>JAEQBH010000029.1:0-555785 GCA_016808115.1 Tetrastigma voinierianum | reverse complement strand
CTACTTGCAAATCTTAGTTTCAAAATACAAGATCCCTTACAACCACAATGCTTAAACCTCCTATATTGTCCTACACAGAAGGTGTATCTCTTTTACAGGCATTGAACAACGAAACTCATGGACAGAAGCATCAAATTCGTCATCATATGCGTTCTATGGACAACACAATCAAAACCAGCAGCAACAAAATTACAATAATCGCAGCCATCGAAACCAGCAATTCACATCAAGAGGAAGAGGTTTTCAGACCATTAACAATAGCTTTCAATATTAAAATTTTGCAGGTCATAATTAAGGATCACAAAGAAATCGTGCTTCACGACCACCACAACCTGGTAAACGGCGAATGACCGCTACAGAGAGAGAGATGTACAAGGATGAATCCTGTTAGCTTTGTGTCAAGATTGGACATATCGCCAAAATCTGTTGGAGTCTACCAACAAAATCGGTAAACAATGATGAACTCTCTCATGCACTTGCGGCATTTACCATGGACACCTCAATTGCTGATGGAGATGGACGACGTATTGGTGCATCAAATCACATGACTGCAAATTCAAATATGCTTCATAATCTAAAAAAATATGTTGGATATGATTCTGTATTTATTGGTGATGGTTCTCCTTTAAAGATTGATGCAATTGGGGATACCTTAGTGTCTGAGTACGTGATGTTTTATTAGTCCCACAATTAACAAGGAACTTACTTTTCATTAGTCAATTGACAACACAATATCCATTGGTGTGAATTTACTAATGGTTATTTTAATGTTAAGGAACGAGCAACATGACGAATCCTACTAAAGGGACACTGTAAAGAAGATCTTTATATTCTATCCAAGATGAAGGAGGCATACTTCTCAAATAGGAAAAACTCAGGAACTGAGGAGTTATGGCACTAACGTCTTAGACATTCGCAAAGCTCTATTGTTAAGATTTTACGCACAAAGAAGTTGATTGATGTTAATTCAAATAAAAAGTTGATGCTGTTTGTGAAAGTTGTCAACTAGGCAAACTTAGCAAGTTGCCATTTAAATCATCTAGTTCCATTACTATTGATATTTTTGAGAAAATTCATTGTGACATTTGGGGATCAGTCCCTGTTTTGTTTCTTGGCAAATTTCAGTTCTATGCATGTTTTGTTGATGATTATTCTCGTTATATGTGGATAATTCTTCTTTGTACTAAATTTGAACTTGTTGATATTTACTTGGCATTTGAAAGTTTTGTGTAGCGCCAATTCAACAAGAAAATTAAATTTTTTCATACTGATGGAGGAGGAGAGTTTGTAAACAAAAGGCTTGAGTCACACTTTATGCAACAAGGAATTGTTCATCAACTCTCATGTCCTTACACTCTTGAACATACAAGCATTGTTGAACGACGATACCGCATTATTAGAGAACTTAGGATGACTATGATTTTTCATAGTGGTGTACCTAAGTTTTTATGGGTTGAAGCCTTTACTACAACAACCTTTTTAATTAATCAACTGCTATCTTCTTCTCTAACTCTTGATACTCCTTATTATCTCTTATATGGATATCATCCTAACCATTCTATTTTACCGGCTTTTGGATCAAGATGCTACTTGTACACTTGGGATACAAAGACATATAAATTTGATGCTAAAACTGTTCCTTGTGTTTTTGTAGGTTATAGTGATAAACATAAAAGGTATCGATGTTTTGATACAAAATCACATAGGATGTGTGATTTGTGCCCCAGTAGGGTATTAATCAACAAAATTTATAACCTAATACCTCATACTAGCGTAGCATGGCTACTATAGTATAGTGGTTCTAAGATCGTCCATAGAGAAGGGTTTTCTTCGTGGAAATGATTGACAATAAAGCTTATATTGGCGATTTAATTTTGGATATTTGGGTTGTGATAAAAGAGGGGATTTTAGTGATTAAAACTAAAAGTAAAAAATTACTAAAACATGAAAACAAATTCCTTGGAGTGTCAGGTCACTAGGTTTCAAGTTCCTTAGGCAAGTGAGAGGTTTTCTGGGTCTTTTCCTCACATTGGGGAGGATAACATATAGTTATCTCTCGAATCGGTTATTGGTTTAGCTATAATAATTGACCTTAAATAAATATCCTTGAAAAATGGTATTTGCTTCCCATTAATGGTCTCAGACAGTGAAGAACATCTCCTTGACTCACCTTCCAATGGTCCATAAATGATAATTGACGAATATCACTGGATCTAGTGATAAGTATCCATTGAGCCTTGGGAGCTTACCAAATACTAACCATTCAAGGTGAATCGAAGGGATCGAACCTAGAATTTGAAGGAAATAAAAATATCCTTGAATCGCCTTCCAATAACCCATAGATGATAACTAACGAATGTCAATGGATCTAGCAATAAGCATCCAATGAACCTAAAAGCTTATCAAATCATCTGGACTCATTCAAGGTAGCAAAGGGATTAAAACCAATGTTTGAAAAGAAACCATTAATGGTGGAAAATACCTCCGTTAAAACATGGAAAACCCCCATCTTTTCATTCGGAACCTTCGCCTAGTTTCCTTTACCCCAAGGAAATGAAGGTTTTAGTCTCTCCTTCTCTTCTCAGAAGCTGTTTGGCTCACGAGAAAGGAAAGAGAGAAAATGAGAGAAAATATGAAGCTTCTTGCGTAGCTTTGTGGATGCTCAATTGAATGTTTTACAAAGTCTTTTTGGGGCTGTTTATAACGCAAACCCCTTAAAAATTACCAAAATCTACAACTCATAACACTATTACATGAGGAGAAAGTAGGAAAAAAAAATCAAAAATAAAAAAGTCAAAGCAAGAAGGTTTGCAGGGGCTGCGAAAATTCGCAACCCTTGGGAATTTGACAAGGCTTGCATTGCATGTTCTGCTTCTGCTTTTGCCTTCTATGCTTTTTAGCTTTGAACTGCAACTGGATTCTTTATGCCTTGACTTGAATCCTTGTCCTCAAGATATAAAGTCCCTAAAAACAACAAAACTTGCCACAAAATTTGATTAGTAGCATTGCTAGGTCCTTAACATGCAAATTGGGTTAATCAGGCTGATTACTACACAAAAAGTACTTAAAAACTGAAGTGTTAAGGGTATGAAATAGCACTTTTTGGGTAGTAATCCTCCCCCAAGCTTGACATTGCTAGTCCCTTAGTGAAGGAAGAATGAAATAGCCTAAAAGATGATCTATATATCCACAAAAAATAGTTTTCCAAAGCAATGATGTGATAAAGACAACCTTCAATAAAGTCATCAAAATCTGCTCAATGACTATCTCGAGAGAAATTATGTGCTATGCAAATTCAAGTATCGAAAATTTCCACTCCTAGAGAGAACCAGCACGAAACCTTCCACCCAAAACCTAAGTGTTAACTTGATTAGTTTTCAAAAAATGATACGCCAAGCTATGTCTCTCCCCCGACCTGGCTTCTTTTCTGCACCCTATGACTAACTGACCTCTGATAGACCAGGGAGCCTCATTATTTACAAATTTTCTCATTGTAGAGTGCAATCATAGGGTATCAAATTCCACGATTGTCCATGTAGCGGGGGTCCAGTGTCTCCCACCGAAGACAAGGTTTAGGGCATCAAGTCATAAGGATCTTCCGACCTTCAACTCTTCGAGATTTCTTAGGACTTTTGTCAGTTGATACTCCAGCACCTCTGGTGCTTGAACTCCGCCTATTCACCCATGTAAGAGTAGCAAAGTTGGTGACTCCTGACCAATTGACTTAGGGCCTGGGGCTTTAAGACACTAGCCATATACCCCTCGGGCCAGTGCTCGGGTTTCAAAATGCTTCGACATAATTTTTCTTTCTTTTCTCTGTTTTTAGACACATTGGTCTTTCACCCTTTTTTCTTGAGACTCATTGGTCTTTTTAGGGATCCCAACCTATTAAAGGTGGTAAAAAATACTAGGCCAGATTTTTACAAGGCTTAGGAAGTAAAGCAGTTTTTTAGCTTATAATTGAAAACTAATGTGCACAGTGTGTGGTTAGATCAAAGTGGAAGAAGTGAGATTGAAGACAAGAAGGAAAACTTCAACAATTCCATCTGACTCTTATAAGCATAATACCACTCTAAAATCAAGAGTATTGAGACAAGGTTTCAATTTCTCCCATTGCCAGTTGAGAATTATAAAAATTTTTATGAGAAATCTGATGGAAAAATAAAAAACTGAGAGACAAAAACATTTTGATAAACTAAAAACATGAACTAAAGACATGTACTAGAAACTAAAAGAAAACATTTACTATACTTGTTCCAAAAGTATAAAGCGGGTTCAACTCTGAAATAAAGCGGCTCAAAACATAAAGTCCACTTTCTTCTTTAACTCTCCCCTAACCGTGTTGCATTGTCCTCGATGTAGCTCGAGGAGGAAACCCAAAGGAGGAAGTGATACCTCAGGTAGGTCTGAGGTTGGAACCTCATTTTCATCCACAATGATGGTGTAGCAATGAAGGATGATCGGTTGTGAGCAAATGGTGAAGCTCTTTGAGTGGGTATTGGACTGGGTTTCTTGAAGATGCTCTGCGCCAGCATTTCTTGGCGGGTGGTGATCTTTGGAGGCTAGCTGGCAGTGGTGATGGTGGAGGGTAAGCGGGATAGGTGGCAAACCCTAGGTGCTTACGAATCCCGAGTAAGGATGGCTTCGATCATGAGTCATTCTTTGTGTCATGATAGTATGGAGCGGCCCGACAAGGTATGTGATGCGTGAAATTACGGATGAGTGGCCATAATCGCTAGGAAGTCTTTGTCTTGTGATGTGGACAAACTCCACTGGTGGTGTAGATGTACTTGGGCCAGCTTGAGTAGTAGGGGCTTGAGAGGGTGATGGGGCTGCAGGTGCTGATGCTAATGGCATGGGGGGAGAAGGGTGAGGCGGTGACGCATTGGGTGTGAGAGTCCCGGGGCGGGCGGGGAGCAAGGAGACGAGAGGAGGATCTTCCCTTGGACCTTTGGGGGAACTTCCTACCAATCCTCCTCAATAGCAGGAACGACAGGAAGAGGAGGACCTCCGGCCACAAACTACCACTTCTCGACTGTGAAGGTGGCCTCGCAAACACGACTGCGCTCGTGATGCGGCTCAGCAGAAAAGCCTAATTGCTCTAAAACATAGGAGATCAGCTGCGGGAATAACAGTGGAATGGCCTCGGCCCTGCTAAGATTCTTTCTATGGACCTTCTCCTCGAAGTGGAACAAAGCTTACATGATCGGATCCTGTGGACCAAACCAGAAGCCCTCCGAGATGCGGAATATAGCCTCAAGGATGGTGCTTGCGCCTGCGTAATCTTTGCAGCGAATAGATTGGAACGTAACCGTCGCCCTGAGAGCATTCGAAGGAGGCCTCTGTGAAGTATAGGACCAGTGGATGTGTTCTGGGAGAGATTTTGGACCATCTCTCGTGGCGAAGGGTGGGGCCACTTCCTGAAATCTATTGAATTGGCAAGGGTCACTGGAAGTTGGCTTAGCGACGGCTATATCATTTGCTCTCAATCTTGCCTTAGGCCATCCCGATGGTGAAATGAAGAGTAGTACGGGGTGCAGCTATATCAACTGCTCTCAATACGCCTTGCCGGCCATCAATGGTGAAATGAAGAGTAGTACCTTCAGCCGGGATGTCATGGTCTGGTAAAAATCTATCACTACTCTTGGGTAGAAGAATCTGCGAGGAGTCATAAATGGCTCGAGAGAGTAGCAATGAATGAGCCCCATTGAATCCCGGAGCTCCTACTGATTAGTGCTCAAAAAGTGCTATTTTGAACCCTGTTTATTACAGGTTTTGAGCACTCTTTGTGTACTAATCAAATATTAACCGATTTGCACATTAAAGGTCCACAACTATTCCTCATGATCTCATTTTGTGGCAAATTTTGCGGTTTGCATTAACGACCAAACTTATTGAGTCGATTCAAACACGAAGGGCAGGAGTTGAACTCATCGTTGCGGTCGGATCGAAGGAAAGAAGAAGCGAAAAGTGAAGAAAAATGGAGCCTTTGCGGGAATGCTTCCTACGCCTTGTTCGTATGCGAAACCTTGTTCATGTCTCATGCGACCACTTTGTTCTACTGATTTTGGCTTTCATGTTTTTATTTACAATTTTTTGTTTCTTCCCATTTTATCCCTTCTAATACCTTACGATCTTGGTTTTTTTTTTTGTAATTTTCCCTTGTTTTGAGCATATATAAGCCTCTCGATGCATGCAAACTTGAAATCAATCCAATAAATTTGGCGGGGGCTTTGACTCTCCGGCTTTTACACTTTCTCTCCACTTTCCCTCATTTTCTCTCCCTTCTCGGTACGCGAACACCTCGGATGACAACTCGGAGGATGAGGCGACAAAACCCTTCCTCCTTGAAGCGGAAATTTGGCCCGGATGCGAGATCTGAAGGTAACTGTTGGTTCTCTATTTTTAACGCAAGTTTTATTGGCATTTATGTTCCTATTTCTCACTCTAGGTTAGAACTCCTTTGATGTGCCTTCATTGATCAGTGTTGCTTGATCTTTTAGGGTTTAGTGGATGCTTGTGCTAGATCCCGAGATTCGTGGATTGCTTTCTGTTGTCCTTTGTGAGGTGGATTAGGGAGGCGCGTTTTCAACGTGCAGGAGCATTAATGCTCAATAAATGCTATTTTTCAAAAGGAAAATCATAGGGTTTAGTTTTTAAAGCTAAATGAAGATCCGGTTCGGGAAATGACTATAGGTCATCCTCCCAGCCAGCGAGAAATGGACAGAGAACCCTCAGTGAACTTTAGAACCCAAATCCAATGGCACGACACTTGAGGAGACTTCTTTTATTTTATTTTATTTCAATTTCAGTTTGCCAACCATTACACCCCTGTTTTTTACAAAATCCCAAAATCGAATTGAATTCACCATTTGGCCTTCGCATAAATCATTTGTCTGAAGAAAACCCATCCATGAGTTCGACTCTAGAGCCGCTATCTTTGCCGGTAGCTTTACTACGAATGCGAGGAATTTAAGGTTATAAATTTTGTTGAGTTTGGTCACCCCTACGTGACGCAATTAAATAAGCGCCATTCTTAGGGGATGGTGCCTAAGTGCATTTGATGGGCTGTTGAACACTTGTGATCCTCATCACAAGTTTTGGTGAATTTTCTTTTATCATATTACTGTCAGTTTTTTTTAGTTTCATTTCACTATAAAAAAAAAAAAAAAAGAGTTGGTGCAGGACTGTTTTTGGGTTGCCCTGTTTTTGCTGCAGGAATCCATTTTCAGTGGATAAAAAAAAATCTGAAGGCAGGTTATCAAATTTAATTTTCCCACAGAACCTGTACTGAACCTGAATTGTGATCAAATGGAACACCTAGAGGGAGAGCATTACAGTCAATACCCTGTGGAGAGAAACCTAGAGCATACATGTCAACGAGGGATTGCAGAAACATTCTATGGCAGAATCAGCAACCCTTGGGGAGAAATCCAAACCCATCTAGGTCTATGAGGGACTATAGAAACCAATGGATGAGTACACCCCTATGTAGTGTTTCCCCAACTAATGCACCATTTGACAATACTTACAACCCTAGTTGGGGGAACCACACAAACTCCTCATGGGAACCAAAACCTCCACAGGTTTGCACCTCACCCTTCTCCCATGGCCCATGCCTCGGCTCCTCGTACCACAACCACCCTGATTGACATCTTCAGTTAGAGCAGGAAATACTAAACTTGGGCAAACTAGTGGATAATTTCATAGAGGAATAGGGTAGTGGATGTCGAGACCAATCGAAATTGACAGTTAGGCTCCTGAGCGAATTGGATGAGTTTCAGAGTGAAATTGATGACAAATTTGACATCCTGCAGCAATCCATCTCAAAGCTCACCAATCGAAACGTTCGGCAAGGGAGAATCACGAGGAAGAGTGCCTAAGTGACACCATAGTAGAGGAACAGTGTCAACAGCAACTATTAGTGGAATCCTCAGATATTGGTGCTGTTGTCTACCTATGGGAGAAGAAAGACAGTCCCCATTCTTGGCGAAGTAGTAGAAGAACACGAGAGAGCAAATTTGCCCACCCCTGCGACTTAGTCCACATACTGCCTTCACGCATCACAATCCCGACCCAAAACTCACTGGCTGCTTTGAAACTAAGGCCATCCGTCACCACTGCCTATACTACAAAACTTTAGGAAGTTAGTGGCCACTGCTCAGAATTTTGCCACTACATCGAAGAAATTGGTAGCTGCTCACACTGTATGGCATAGTAGATGGTTCGGGTCTTCAGTTCGGACATGGAGCACACGGACCTCGACATTCCTACAAGCTCAATGATTCTGCTGACCTCAAAGGCTTAGGAGGTGGTTTGGGGAGCACGTCTCACCACGCTTTGTTTCATATTTTCTTATTTTATTTTATTTTATTTTGATTTCTTGAGTTTTTCTTTTAGATTTCCTCTAATTTTTAGTTAATCTTTGTTTTTAGATTAATTTTCATTTTCACGCATTTTTAAAAATTTGCATGTTTCTTTACGGGTTTTTGGAGCGAGCCATCTGAGAATTTCGCGAGGTTGCGAAATTTCACAGGCCTTCTTGTTCTCGAAATTTAGCAACCTTTATTTCTGTTCACGAAAGTTTGGTTTTCCTTTGTGCCTTTGTTCCTATTTTTGTCATATATATATATATATATATATATATATATATATATATATATATATATTAAAAAAAATTAAAATTAGGTCTTCAAAATTTTATTTTCAAAAAAAAAAAAAAAAATTAGTATTTAATTTTATTTTATTTTTGTTTTTTTTAATTCTCAAAATGTTATACAAAAAATAATAAAAAAAAAATGTATTTAAAATACTTTTATTTTATTTTATTTATTTATTTTGTTTTTTTGTTTAAAAAAAAAAAAAAAAATTTTCGCGATGCGTGAAATTTCGCAAGGTTACAAATTTATAACTACGAGAATTTCGCAACCATCAATTTTTCGTAGCCCAATTTTGTTTTGATCATAATTTTCTCATCCGAACTTTGTTTTAGGCGTTTTTGGTACCGTTGGAAAGCTTAGAAAGTGTAGAATCCAAATATATCTAGAAAGAATACTTTTGAAATTATTATGAAGGTGTAATTTCAAAATTCTCAATGATCACTTTTCCTCTCTTTTCTTCTCCTAACTTGTTTATTTGAAGCTAAGCGAATTGAATGGAGTGTCGATGGAAAGCTTCTGAAGTCTACATCCAAGAATTACATCTCATCAAGGAGGTAACACTTCCTTCCCTAACTTTCCAATCCGAGCCCCATTACGGACAATGTGACATTTGGTTGGGGGGAGAGTTAGCGAAGGAAGTGGCATGTATTTATGTTTTTGTTACTATTTTGAGCAAGCCCATTTTTATGTTTCAGTAAACGCTGGTTTCCCTTTTTAGTGAAGAGGCTGTTATACTACTCTGACACTTTTCAAAAATTCAAACTTGCACCCATTTTTGCATCCATTTTTTTTTGTGTGTTTTGCATAGCTTGCAGTTTGAAAATTGAAACACTGTCTAATTCTATTGATGTTAGATTGGTTCCATGCCTGGTTGAGTGGATGATCAGTGGAACTCTTGTTGCTTTCGACCACTTTTCTTCCACCTTTAGCTAACCACACACTGTGCACATAAGGTTTCTTCAATAAGCTGAAAAACTGCCTGCCTCCTAAACATTGTAAAACCTACCCTAGTTTCGTTGACCACTTGTAATAGGTTAAGGACCCCCATGAATAGAAGGCTAATGTGTCTTCCAAAAGAAAAGAAAAGAAAAAGAAAAAAGAAAATTTACCATAGCTTGCCTTGAAACAGAGCACGGTCAGGGGGTATATGAAGTGAGAATCTTTAAAACTGGTGCCTAAACCAAAGCGGTTGGGAGCCACCGACTTAGTCTTTCGCTATGGGTGGAGTTTAGCAAGTTGTAGGTGCTGGAGTTTTGAAGTCATTCGGAGTTTGGGGTGAAAACTGAAGAGTTAGTGGTCGAAGATCCCTCGTGACTTGGTGCCCTAAGCCTTAATTGAAGTTTAGGAGTCATCGAGTAGATCCCAGTTACATGGACTTTGGTGGTCGATTCCTCATTGCACCCATACAACACAAAAGAGTTGTGGAATAGAGTGGGTCTAGTCTATTTGGGTGGTTAGCGTGCTAGGTTGTGATAACTTTGGTTGGGAGAGTGCGGAGTTTAGCGGTTTATTGTTGAGAAGCTTGATCCAACGAACACTTGAATTTTGGTGGAAGTTTCTAGTTGATCCATCCGAGATGGAGGCTCTTTGATACTCAATTTTGTATGGCATTCATTCTCTCAAGATAGTTATTGGGCAAGGGTTTGATGATTCTTACTTAGGGTTAGGCATTACTCATTCACAACCTTTTTGAAATATAATAATTTTTGTGAACATCATTTTGTTATCATTTTGTATGCTCTCTCTCTTTCTTTCTTTCTTTCATTGCTAAGGGACTAGCAATGTGTAGGTTGGGGGGTGTGATTAGTGTTTCAAGAAGTCTTATTTTGAACCACATTTATTACGAGGTTTGGCATCTTTGTGTACTTAATCGGCGTAATTAACGATTGCACATTAAGGTCTACTGCTATTACGGAAATCGCATTTTGTGGCAAATTTTGCGATTTTACTGCTAACCGAGGCCAAACTTAGCCAGAGTCAATTCAAACACGAAGAACCAGAGTTGAACTCATCGTTCTTGAGTTAGATCGAAGAAAGAAGAGCAAAGTGAAAGAAAAATGGATATTTGCATGAATGCTTCCTACGCGCACTGTTCATCATGCGAGCATTGTTCATGTCTCATGCAGCCACTGTTCACCTGTTTTCAACACTTTCATGTTTTTGTTACAATTTTTTGTTTCTTCCCATTTTATCCCTTCTAATACCTTCCGATCTTGGTTTTTTTTGTAATTTTCCCTTGTTTTGAGCATATATAAGCCTCAGTCTGTACAAACTTGAAATCAATCAATAAATTTGACAGGAGAAGCTTTCAACTCTCCCGCTTTTTGCACTTTCTTTCCACTTTCTCTCATTTTCTCTCCTTCTCGGCTACCATTACCCCTCAGGGATGACAGCTGGAGGATGAGCGGCTGGAAACCCCTTCCTCCTTGAAGCGAGAGGAGCTGCCGGGTGTAGGATCTGAAGGTAAGCGTGGTTCTCTGTTTTACGCAAGTTTTATTGGCATTATGTTCCTATTTCGACTCACAGGTTAGAACTCCTTTGATGTGCCTTCATTGATCGGTGTTGGCAATCTTTTTAGGGTTCGGTGGATGCTTGTGCTAGATCACTTGAGATTCGTGGTGCTTTCTATTTGTCACTGTGAGGTAGATTAGGGAGGCACGTTTTCACTCTCTGGGAGCATTAATGCTAAATAAATGTTGTTTTTTCAAGAAAATCATAGGGTTTTAGTTTTAAAGCTAAATGAAGATCGGTCGGGAAATAGTATAAGGTCATCCTTAAGCGAGAAATGGACGAGAACCACTCGTGAACTTTAGAACCCAAATCCAATAACTGACACTTGAGAGACTTCTTTACATTTGTTTTATTTTATTTAAATTTCAGTTTACCCAGCCATTACACCCCCTGGCACACAAAATCCCAAAATCCAATTGAATTACCATTTTGGCCTTCACTTGTAAATCATTTGTGTGAAGAAAACCATCCCGTGTGTTTGACCTAGAGCCCTTTATCTTTGCATTAGCTTTGCTACGGCAATAGGAGGAAATTTAGGTTATAAATTTTTGTTGAATTCGGATCACCTGCGTAGCCTGCGAATCACTGCCACGATTGGAAAAGGCTGGGATGTCATAGAAGTTCTCATCATGGAACTCCTGATTTACTTTCTGATCGGGGTTCCACGCTATTGGGAGCCTGAGGGAATAATGGCCTCATGATGGCGGAGCTAGGAGACTCTGTCTTGGGAATGGAAGAAGCTGTGCTCAGAGGAGAGGAAGATTGTTGAGTGCTGGCGTAGGCTGTGACAATTCACGAGGGGCTAGGGTCTGGCCAGCTTGGATGGAGATTGTTTGCGCCCAGCCATGGGTGAGGAGGAGTTCTTTGGCATGGGTCCCAGCCTGGTCGTGTGCACAGGCCTTGTGGGAGATGGAGTTAGTGCGGACGGGGCAGGAACAACATGCTCGGTAGGGTTAGCAAGCTCGGCAGTGGCTGGCGGCAGCGAGGTGGTATGGGGAGGGGAGGAGGGTCGCGACGGGGTTGAGAGGAAGAGCTGTGCCCTCCTCGGGATTTGGCCATGGCTTCGAAGGAGGTGGGGTTGAGTTTTTTTATGGAGCCAGGATGTCGATGGGTGCAGGAGGTGGGGGATAAAAAACGAAGGTCTTGGAAGCAGGGCTGCCAAAAATGGAGTTGGCTTAAAGGCTGGCACAAGTTCGCAGGTTGTTGGAAATAGGGTTGCGAAATTTCGCAACCCTTGCGAAACTAGAGAGAGGCTGCGAAAATGTGAAGACAGGGTAGGGTTGTGAAATTTTCGCAACCCTTGCGAAAATGCTGGGATTTTTGCAAATTGATGTTTAAAGTGGTTTGACCGGCCGCGACTTCCCTGCTTGAGAAATATGGCAACATCACGCAAAAAAAAAAAAAAAAAAAAGAAAAAAAAAAGAAAAAAAAAATCCCAAATAAATAACAAGAAGAGGAAATAGTAGCTAAACTTAATATTAAATCAAGAGAGAGAAAATTTAAGGAAAAATTTGAATAATGTAAAATAATATGAAAATACAGCAAAAAGGAGATGAACTTTGATGTCTCGGGAGGCCCGAGTCAACCCATTGAGTTTTGGTATTTTGAGAGGGTTATTGAGGAGGAGTGAGCTCCTCCTTGTTTTGATCGAGGGGCATAAGGCTTGAGGCGATGGCCATTCACTTTGAAAGTTTGGCTCTCATTTGAATTGAGGGACCTTGCTCCATTAGGATACACTTGATGAATGGTGAAGGGCGATCCACCCCGACTTGAGTTTTCCTGGAAAGATATGAAGCTTGGAATCATAGAGCATGACTTTATCTCCTTGTTGGAAATTTTTCCGAGCCACCATCTGATCGTGCCATTTCTTCGATCTTTCTTTGGCAATTTTGGAATTTAGGTAAGCATCATTCCTTAGCTCCTCTAATTCATTGAGGTCAAGATACCTCTTGAGGTCAGCTCTCCCCAAATCCAAATTCAGCTTTTTTAATTGCCCACCATTCCTTGATTCAATTTGCACAGGGAGGTGGCATGCTTTTCCATAGACTAGCCGATATGGGGACATCCCAAGAATGGTCTTGAAAGTTGTTCTGCATGCCCACAGTGAGTCTAGCAACTTGAGGGACCAATCTTTTCTATTTGAATTCACCACCTTCATCGAGATGGTCTTGATCTGCGTTAGCTAAGCAACTTGTCCTTGGTTTTGAAAATGGTAGGAGTGGCCACTTTGTGTTTCACCCCATATTTGGCTAGGAGGGTTGCAAAGGGTTTTTTGTAGGACTGGGTACCTCCATCACTAATTATGGCTTTGGGCACTCCAAATTTGGAGAAGACATTCTCCTTTAGAAATTTAAGCACCACCCTGTGATAATTTGTTTTGCAAGGAATGGCCTCAACCCACTTGGACACATAATCAACCCCCACCAAGATGTATGAGTAACCAAAAGACGCAGGGAAAGGCCCCATGAAGTCAATGCCCCAAACATCGAATAAATCTACCATTAGAATTAGGTTCAAGGGCATCATATTCTGACGAGTGGCTTCCCGAGTCGTTGGCATGATCATGACAGCGCATGCTTGTGAGCATCCTTGAAGAGGATGGCTAGTAGAAGCTGGTTCTGAGGACCTTCATAGTTTGTCTTTTGTGAACAAAATGACCTTCCACGAGGGCATTTTCATGGCGTGGTGAGAATCCCTGTTGTTCTTCTTGACACACACCTTGTGGTTTGATCTGCCGCAAATATTTGAACAAAAATGGTTCCTCCCAATAATAGGAATGAATTTTGGCGAAGAAGTATTTCTTGTCATGTGCTTTCCATTCAATTGGGACCTCCCATGTTGCTAAATAATTAGCAATATGAGCATACTAGGGGGCATTCTCTACAAGCAGCAGAGACACCTCAGGAAATTCATCATTAATAGAATTTATTAAGTCATGAGCTATGAGTCGATCACGGAGAGGTGATCTGCCACTACATTCTCTACCCCTTTCTTGTCTTTGATTTGGAGATTAAATTCATGGAGTAGGAGAACCCACCTGATAAGTCTTGCCTTAGCATCTTGTTTAGTCAATAGGTACTTCAAAGTAGAGTGGTATAAAAATAACAATGAACGACCCCACCAAGTATGCTCTAAATTTGTCTAAGGCATAGACTCACAGCTAGTAGTTCCTTTTAAATTGGTTGTGTAATTTCTCGCCCCCTTCGTTGAGTCTTGCTCGCATAATAAACCACGTAGGGCTTTCCATCTTCTCTCTGCCCAAGAATTGCCCCAATGGAAAAATCACTTGCATCACACATCACTTCAAAGGGTAGTTGCCAGTTGGGTAATCTCACTATAGGTGCAGTAGTCAGGTGTAATTTGAGCTCTTCGAAGCTCTTTTGGCACCTTTCATCCCAAACAAATTTGGTATCCTTCACCAGAAGCTCATAGAGGGGTTTTGCAATTTTTGAAAAATCTTTAATAAACCTCGTGTAAGAAACGCATAGCGGGCTGCCTTCTTGCCTTGACATTTGTGGGGGACAAAGCAGAAATAAGCTCAACCTTGGCTTCTCAGCCTCAATGCCCTTGTTGGAATGACATGTCCAAGGACAATTCATTGATTTACCAACAAATGACATTTCTCGGTTAAGCACCAAGTTTTCTTAATGCATACATTTAGAAACGAGTCTGAGTTGGCCGAGACACTCCTCAAAAGTACCTCCATATACGGTGATGTCATCTATGTACACTTCCATAATGCTTTCCACCATGTCACTGAAAATACTGAGCATACACCTTTGGAATGTGGAAGGTGCATTGCAGAGGTCAAAAGGCATTCTCTTGTAGTCATAAGTTCCAAAGGGGAAAGTGAAGGTGGTCTTCTCTTGGTCCTCCACAACAATTTCTATTTGAAAATATCCTGAATAGCCATCTAGAAAACAATAAAATGGGTTCCCGGAAACTCTCTCTAGAAGTTGATCAATGAAGGGTAAAGGAAAATGGTCCTTCCTTTAATATTTGCATTTAGCCTCTGTGGTCACCACATACCCTCCAACTGTGGTGGCGTGTGAGGCATATCTTCTCCCTTCGTTTTGCACAATAGATTTACCCCCGACTTTTTGGGTACAACCTAAGTAAGACTCACCCGGGGTATGCAGTGGGGTAGATAATGTAGGCTGCCAATAATTTTAGAACTTAGGTCTTTTCTATCTGCATGTGGGGATTCAATCGTCTCTGTAGTTGTCGCACTAGTTTGGCTTCCTCCTCCATGTAAATGTGATGAGTGTAAACTAAAGAAATTTGGTTTCTTTTAAATAAGAGATTTTCAATCCAATGGCCTGTTTGCACTTCCTGAGGATTCCAAGAAAATTTCCTTCCCGTGAGGCATTTAAAGATGAAGAAATAACCACAGGGCATTGGTTGCCCTCCTCTAAGTATGCATATTTCAATTCTGTGGGGAGGGGTTTGAGATCAAGCTTTAGGGGCTCTTCATTTTCTTCATTTTCCTTGTCTTTCTCAGTCAATAAGGGGAGAATTTCTTCTTTCTTTCGAGGATAAAAACGGCATCGAGGTTCATCCTGTTTTAGGAAGCTGCAATTCCTCACATCAGTGCATGTAGTGCGGCTCACTCACATCGTTCTTCCACAATGGTGTCAATCGAACACACCTCTTCTTGACTTTATTTCCCTGGGTGAATATGCTTTTTTCTTAGATGAAATATGTTGAGTTCCAGTGTCATATTGCCAATGCTCAAGCTGCACCAACCCCATTAGGTAATTAATGAGGTTGCATTTGAGGTGGCCAAGAATGGCCTCCCAGAGTATGATGGAGCTACATAATTGGCTCCCCATAGCTTCTGACTCCAATATCGAGAACAACATAGTCCACTGGGTAGTAGAATTTGTCCATCTGCACCAAAACATCTTCAACAGTGCCCTTGGGAATTTTTATTGACTTGTCTGCTAAAGACAAGGTGATGGTGGTGGGTTTCAATTCTCTTAGCCCTAACTGCTTATAAACTGAGTAGGGTAATAAGTTGACACTGGCTCCCAAATCTAATAATGCCTTCTCCACACAAGTTCTTTCGATGTTCACTGAAATGGTGGGACACCTTGGGTCCTTGTAATTCATTGGGGTCTTGCACTGGATGATGGCACTCACTTGTTCTGTCAAAGAAAGCCTTTTTGTTCACATTCAACCCTCTTTTCACTGTGCACAAGTCTTTTAAAAACTTGGCATACGTTGGAACTTGCTTAATCATGTTTAAAAGGGGAATGTTGACTTTCACCTGCCTCAGCACTTCTAAAATCTCAGATGGGTTATTACCCCCTCTTTGCCTCTAAGTGCTTGAGGAAATGGTGGAGGCATGCTCTTCTTCACCATGTCTTCCTTGATCATTATCCTTTCCAGCTCCTCATCTTGCTCTTTTTTAGCATCATCAAGCGGTTTAGGCGTTGATTGCTCAGTTTTTTTACCACTTCTTAAGGTGATAACTGCTTTTACTTCATCCATTTTAGGAGCAGTTTCACTTGAGTCAACTATTTCATGAACTCCCCTAGGGTTTTGCTGAGTTTGTGAGGGGACTTCCCTTTTTCTTGCACTTGATGTTGATTGGTGAGCCTAGAGATGGAATACTACAAGTTGTTAATTTTCTGGGCAATTTCACTCTGGAACCCATCCATTTTCTTGTTCAAGGTGCTTTCCACTGTGTCAACCCTTTGATTTAACTGCACATTCATTGTCTTCTGCTCTCCTACAAAATCACCCACCACTTTGCTCAGGTTTAGAATGGCTTACTCAACTAGAGGATTGGTGTGGTTGTGATGGGTGAGATGTTGATGCATGCGTAGAGCAAGAGGTGCATCTGTGGAGGTTTTGGCTTCGGGAGAGATTTGGGTGATTCACTCAACATGGTTGTAAGTGTTGCCATATGGTGCATTAGTTGATGGTTTGAATTGACCAACAGCATTTGCTTGTTCCACTAACATCTCCCTCATTGCTGGAATAGTTGGGCATTGTTCTTCCAGATGCTCAGTGGACTGATAGATGAAACATGGCTTATTTGGCACAGGAACCTCAGTCACTACACCTCATCTGATTTCTCATTTCAGTTATTCAACCTTCCTGGCAGGTTGAAACTTTAGCTACGATATCCATGTCTTGGGAAGAATAATGCACTCCCCTTGTGCTGGATTGAGGTCTCATTCTCTCCATCTCTCCCTTGGAGTTAGGCTCATCGAAGCTTTTTGATGCTTCAGCTATAACTCTGGAAATCAAAGCTTCTCTGGATTTTGCGCTCATGAAGTCTCCCTCCACACATAGTCTCCCGTGGTTGCTTCATAGCGGGAGAATTCCATCATAAAAACAGGCGATCAAAAGCCATGTATCAAAGCCCATGTGACGAGCATTTGAGTGCTTCCATATATCTTTCCTAGCATGCATAAAATTTTTCATTTTCATTGGCTGAGAAGTTGGAAATCTGCCTCTTCAAGCTGTTTGTTCTGTGAGTGGGGAAGAATTTCTTCAAAAATTCAGCCTACATCTCAGCCCAGTTTCAAATGCTCCTTGGCCTTAGGGAGTTGAGCCATATTTTTTCTTTATCCTTCAGTGTGAAAGGAAAAGGCTTTAACCTCATTAAATCAACAGTGGCAATCTCCTCTTTGAATGTGCTGCAGACCTCCTCAAACTCCCTGATGTGTAAATAGGGGTTCTCACTCTATATGCCATGGAAGGTGGGAAGAAGTGGCACAAGGTGAGGCCCAATGACCATCTGCTCAGTTGGAGGTATTATGCTGGAGGGTGCACTCATCTGAGGAGGGTGTATGTGGTCCCTCATGGATCTAAATGCATTGAGATTCCTTTCCACTCCCTGCTGACTCTCCTGTTCTTCAGGTGGAGGTTCCATTGGGTTTAAATTCAAGTTCAATTCAGACTCTGATTCCTATGGAATACTGACTTTGACTAATCTGCCTCTTGAATTTCGAATCCACTAGAACATAAACTCCTACAGGAAAAACAGGAAAACACCAAAGAGAAAGAAAAAAATTCTACCAAAAAGATTAATGTTAGCTAAAAAAAAAATATAAGTAGTGAAATGAAATTAAGTAAACTAAAAGTAAAATGCTAAAAAGAATGATAAGAGAAAAATCACCAGCTTGTGATGAGGATCACAAGTGTTCAACAAAGATAGTCACTTGCACTAAGGCCCATCCACAGCGCGACGCCATTTGATTGTGCGAGTAGGGTATTAATCAAAAAAATTTATAACCTAATACCTCATACTAGCATAGCATAGCTACTATAGTATAGTGGTTCTAGGATCGATCCACAGAGATGGGTTTTCTTCGTGGAAATGACTGACAATAAAGCTTATACTAGTGATTTCATTTTGGATATTTGGGTTGTTATAAAAAGATGGGATTTTAGTGATTAAAACTAAAAGTAAAAATTTACTAAAACGTGAAAACAAATCCCTTGGAGTGTCAGGTCACTAGGTTTTAGGTTCCTTAGGCAAAGGAGGGGTTTTCTGGGTCTTTTCCTTGCATTAGGGATGATAACATATAGTTTTCTCCCGAATCGGTTCTTGGTTTAGCTATAATGACTGACCCTAAATAAATATCCTTGAAAAATGGTATTTCCTTCCCATTAATGGTCTCAGACAGTGAAGAACATCTCCTTGACTCATCTTCTAATGGTCCATAAATGATAACTGACGAACATCACTAGATCTAGCGATAAGTATCCAATGAGCCCTGACAGTTTACCAAATACTAACCATTCAAGGTGAATCGAAGGGATCGAACCTAGAATTTGAAGGAAATAAAAACATCCTTGAATCGCCTTCCAATAACCCATAGATGATAACTAACGAATGTCAATGGATCTAGAAATAAGCATCCAATGAACCCTAAAGCTTATCAAATACGGATCATTCAAGGTAACCCGAAGGGATTAAAACCAATGTTTGAAAAGAAACCATTAATAGTGGAAAATACCTCTGTTAAAACATGGAAAACCCCCACCTTTTCATTTGGACCCTTCGCCTAGTTTCCTTTACCCCAAGGAAACGAAGGTTTTAGTCGCTCCTCCTCTTCTTAGAAGCTGTTTGGCTCGTGAGAAAGGAAAGAGAGAAAATGAGATAAAATACAAAGCATCCTGCGTAAGCTTTACTGGATATCAAATTGAATGTTTACAAAAAAAAAGTCTTTTTTGGGGGTACATTTTATAACACCAAACCCTTACAATTACAAAATCTACGACTCCTTAACACGCATTACATGAGGAGAAAGTGGGAAAAAAAATAAAAAAAATAAAAAAGTCAAAGCAGGAAGGTTCACGAGATTTCGTAGGGGGTGCAAAATTATGACCATACGAAATTTTGCGGGGTTCTGGTCGCAACCCTTGCCCGATTGACAAGGCTTGCCTTTGCATGATGCATACACTTTGCCTTAACTACCTATGCTTTCGGCTCTAAACTGCAACTGGATTCTTCATGCCTTGACTTGATCCCTGTCCTTAAGATATAAAGTCCTAAAAAACAACAAAACTTGTCACAAAATTTGATTAGTAGCATTGATAGGTCCTTAACATGCCAACTGGGTTAATCAGGTTGATTACTATGCAAGTGTTTAAAGCGAAGTGTTAAGGGTATGAAATAACACTTTTTGGGTAGTAATCAATGTTTATTTCCAGACATGTTGTGTTTGATGAAAATAATTTTCCATGCAAAAAGAGAGAGTACTCACCATCTTCAATAATTTGTTTAACTAATTTTTTGGCTTCATCTTCAACAATTGTTATCGGTCATACTCATGTTTCAACAATGGATGCATCACCACATATCCCTTTACCATATAATACCTTGAACGAACCATCACCCACACCTGATCCAATTGTTGATGTCACCTTTGATTCTCCTTCAAATTCTGTTCATGATCACTCACTCGTATCTCCATACCCAGCTGTCATAGAATTATTGCATGATCACAATAATTCAAATGAGCGCACACCTCAATTCCTTTAAGATGACAACATAATACATGTCATAGGTAGTCCCTCTTCTATCACTACAAGAAAAATCAAAATTAGAGACGGACAATTCGATCTCTAATCCGTCTGGAAACGGAATTCCGAATGGATTAGAGAAGGAATTTTCGATCTTTAAAACGCTGGTATCTAATTGTGTCCATCTCTATTCCATCTCTAATTAGAGACATATTTGATTTTGTCTCTAATCAAAGACGGAATTTTTCCGTCCCTAATCTAATTAGAGACATATTGGAGCTAATTTTCGATGCGCAAGTTTTAGCTTTTATTACTAATTGAACCTATTATGACTGAAGATTTCAATTATATGTAATCATAAAGTTCTAGATTTAAGAATTAAATTAATAGATGTCATTAAATAAGTTGAACCACTATATTTTTCATTAATTATAAAATCAACAGTACACGAAGATAACAAAATAGTAATATTAATGTCAAATGTACTGATGAGTATCTTAAATACTCACTTTATCCCTATGCTTTAGTTAGTTTTCTAGTGTTTTTATGTTAAATAAGTGCCATAATGCTCTAAAAGTTCATACCCATGATCCAGGTCATCCATTTGATGGAATTATTGCAAAATTGGTGGAAAAACTACTACAGAAGCAGCTACTGTATTTTGCCATTTTCAGATATCATATGAGCTCAATTGAACAAAGCTTTATATGTATGAATTCTACACTTCAGAGATTTCAAGGGATACCAAGAACACAAAAATTGGAGTTCAAACAAAAGTTATACCAGGATTCCAAAACTTGAAGAAAATCAGCAAACATTGCAGCACCTTCTGCAGGAGAGGCTACTGTATTTTGATTTTTTCAGATATTATATGAGATCCTATTGCATCAAGCCATATATGGATGGATTCTACACTTCAAGAGCTTTCCAACGGTACCAAGAACACTCAAATCGGAGTTCGTATGACAAAGTTATGGCACTTCTGAAGTCGGACGAAACAGGGACTGCAGCAACGCGTCGCGACGTTGAGAACCAACGTCGCGGCGTTCTAACCAACGGCCCCAGCGTCGCGACGTTCTTTGCCGCGACGTCGCGAAGTTCGGGGTCGGTTTTGGGTGGATTTTTAGCCCATTTTGAGCCCACAATGGAGGGTTTTAAACCTCAAACCCGAAAGAGACAAGGAGGAGGCGGCTAGGGCTCGGAGAAGGGGACTTTGTCCACACTTTGGTTAAGGAGGAGGTTGGGGAGCTGTTTTGAAGAGATTTGGGGAGAAGATCATGAGATTTGTGGAAGAAAATCCGAGACTCACCATCATTTGATCATTATAGTTTCTTCTTCCTCTTTTCTCATGTTTTATCCTAAGTTTATGATCTATCAAACCTCTATCATGCTTTAAATTCGTAGATCTAGGGTTTTGGTTGTATATTGAACATGAGTTTTATATCTATTTGTTAATGTTCCGTTTTCTATTGTTTCTTGTGAATGCACCTCTATTGATTCATACTTGGTTCTATTTACATATTGATTTATGGCTAATTTCAATGTGGTGAGTGGTTCTTTGCAAGATCTGAGAAGGGAGTAAAGAACTAGACATAGATGAATCAACCTAATTAGCCTGGTAGTGTAGAAATTATCGGTAATTAGGAGGCGTGTGAGACTTTTGGATTTTAAAGCATCTCTAATGCTTGGGGTTGAGCCGAGAAGCAAAGGACCTAGTGTTGGTTGGTACTGGGTTGTCGACCTTGAGAGGCTTATAATTAAATTAGACAAGAGTTGCCTTAGAAAGCATTTTCATGAAACAATAGAGTAGAATTTTGATTTAGATCTAAGAGGATTGTCCGATTGCACCAAGTACCCTAAGAATTCATCATCTCTTGGTATCCCTTAGTTGCGAACTTCATTAGTTAGATTTAGAAATTTCATTAGTTTAGTTTAAATTCTGTTTTACTATCCTGGTGTTAGTTTGAATATTAGAGAAACATTATAATTTTGGTACTTAGCATCCCCATTTCCACAATGGATCGATATCAGTACTTAGGTACACTTTATTACTTGACAAGCGTATACTTCGCTGAATAAGTGCCCTTTTTATGTTTTACGCATAATTTTATATACACATCACAAAATACGCCTATCATGTACTAAATACAATATACTAACTACTAATCAAACTACAAATTCTTAGTGTCCTTAGGAACATTCTTCCAAGTATACTCGTCCTTGTGAAGTCGCTCCTTAAAAATCTTGGTGGCTTTTATGAGCATTTTTATTTATCAGGAATGCATGACGCAGCAGAAGAAAAATTACTTTCTTATTGGAATTACATTATAAGCATGAAATTACCATCATTAAAAATTTATTTTATTTTAATAAAAGAAGCAATGAAATGCACAACCGCCAAAACTAAGTTGTTTATCTATAATTAATCAAAAGCATTTATTAATATTAAAGCAATTATAAGAAATTGTTGACTCATAATTATGATTAATTAGTACACTTATGGAACCTAAGTATTATCCGTGGGTGCAAGCAAATTAATTACAATTGGAGGAGAAATATTTCTACAACTTGATAGTTATTTTAAATTGGCAAGAGTCCTTTGGTCGGACGCTAAAAGCAAGAAAAAAAGAGGGTGCTCCTATAGAATCACACATTAAGATCGCTCTCCATAAACATAGAAATATAGATGATTTCAAATATACATCTATAATCACTATGTTCTTCAGAGACAAAAAAATCAAGAAAAGGCATACAATACGAAGCATACCCAATGTCTCCTTCAAGCATGTTGAGTGAACAATACAGTGGAACCACTAAATTGCTTGACTTTGGACAACTTGGAAGTGCACAACCTACAAATACCATATCATCAGTAAAAAAAAGACTTTATACAAATAATTGCATAGATCAAAAGCTTTGACATCAGAGGCCAATTAATTATTACCATCAGGAAAAAGAAAAGAAATACATTTGCAGACCCTCACACTTCCTTTAACCGGATCATCATCCTACAAAAAACAAAAATCATACCAATCATAGCTCAATCAACCAATCAAGTAATTAAAGATGAAAACCTCCATAACATAAAGCCTAATAGAATCAACACAAAGCTTGAGGTTCTAAATCATTGGATGTGGAGTTGAAACTAAAAAAGAAGAAAAATCATTTGGTTTTTTTTTTTTAAGCAAGACATTATTCTATTTGATGCCCGAACTGCAAGGAAAAAAAGACCACCCCCTCTGAGTTTAATTGAGATTTGGAGTAAAGCCAACAACACAAGGATACATATAAGATTTGCTTTTGAAATGAAAGTGCATTGAGGTAGACCCCACCATATAAGACATACTGGAATATAATAATCAGGTATGACACAACAAATGAGAAAACAGTTACTTGGGAAGGAGAACGAGAAACAAAACAAAACAAAATCATCAACCAACAACTGCAGTTCTGATTTTTGTATTTGGAGCACCTTGTGAGCATTTTTATTTTTAATAACATTTCATGCCCATACATACCACTCAACTAAGCAAGGCATTATTCTAGAGCTGCGGCCAACTTTTTGTAACATAGATTGAACATTTATTTTCATTTTACAAGGAAGCTGCCTCCCAAATTAGATTTTATAAACCAAGGAATGACCTTTATTGCTTTAGTATTTTTAAGGAACAAAATTTCAATCCATTTTTATAACTAACAGCCTCTAGTATTTTACTAGTGTAACTATTTGTATATAATTCAACAAAATACTATTACAAGTTTGCATTTCTGTGCTAGTTTTTTTTGATAAGTACGTTCTATAAGCGGCACATGTGTAAAAGTATATACATGTGGATACATTAGATATACTGGCACTATAAATTATTACTCATACAACTGCTCAATAATTAAAGAAAAACGCAGTAGTTCTAACCAATTATGTGGTAGTCCACTCCTTAACGAAACCACCCGCAAGGCAAAAGAAAAATGCAATTGTATTGACCATGTGTTGACCTTGGATGTGGAGTTCTAAATGCACATTTTTCTGTGCAAATTTTCTTGAATTTCCTGCAACTCCTTCCTCAACCGCTCATCAAATAAAGTATTGTAATGGGAAGAGGCAGAGGATGAGCTCGAGACATAACTTTCTTGAATTTCCTATATGCTCCTATATTTAACATTAAATATATGCTCATTCAGAAGAAAGAAAAGAGCATGTTGTTTGAAGCAAGGCATTTTACAAAGTTTAAGAAAAAAAGTCTAAAATTAAGACATAACCTGATTAAACTATCCAAGAAATTCATTGAGGATAAATATGATAAACCAGAAGAAGTACCTCCGGAAGTTTCCAATATTCTTTAATAGTGAAGGGCTTTTAACCACCAGCTCCTGCTTGATTGTCTCAATATCACTCTCATCTACAAGAATCTTCACCTATAACAAATAAGAAAATGTTCAATTCAGGCTACAAATAGCAGGTCCATCTCATCGATGGAAAAGATTGACACCTTGCATTCCATCTCATTGATTTAACAAACAAGAAAAGAAAAGAAACACGAGGATAGAGTTGCCAACTTAACAAACAAAGAAAAAGAAGAAGAAACACCAGAGATCCCGATTCACTTTCAATTTATGGTAAAACTTTTCAAAACTAATTGTTTCTATTTGTTCCTGTAGATAAAATTTCTCAAAGCAACCACATTTTAACTATTAGATATAGTCATTACTGACCCAAAGGGTCATTTATGTAGTACTGTTATTAAATTTTGATATTATATCCTTTTTCTTGCATTTCCACACTGATACTTGTGATTTCTCACTTCGGTAATCACATCCTAAAACTTACGAGAACACACAACAAACCCATAAACTTCATCAAATTGTATTAAACATAAACACTTAGTTTAATTACAATTTTATTACATTCGTCTGGCGAGTTTCTCCCCGGGGGACATCAGAGAAAAGTTGGATACAGTCCAGTGTTCTACAAAATATTTCTGAAAGCTTGTTTTTAAGCCTCCACCTCTTAGTTTCAATGAGCACCCTCTCTTGGTGTATCTCCAGTACCTGAAAATTTAGTTTTTTTTTTCCACGACGGGTGAGCTCGCCCGTGAGGAGAGATTTTCCTCTGAAATTTGCACTCTCCACCTAAGTGCACAGCCATCCTCGCGTGCAATTTCATACATTTACATAAAATATATAGAAAATCTATATGAATGTCATATGTCAAATCCCATGCCTCGAGTCCTCCATAGATTTCCTCACACATGCATTTTTCCATGTATAATAAAATCATTTTCTAAAAAAAAATTTTGTTTTAGCTCTTGCAAAAGTTAGTTGGATAGACTCCGATAAAATTTTGGACCACCCTCCGATATTTTTTCATTTGGAATGGGGCTGGAATGACAATGTGGACCACCTCAGATATTCATTTTCATTTTAGACGGACTCAGATAATGTGGACTACCCTCAGGTATTCATTTTTTCATTTGGGCCAGGACTCTAGATAAAATTTTAGGTGGACAACTATACGAAATTAATATTTTGGACAACCTTCGAATTTAATTAATTCAAAATCCATGTCATGCACTCACACCCGATTTTTACGCGATGTCCCCGTACACATGCAATGCTAAGGCCACTGCATAAAAATCTCATGTTACATGCATAATAAAAACTGCATGCAACATATATATCATTTATACTTTATCTTAAGCATCATGTTAATCATCAACATACACATATCAACATGTATATTCACATTCATGTTTTCATTCCAAACAATAATACCAAAAGTGATGTTTCTTTAGTCTAGAAACCGAGAAAGTCTGCATGTTTTCATGCAACGATAATACCATGATATTTGCTACTTCTAAAACTCAAGCTTGGACCTCAGGTACCTTGAGAATCTAACATAGATACGCGGATCAAAATGGGTGTTCAAAGCAAATTAATTCAATGGTACTTGATAGACTAAAAGCCAGACTCGTGGAAAATGGATATCATCAAGTTGATGGAATAGACGATACAAAAACTTTTTCCCTTGTCATCAAACCAGGTACAATTCAATTAGTTCTTAGTCTAGCCTTAGTTCGACATTGGGACATTCAGCAACTTGATGTCATTTTCATGAGACAATAGAGTGGAATATTGATCTAGATATAATAGAAATGTCAGTGCACACAAATACCACAGAATTATATTATCTCTTGGTATCACTAGTTTGTATCTCAATTGTTTTCATAGAAATTTCATTAGTTTAGTTTAAATTACGTTTTACTATCACAAGTGTTCGTTGGATATTAAGAAGTATTATAATTTTGGTATAGCATCCCTATTTTCCACGTGGATCGATCTCCGTGCCGATTTTTACTTTGTTACTTAATAATGTATATTGTGCAGAATAGTGACCCTCTTTTATATTTTTCTGCATATTCTTAATACAAAACACGAATACGCCTATCAGGTTTTTGGCGCCGTTGTCAGGGAAAATCGGTTTTTTATGCTAATATCAATACTAAGTGCTTCTTTAGTACTTAAAACATTTTTTTATGTATATTTTGTGTGGTTTTTGAGTTTTTGATACTTTTTGTTTTCTTTTTACATAAATTTTCAAGTTAAAATCACAATGGATCCGATCATCGAGTTGACAAATGCATTGGCTTACCTTGAGTAGCAACTAAAATCGACAATTGGCGGTGGCGTAGTGACAACTCAAGTGTGGAGTCAAGTGTAAGCAACCATATGCATCAATGGATTATGCTTAGTATGGAGAGTACCCCATACTTGACAAATCATGAATTTGGATGGTGCCACCACTGACACCTCATGGAATACAAGTTATACCACTCCGCACTCTCCACAAGTCCAAAGATCAAGCCTAGACAAAAAAATGGCTGAAATAGATAGAATGCATGCTGAATTGGTCATGGAAAATGCTGAACATTCAAGACCAAGGGCTGAAATGGACTACTCTCAAGTTGGTTTGCCTTGTTTTTGTGATCAAAATGAGAAAAGTCAACCTCCACAAGAGAAAATGACAAAGTTAGAGGAAACCATGGCCGAATTAGAAAGACTTTATGCTGAATATGCAACATCCTAAGTTCAATTCATGAATGAAAAGAGCAAACTCTTAAGTTCAATCATTGACCTTGAAAGATAGAAGGTCTGAAGTAGGGCAAATGGCTAGATATATGGAAGAACAACAAAAGTTTGCCTACGCTTGAGGAACCTATAATAGAAAGGAATATGATGCCAGGGGTGAAAGACTTGAATTTGTGAAGGAAGATGAACCAGAAACTGCGGAATCACATGAAAAAATAAAAAGGAAGTTGTGAAGACTATTATTAGGAGATGGCTCTTCAAGTTTGCGATACATGAGGAAGTGAAAAATGAGAAAAAAAAAGCTATTCAAGGTGAATGGTCATTATTCATGAACAACAGATGGGTGTTGTAGTAGAAGATATAAAAAATATTGATCTTAGGATATATTTGAGTTGTTGACATTCTAGAAAGGTTAGTGGAATCCACCAACATATCATGGTTAAGTGATCTAGTTGGATAAGCGGATATATTTGCTTGAAACAACCCAAGTTCAAAAATTTCCTTTCCTTTTTTTGAGTTACTTTTGAGTTTGTTTTTTAATAAACTCTTGCTTGATCTTGTGTTTCTTAGTGTTGTTTTCGAGGTTTTGGGTTCAGGATTGGCTATGGAGGTGGAGAATCTCTTGAAAAGTGGAAGTTTATAGTATCTTGGAGGTTCAAAGAGCAAAATTGAACAAGGAAATCGGTTTGACATCCTCATCATTTCATTCCATATATGCTACCTATTTTTAAGCCTCCTCTCATTTGGAACTAAAGTCTAATCCCTCTTAACACCTTTGCCTCCAAAGCAAGTCATATTAATTAGAGCAATTTCCGAAGACTTGATCAACCTCAGGGGAGTACTTGTTATCCATTCTTGCTTTTGTTTCACATTGAGGACAATGTTTAGTTCAAGTTTGGGGGTGGTGGTGTTGAATTCAATTTTTTTTTTTTCAAAAATCTAGCTTTTGTATCTCCTTACCTATTTTAGTTATTGCTTTATTTGTTTAGGTTGTTTCCATGAGTTTTTCTTTCTTTATTTTGTTTGTTTCATGTTTCATATGAGTGAGTTTGATGCCTTGTTATCTAGTAAAAGGCCATATTGAACACAAACATTTGAAAAAGGGTAAGTGCAAAGTGGATTAGACCCTTAGGTGTTTAAATGATATGGAATTGTGTGCTTGCTTGGTATGGGTGCCTTAGCTTAGTCACCTCCCTTGTGATTTAAGAAGCCATTCTTCAAGGAATCTATCACACACACACTTTTAGTCTCCCTTGTATAGCTTGGTCCCGGACCCTTTGCCTTGAATTCAACTAACCTTAGGGGATTCTAGCCACCTAAGTGATGGGACACCTAATCAAAGAGGATTGCCATCGAGCCCCAACTAAAGAAAATACAAAACAAAGAAAAAGTGAAAAAGAAAGATAAAAAGAAAAAGAAAAGAAAAATATCAAAAACAAGTATGTGAATAAGAATAAGCGAGATCATCCAATTAGAATCTCGTGCATAGTTTGAGGGACCTTTCAAAGCCTAATGCCGCCAGCGGCCCAGAGTCATTGACTTCAGCGCCGCCGTAGGACAGATGGACCCTTCCCATAACTTAGGGCCTTTGAGTTTGGTTGAGTGTTCGGGGTGAAGTTTGAAGGGAATTTAATTCATGGTGCCCTTAGCAGGCGGTGGGGAGTCTTGATGGATCCCTCTTTACAAGAACATTCATCTAAAACTTCTTGGCACTGGTTTTCTTTCATTTTTTAGGCATTTAGGTAATTTTTAGGTATTTTGGTATGAATAAAAAGGGTGTGGTGCGTTCTTATCCTTTCTTAGTTAGCTTCTTCCAAATAGGTGAGTTGAGCTTAAGTTTGGAAGTCTTGGGACCTTCTTTATGGCGAAGATCATGCTATCACCTATACTTAGTTTCCTTGGGAAAGGTCATTGAAGACTTGGGGGGCTGATTTGCTTTGCTCACCATGCTTTGCTTTTCCATGTTCCTTAGAGAGTTTAAAAGTGTAAGGATCCTAAATTTTGGTTGAAAATGCTAATATTGCTAACTTGTGTTCATAGTGATTCTTCCACTTGGCATCATGTTATCATACTCATCTCATTGTTTGTTAG
Organism: Tetrastigma voinierianum; assembly: GCA_016808115.1. Taxonomy (NCBI): domain Eukaryota; kingdom Viridiplantae; phylum Streptophyta; class Magnoliopsida; order Vitales; family Vitaceae; genus Tetrastigma; species Tetrastigma voinierianum. The sequence continues at coordinate 526,455 of JAEQBH010000029.1, read as the reverse complement.
TTCATGTAATTTTCAATTTTTTTGTTTTGTTTTGAGTCAGTCTCTTCCTTGGGGACACACAAAAATTTATGTTTGGGGGTGTGATGAGTATACTTTATACTCATTTTATCCCCATGTTTTACTTATATTTTTAGTATTTTTATTATATAAATAAGTGATCTAATGCTCTAAATGTTCAATTTTTTGATTAGGTCAACCATGAGCCAATATGGAGCAAAAAAAAGAAGATAAAGCCCAAAAATAATAAACTACACATGCAGCAACAACTACTATGTTTTGATGTTTTAATATGCACAAATGATCCCAAATGGCTACAATTTTTATATGGATGGATAGGATACTTCTCAGGCTTTCCAAAGAGACCTTATTCACTCCATTTGGAATTCAAATGATCAAGTTATGACTCTTAGTAGTTGAAGGAATAAGAGAAGAGAGTTCAAAAGTGACTAGTTGGAGCATTTTGTAACTTAAGTCTTTATCATCATTTCTAAAGTATTATTTATGGCCATATCTAGATTCTACAATCTCTTAGCTTTCCAATGAGTCCAAGATCACCCAAATCAAAGTTTAGATGACAAAGTTATGGCCTTACAAAGTTAGTGCAAAAACAGGGGAGTTGTAGCAATATCGCGACGTTGCAGAGAGTGTAGAAATAGAGAGGCCCAAGCGTCGCGATGTTGCTTAACGGCGCAATCACGATGTTCGAGGTTGGTTTTGGTCGATTTTAACCCATTTGAGCCCCAAAAATTGAGGGTTTTAAAGCTCAGGCCTAAGGAGATGAGGAGAGGTTGACTAAGGCTCAGAGGGGACTGTCCACACTTTGGGACTAAAGAGGAGGTTTGGAGTTGTTTTTAAAGATTTGGAAGAAGATCATGAGATTTGAGGAAGAAATCCGAGACTCACCATCATTTGATCATTAGAGTTTCTTCTTTATCTTTTCTCATGTTTTATCCTAAGTTTATGATGTATCAAATCTCTATCATGCTTTAAATTCGTAGATCTAGGGTTTTGCTTGTATTTTGGACTTGGATTTTATATCTAATGGTTGATTTTCCTATTTCTTTCGTCTTATTGTGATTGTATATCTATTAATTCATGCTTGGTTTGCTATTTACATGTTGATTTCTAGCTAATCTCAATATGGAGAGTGGTTTCTCATGAGATATGAGAAGTGAGTGAGAAATTAGACAAAGATGAGTTAACCTAATTAAATGGATAATATAGAAATTAGCAATAATTAGGAGGATTACTGGTTCTTTGATCCTAATGCATCTTTAACACTTGGGGTTGAGCTAAGAAGCAAGAAGCCTAGTATTAAATGGTAGGTTGTTTGACCTTGAGAAAGGCTTACAATTAACCAAAGATAAGAATCGCCTTGGATATCATTTTCATGAGACAATAGAGTGGAATATTGATTTAGTTATAATAGAAATGTCCAGTTGCACCAAATACCCTAGAATTATATCATCACTTGGTATCCCCTAGTTGTACATCTCAATTGTTACATAGAAACTTCATTAGTTTAGTTTAAATTCTGTTTTACTATCACAAGTGTTAGTTTGGATATTAGAGAAGTATTCTAATTTTGGTACTTAGCATCCCCATTTTGCCTGTGGATCGATATCTGTACTTAGGTACACTTTATTACTTGATAAGCTTATACTTGCACGAGAATGGGTGCTCATGTAGCGTGAACCTTTGGGTCCGTTGACGATCCATTCGACTCACCGGAATCTGAAGTAGCCGTTGAGTGTCTCAATGCCACAAAATGAGTGTCTCTACGAGACTCAAACATAAGTAAAAATGGCCTCGTCGGGCCCATACATCCATACTCACCAAAATATAACCAACTATATTACAATAGTTTCAAGAGTTAACTACACTCCTATAGAAACATGTACTTGATCAGAATGTTTTTATACATGTGTTTTACAAAAATATATAATCGAAAGCCACATGTCGAGCTTTCTTCTCAAAACGGCCTAGTAGACAACTGTCTTCCCAGAGACACTCCTGTGCACGAAAGGGGATCCAATGAGATGACTATACCCAGTACCCAGATTTCTTCTACAAGGGCTCACGCCCCTAAAATGCACACGTAATGGCACAACCTGAGCATCACATTCCATACAATTTACAATACATATGGAATGATTTATGTCATCGCTAAATGTTTATGCCCATACCTCGAGTCACTCACCGACTCCCTCACACATGCCTATGCCAAGTATGGATATCGTCACCGGTAACACCAATGACGCCCATATACCGAGCCTTTGTCGGCTCACCAACACCCAATGCAATTTTCCAATGGGTAACCAATCCCGAGTCAATCCCGACTCCTATCACCCAACTCTATGTCTAAGTGATAAACATGACCGTGTGTTTTCTTTAGGCAAGAAATTTCGGCTTACGCCTCGGGCTATATGATTAGTGCCCAAAAAGTGCTATTTTGAACCCTATTTAAGATAGGTTCTAAGTACTTTTTGTGTACTAATCATATTAGTTAAGCCGATTGACACGTGTAGGTCCCTTTAGTGCTAATGATTGTATTTCGAGGCTGTCTGTGGTAGTTTTGCGGGTTTAGGAACCTTTTCTATCATATCAAGCTAGGCATATCGAAGTTGGTGGTTACATCAAGTTCGTGTGATTTATCTTCGATTGCATCAAGCCCCGGGAATGAAAATCTGACGGGACTAAGTAGGACCAAGCAGGAGGAAGGGAAATTTCGCTATACTAGCGAAATTTCGCTACAATAGCGAAATTTTCGCTATGTATATAATTCGCTATGGAATTTAAGCTATGTTAGCGAAATTTCGCTACATAGCAAAAATTTCACCTGTAGCGAAATCCTTTGTTCCCCTGTTTTGTGTACAAACGACCCCGTTTTTGGTTTTTTCCATCTTTACCCTCACTGTAATTATTCTAGTTTGGATAGATTGGTATTTTCACCTGTTTGTAAGGCTATATAAATGGTGCTTAACATTTTGTAACTAACTTTTCATTAAAAGCAGCTAATTCCATTCACGGGCCCCCTTGTTTTTCGACCTCATTTATCTCTTCTCTCTCCTCTTTCTCTCTCGCTTTCTAAACCAGCCAAACACACCCTTTGAGGATGACAACTCAAGGATGTTTGGCTAAAGCCTCTAAACCTTGAAGAGGAGGTTGCTGAATAAGTTGATAAGGTTTGCGAGGCGTTCCCTGTTTTTCACGCGAGGTTTGACATTTGGTTCCCAAATTTGCAACTCTAGGTTTAAGCTCTTTGATGTACTTTCTTTGGCCAATACTTGGCAAGCTTTTAGGGTTCGGTGGATGCTTAGCTTTAGATACACTGATATCCATTAGTTGCTATTTACGAGCCACTGGAAGTAGGTTAAGGGGTTATATTTTCACTGTAAATGCATCCTCATTGTTCCAATGCTGGTAATCTTTTAGGGTTGATGGATGCTTATTATTAAATCCAGATTCATTAGTTGCGCTACGAATCATTGTGGGGATGGGTCAAGGTGATAGATTTCACTGTAGGAACCATAAATGCTTTCTATTAAAGGAAAATTATTAGGGTTTAGTTTTAAAGTTAAATGAAGATCCAGGTTAGGAATTGACTATAGGTCATCCTCCACCTTGAGGAAATGAACTTAGAGGACCTCTTTATAACCCTATCAACCCTGACCTAGCGGCCCAACACTTTAAGGATTTCTTTTTACACTTTATTTTAGTTTATTTAGTTTTATTTTCAATTTCCACAACATCAACTCCACACCACTTTTACACGAATCTAAAATCCAAAACAAATTCACCATTTGAGCCCTCTTTGTAAATTATTTGAATACGAAGAAAACCCGTCCACCATGTTCGATCCTCGACCGCTATCTTTGCGGTAGTTACGCTCACGGTAGTAGAGGTAATTTAGGTTATAAATTTTGTTGATTCATAACACTCTTTGTGGCGCGATCACTATACCCCGAGTATAATTATTCGAATAATATCGCGGGTCTCTTACACACCCACATCTGAATTTTCGAGCGATGCGCGAGTCTCTTACACCCAAGTTCCAGGCTTTTCACTTGAGGAAATTAACGACCCCCTTCTTCTTCGCCCAACACACATTTATTTCTTTATATTTTATGATTTGAACTATGAGTCTTTGTGGAGCGTAGTCCCAGACAAACTGACCCACATTTACGAGTGGTGAACAACCATCTAGTGCACCGCGCCCCAGGCTCGGCCAGTGATGTCACCGTGCACATAGATGCAATGATGCCAATTCTATATCAATTCAAATGACTCGTACGATTATATTTCATATAATTCAAACAATCATGTTAACACATCAAATTAGCATGCATTAATATATCATTTTAAAGTACATTTTGAAACCATTCAATTCGAAGCAAATTCACATGGGCGATTCCCGGTCCAACAAGAAAATCAAGATTGTTTTTAATAGTCTGAGCGATTCGTGGGTTGTCCCGAATGACCCCCCTCATAAAGCATCGGTTCCACTTCTTGGAACCGGAATCCATGGCCATTTCTGGCATCACAACACCCAAAACCATTTTCATGGCATTTTAAACAAGAAATAACCGAGTAGGAGAACACTCCTACCTCCCGGAGTTGTCGAAACTCCACAATACCGGTACCCACGCGTAGCTCTTGCAGTGAGGATCAACTTTGTCTCTTGTCTCATCGGGATTCAACAGACCGATCGTCGGAAAATCTAGAGAGAAGTAAGAGCTTCTCACTCTAAAAGCTCTCTTTTTCCCTCTCTCTTTTGGTTTCCTCTTCTTCTCTCCTTCTCTTCTCCCCACCAATTTGGTCAAGATGGGTCAAGAGAACTTGTCCTCTCACTTGCCACATGTCACATTCTAAGTGGCCACCTTGGATTACACCTTATCATATCCATCACCATGGATTTCCACCCGATCACATGTTACCATATGTCTCTCATAGGTCCACTTGAGCTCATGTTTGAATAGCTCTCCACTTGTGCGTGTCTCATCTTGAGCCCTCAAATGCGCCAAGTGTCGCGCCACCTTCTATGTCTCGAAAAGCGTGAAATTCCGGTATCTCGAGGGTGTGAGGATTCGACGTAGTTGGTAGATTTCGCGAGATGATTTCAACGGTGAACTTCGTTTCGTCATCCGAGATCTAGAAAAATTCTGTATTTTGATCAAAATTACCGTTTTACCCTTTCTCAGGAAATTTGAATATCCCCGGGTTTTACATTCTTCCGCCCTTCAAAGAATTTCGTCCCAAAATTCCACACAATCACAATAAATCACAAGCATATGCAACATGCACTATGTCATGCCTGTAAACTAGTCATTTAATTATTAAACAACTAAACTGCGTACCTACATCCCCAAACAAGAAGGGATAGGTGGCCCGCATCGATGTTTCGGCTCCCACATTGCCTCCTCAGCTCGGTCTTGCCCTGACACCCTCGCTTCTTCTCGCGGGGTCTTGCGTCGCAAAGGCTTTGATCCAAACTATCCATAATGCACACGGTTCCTTCGAAGGTCCATACGTATCAACCGTAACCTCCCCGATCTACTGTATTTGGATCTGGAGTATACTTCCGGATCATGGAGATGTGGAACACCTCATGGACACCTGACATGCTAGGCGGCGGTGTGCCAAGCGGTACCTTCGTGCTACCTCCTCGAGTATCTCGAAGGGCTCAGATAAATCTCGCTGATAGCTTTCCTCGCTTCTTAGGAACGACCCTCCTCTCTTAGAGCAACCTTCAAGAAGGCGTGATCCTTGACCTCAAACTCTAGGGGTCGGCGTTGCTTTTCGGCGTAAACTCTTCTGACCTTCGGTAGGTGAGAGATGTTGCCTTATCAAACTCACCTTCTTAGAGGTGTCTCTAATCAGATCAGGACCAGTAATGGAGCTCTCTCCCACCTCGGTCCAGCAAATAGGTGATCGGCATGGCCTCCATACAATGCCTCATAGGGTGCCATTTGTATACTCGCTTGATAACTGTTGTTGTAGGCAAATTCCACCAAGGGCAAGTGCTCTTCACAGCTACCCTTATGATCCATGATGCATGCTCGTAGCATGTCCTCTAACACTTGTATAGTCCTCTCTGACTGACTATTTGTCTGTGGGTGGAAGGTTGTACTCATGGTCAGCCGTGTCCCCATAGCCTTTTGGAAACTCTTCCAAAAGTGCGCTGTAAATCTCGGGTCTCTATCTGACACTATGGATACTGGCACTCCATGTAGCCGGATGATCTCTCGGATATACAACCGGTAGAATTCCTCCAGTGTGAAGGTCATCTACACGGCTAGAAAATGTGCTGACTTCGTGAGCCGGTCTACTATCACCCACACCGCGTCATGCCTTCTCAGGGTCCGTGGCAAGTGGGTCATAAAATCCATCGTGACGTGCTCCCACTTCCACTCAGCCACCTCTAATGGCTGGAGTAGCCCTGTTGGCTTATGGTGCTCGACCTTAACTTGTTGACACGTGAGGCATCGTCGAACGAAGTCCCCAACATGTTGCTTCATCCCGCTCCAGTAGTACTGGCGACGAAGATCACGATACATCTTCATGCTACCCCTAGATGCCCCTGACAAATGTCGAGGCGGTAAAACTCCTTGAGGATCTCTATATCAGCTCTATCAGCTAGGGAACCACTACCGTCCTCTATCACAGAAGACTACCATACGTGTGGATGAGGTCGGTAACTGTCGAGTTGTACCTAATTGTACCCGGTCACGATGGATGCTATGCTGTGTCTGTCCTTGGTACTCGTCGCTCTGCTCGATGGGGACGACATAGCCGCAAACTCCCGATGTACCTTAGGCTGCTCGTTGTCTTGTAGTCCAGCGCCCCACAGTCTCGAGCATATGCCACTCCCTAGAAGCTATACTAGCCAATGCTCCCAGCGACTTTCGACTGAGTGCATCAGCCACCACATTCGCCTTACCAGGATGGTAATACAAAGTGAAGTCGTAATCCTCTAGGAACTCCACCCATCTGCGTTGCCTCATGTTAAGGTCCCGTCGTGTGAAGATATACTTAAGACACGTAGTGCGAGTACACCTCAAGTTTGCTCGCCATATAAGTAGTGGAGCCAAATCTTCAAAGGCGAAGACTACGTGCCATCCAGCGTATCGTGTGTGGGGTAATTTTGCTCATGATTCTTCAGTGGCGGAACCATGGCTACAACCCTCCGGGCGCATCGAGACACAGCCCGGTTCGGCCTTCGAGGGCGTCATGTAGCCACCTTTGTGTACCTGCGTCCCCTTTACGGGACTATCGGAATAGGGTGAAGTAAGCCTCCTCTTGACTCACGGAATGCCTTCGCCGCAGGCCATTCCGCTCAGAAACTTGACCTCCCCTTAGGAATTCGGTTTGTCATAAGAGTGCCTCTAGTCGGAGAGTCCTCGATGAACCTCCTGTAGTACCTGCCAATCTTAGAAACTATGTATCTTGGCCGACCCGGTCTCTCCCAACTCATCAGCCTCGACCTTCGGGGTCAGCGACACTCAGGAAGTTGACACCACGTGCCCTAAAAACCTCGCCTGTTAAGCCAAAACTCGCATTTCTGCGGAAAGCCCAGCGTGGTGATGGTCTCAAGCATTGTGGAACAACCCATAAATGATCCTCATGCTCCCTTTCAGACTGGGAGTAGATCAAAATGTCATCCATCAAGACTACGACAAACTGATCCAAATAGGGTTGAAATACCCTATGCATGAGATCCATGAACGTTGTTGGCACATTCGTCAACCCGAAGGGCATCACCGTGAACTCAAAGTGCCCATACCGCATTTGTCTTAGGGATATCTGCCTCCCTAACCCTTAGCTGATGGTAATGCGTGCGAAGGTCTATCTTGGAGTAGACTCGTGCTCCCCTTAGCTGATCGAATAAGTCATCAATCCTCGGTAATGGATACCGATTCTTGATCGTAACCCTGTTCAACTGTCGGTAGTCAATGTACAGTCGAAGGGTCTCGTCTTTCTTCTTCGTGAACAAAACCGAAGCGCCCCATGGTGAAGTGCTCGGTCTAATAAAACCCTTGTCCAACAACTCTTGTAGTTGGACCTTGAGTTCCTGCAACTCAACTGGTGCCATCTTATGTGGAGTCATAGAGATGGGCGATGTGCCAGGGTGTAACTCAATACAGAAGTCTACAACCCTAACGGAGGTAATCGTGCTGTCCGGAAAACATCCTCGTACTCGCGAGACTACGAGGTAGATAAGTCGCCTTGCCTCGTCCTCCAGGTAAGGCTAGCTAGCCCAGCCCATCAGCGTCCACCGTGCCACACAGAATTTGTACATGGTGGGGGCAAAACATCGTGCTGTCCCCCTGAAACATAACCGTGTCTTGTCACATTATTGTGAGCGGTAACCTTCCTAAACTCATAATTGATGGCGACTCGGTATGCGGAGTCAGCAGTCCATCTAAGGATGACGTCGAACTCCCGACATGTCCATGACCCCACCGAGGGTCCCTTGTGGGCGGAATCCCGAGATCTTTAACTTCATGGCTTAGACATATCAAATCCACGCTCACCCTTGTTCCTAGGGAAGAATTCATATACTCTGCCTTTCTAAGGTTTCCACCTTTAAGCCCCAAACCTCGACACTAGATCACAGCCAAATAAGCATGAATATGATGCACACGAATTTAAGCGACATTCTTGTGAGAGTGTAAGCGTACCGAGTATGCGGAGCCAGTTAGCAGAAGCTCGGCCCGTGGTACCACGGGATCCACACTGCGAGGACAATCCGTCTCTCTTGTGTCGGTGGCGGCGTGGTAGCATATCATACGCCATGGGCAGTCTCGACCTCGACCACCCCAGGCCATGTGACTGTCTGGATTAGTGAGTGCTTTGCGACTGCGGGATGACCTTCGATCCCTTGGCCCATACGGGGTGGGAGGAGCAGACTATCTGTGCGAGTCCTGCGTTGATTGAGGCTGTGGTGTCCACGTGCCTCGGGTATCTTTGCCTCCCAGGCTGATCAGGTGCATGTCTGCACCTAGGTTGGTGTGATGGAAACCGCCCTCTGCTCGGCGCTCGGAGCTGAAGTGTCTCCCACCCTTGGATGATTGACCTTGGCCTTAGCCCTGGTGGTCATGGCCCTGTGCCTGAGGTTCGTGCGTTAATCTTCAGCGTCTTCTTGGAGCTAGAAGAAGGTTGGCTCTCCATCCTCTTACTACTAGCTTCTGCATCCTTCCCGACTAGTAGGGAACAATGACCCGTCACCTCTGGGTCTCCCCCTCCCTCGAGGGCCGGAGGAAAGTGTGCCTCGGATCTCTGGAGGTTACTTAACCCCCCTTGGTTCCCAATAACACCGGCTTGTGCGATGGTGGCAGCAATAACACCTGCCCGCATAAGGGCAGCAGTCGCAGCACTAATAGCTTCCACGAAGGCTTGTTGATCAAGGGGCGGTGGTGGTTGGTTGTTGCCCCATCCACCGTCACCACGTCCTATTTCTCGATTTTCCATCTACACATGTCGAATGACAAGTTGGGTTTTAATGAAGTATCTCAAAGGGTGTAAATACAACCCCGAGACACTATGCACACACAGAAAAAAAAAAAAATTTCATGCACCACGTCGAGACATTCATAGGTAATGCAAGGTAAACATTCCATATATTAAGTCATACACAAATTTTTTTTTTTTTCATTTTGTACTCTTTTTTTTTTTTTTTTTTTTTTTTTTTTTTTTTCGGTTAGGGTCCCAGTTCATTTAAATTTTTGAAACCACGTGAGCAGATGCATCAGACCAAAACAAGCAGCACAACACAAAGGTAATCGTAATGTGCGGGTCGTATGTACGCTGCGCATGCACACCGGTTACACAGCGCAGCGCCGCCGCACGCGTTCGATGCTCGCCGCCGCACGCCATGATAGCCAGCGCCAAGCACACCGACAGACACCTCGGGCGTTCGCCGTCGCCACGACACCACGAGTTGTGTCGTGACGCCCAAAGGGCCGGCCCTGTCTCAACATCGATTCCATGTCGCGACATAAGGCCTCCCTGCCATGTCCAGGCCTGGTCGCGACACCAAAAATTTTGTCGCGGCCCTAAACGGCCAAACCATGTCTAGACACCAAAAAAGCGTGTCGCCATTAATCAATTACCACGCCCATGTCGCTGACACCAGTTGGCGTCGCGACGCCTTTTGCTCACCACGCAACCTCCGTGTGGCGACGCCCCAACAACTGCCCCTGTCACGACATGGAAAATCATGTCGCGACCTAGAGCCAGCCTGTCCCAGCCTAGCCATGTCGCAACACAAAAATTGGTGTTGCAACAGAGGGCCAAAAACTACATGTCGCAGGCGGCGCCGTTCTCGCATGCCACATCGACCACACAAACTCGCTGCACGCATAAGATCGGGCCGCGGCAAGATGGGCAACTGTGCCCGCTAATACACCACATGCCGTGGTTACGACTGTAATCGTAAATGGGCAAGAGGCTCATCTAGCTTCTCCCCTGCACATTTTTTTCTTTTTCTCTCTTTGTTCTACCTACTATAAAGCCACAGAAAAAAAAAATTTCTTATTTTTTAACCAAGGATACTGGAACATGGAAAACTCACCAAATCACTAGAAAAATGTATAAACACCTGCTATTTATATATTTCACAAATTAAAGAGTTTAATTACAACTTTTTTTCTTGTGCAAAAATTGGAATAATCTTCCAGAATTCCACAAAGCACAACCTGTTTATGTTCAAAAACTGGCACGATTGTCAAGAAAAATCTTTTTTTTTTTTCACTTATTTCTGGACTATTCTACCCATAATTCCTCGAACCCCTAAGGTTATATTTTCTCAACCCTAGTGTTCAACATTTTCCTATATGCTATTTACCAAGCATACAATCACACAACACACACATAACACGTAACTCACGCTACACCATCGAATGCACAATGAATGCATGATCTAACCCGTGCCCATCATGTCCTAGGTAATCGTATACCTAACTACCTGATACTAAGCTATAACTCTAGTATCCAACATCGAGCTCTAGGTATTTATATACCTTAGCTTTGATACCATGCTGTGAACTCCCCAAACCCGGGGGTCCGTTGACAATCCGTCAACTCACTATTTTCAAGTAGCCATTGAGTGTCTCAATGCCACAAAATTAGTGTCTCTCTACCCGAGACTCAAACATAAGTAAAAATGGCCTCGTCGGGCCCATACATCCATACTCACCAAAATATAACCAACTATATTACAATAGTTTCAAGAGTTAACTACATTCTATACAAACATGTACCAATCGTAATGTTTTATACATGTTTTACGTAAATATATATAATCAAAGCCACATGCTCCGGCTTCTTCTCAAAGCGCTCTAGTGAACGCCGTTCCTCTCCCAAACACTCCTCGTGACCGAAAGGGGGGATCCCATGACGGGGTGAGCGATGCCTAGTACTTGGATTCTTCTACAAGGGCTACGCCCCACCTAAAATGCACATGCACGTAATGGCACAACACAAACATCCACATTCCATACAATTTACAATACATACATGGAATGATTTATATCATGCATGAAATGTTTCCATGCCCATACCTCGAGTCACTCACCGACTCCCTCACACATGCCTATGCCAAGTATGGATATCGTCACTGGTAACACCAATGATGCCCATATACCGAGCCTTTGTCGACTCACCAACACCCAATGCAATTTTCCAATGGGTAACTAATCCCGAGTCAATCTCGACTCCTATCACCCAACTCTAAGTCAAAGTGATAAACATGACCGTGTGTTTTCTTTGGGCAACAGAAATTTCGGCTTACGCCTCGGGTCTCTTACACCCAAACAAAATTTTTTGGATAATACAGCGGGTCTCTTACACCCATACAAAATTTTTCGGACGATACTGCGGGTCTCTTACACCCAAGTTCTAGGCTTTTCACCTGAGGGGATTAACATACCCCTTCTTGCTTCTCCCAACACACATTTATTTCTTTTCATTTTATGATTTGAACTATGAGTCTTTATCGACTTAGTCCCGTAAAGACAAACTCAACCCACATTCACCAAGAGTGGTGAACAACCATACTGTGCACCCACACCCGACTCGACGCGATGTCACCGTACACATGAATGCAATGATGCCAATTCCTTATCTAATTCCAATGACTCATACACAATTATATTTCATATAATTCAAACAATCATGTTAACACATCAATTAGCATGCATTAACATATCATTTTCCATACACATTTCAAGCCATTCAATTCAAGCAAATTCACATGGATGATTTCGGTCCAACAAACAAATCAGGATTGTTTTTAACAAATTCCAAATCCGGGGCCTCGTGGGTCAGCCCAAGGACCCACTTCACGGGGCACCTGCCCCACTTCGAATCGAATCCATGGCCATTTCCCTAAACACAACACCCAAACCATTTCACATTTTAAACAAGAAATAACCGAGTAGGAGAACACTTACTCCCGAGTTGTCGAAACCCCACAATCTCTGGCATCTACGCGTAGTGTTCTTGCAAATGGCATCAACTTTGTCTCGGTCTCTCGTCTGGGATTCGACAGATCGATCGTCTGAAAATCTAGAGAAGTGAGAGCTTCTCACTCTAAAAGCTCTCTTTCTCCCTCTCTCTTTCGGTTTCCTCTTCTCTCTTTCCTTCTCTTCTCCCAACCAATTTGTTCAAGATGGGTCAAGAGAACTTGTCATCTTACTTGCCACATGTCACATTCTAAGTGGCCACCTTGGATTACATCTTATCCCTTATCCATCTACCATGGATTTCCACCCAATCACATGTTGCCATATAAGCCTCTCATGGGTCCCACTTGAGCTCATGTCTGAATAGCTCCCACTTGACATGTGTTTCATCTCAGCCACTCAAAAATGCATAAGTGTCCTCGCACCTTCCGTGCCTCGAAAAACGTGAAATTCCGACTATCTCGGAATTCAACGAAATTCGACATAGTAGCTAGATTTCGCAAGATGATTTCAATGGTGAACTCCGTTTCATCATCCGAGATCTAGAAAAATTCCGGATTTTGACCAAAATTACCGCTTATCTCTCTTAGAAATGAATTTCCTGCCTTACGTAAATTCTCCTTTATATTTTTCTGCATATTCTTAATACAAAACACGAATACACCTATCAAGTTTTTGGCACCGTTGCCGGGGACGTTGCTGCATCTCCCCTGTTTTTGCACCAACTTTGTAAGGCCATAACTTTGTCATCTGAACTTCGATTTATGTGATCTTGGACTCGTTGGAAAGCTAAGAGAGTGTAGAATCTAGTTATGGAGAGAAAGAATACTTTAGAAATGATGATAAAGACTTAAGTTACAAAATGCCCCAACTGGTAACTTTTGAGTTCTCTTCTCTTCTTCATTCAACTACCAAGAGTCATAACTTGATCATTTGAAGTCTAAATGGAGTGAATAAGGTCTCTTTGGAAATCCTGAGAAGTCTCCTATCCATCCATATAAAATTTTTAGCCATTTGGGATCATTGTGCAGATTAAAACATCAAAACACAGTAGTTGTTGCTGTATGTGTAGTTTGCTGATTTTTGGGCTTTATCTTTTTGTTTTTGCTCCATATTGGCTCATGGTTGACCTAATCACAATATTGAACATTTAGAGCATTCGATCACTTATTTATATAATAAAATTACTAAAAATATAAGTAAAACATAGGGATACAATGAGTATAAAGTATACTCATCACATCCACCAATTATGTTTTGTGATAATTTAAGTGCTTTACATATGACTATTAATCCCATTTTTCATGCTCCCAGTAAGCACATTGAATTGGACTACCAATTTGTTTGTGAAAGGGTCTCAATGGGGCTTCTTATTACTCACCATGTTTCCTCTACTCTTCAAATTGCGAATATATTTACTAAGCCATTGTGTAAAGCATCCTTATGCCACTTCCGCAACAAACTCTACCTTTAGCCTCAATAGAGTTTGAGGGAGGGTATTGAACATAATCCTCCTAACAACCAGTTCGAGTCTACAACATGGAGTGATAAGGTAGTTGACCAAGATATGGTTGTCATACCAAAATTAGAAGAGATGTGAAGAGTAATTAAAAGAGTCATATTTGGATCAAATCTGTTCAGAATGGCAAGTCAATTGAGCAATTTTTTCCCTTAAAAATAGCTATGTAACAACATTAAGTTAGGAATTGAATTGGTGAAAGGTTACAGCTGATATTATTCTTTCCCTTATACGTATATTCCTCCTATGAATATCTATCCTTAGTTGTAAACCTATAAATAAAGCAATAAAACTGAACTCTCAATTCTCGCTTTGATTGAGAAGTTTTTCTTACAAACCTTGTAAGTTTCATATTTTCCTTACTTAGTGTTGGGTTGAGCCTTAGAAGCATGGCATGTGTAATAGATAAGGATTTATTTATATTATAAATTTATTTATTCATGTTTTTTGGTTTTTTATTATCCTATTTGCATTAATTGGTTACTTAATTGAGCATATATGTTCATATGTCGTATAATGCACATAACTTGGGCGCATAAGAGTTGCATAGAGGATACAAGTCATAAATTTCTTGTAAGTAGATAAGTTATCCATGGTCAATTCATGGATTTGGATAATCTAGTAAAGACTGTAGTATACTCTATCTCATAGAGTTTCCTATGGTGAATGCACTGGTGTAGGTGATGCACACTAGATTAGACCGTGAATTAGATATAAAAATATCAATTATTATGATTTACCAAATTACTATATTGCATCAACTCTCAACCATGAAAGCATATCTAGTCCACGTAAAAATCAGTGGAAGACTTTTAACCTTGAATGAGATCCTAAAATGGTCATACATCCCTATAAATTAGGTAATTGTTGATATAAATGCTAGCGGTAAGAGATATTCTCAATAAAGTCACCATGATATATCATAAGAGTAAGGCAGTGTGTTCCCTTGAGTGATCCAAAGGACATGTGACCATAAAATCTATGGTGTTGTAGTAATTCCTTAAGTGGAAGTTGACATATGGTCTTTATGAGTTAAAGTATGTCATTTGATCACATAACAAGTGGGATTAGTAACTCAAGGAATGGAAACATGATATTGATAGGTGATTAACAATATCTTACTAGATTACGAACACCAATTCATGGGCAATTTGCATATAGTGGATGGTCATACACCCAAACTTTGTCTTGTTTACATTATAAGATACGCTATTAGAGAGCGCAAGAATTGATTTTAGAATAGTATAAATTTTTAGGAATAATTGATTCTTTTATTAGGTTCTAACTCATTGGGTTAAACCTTTACCTCTAAAAAATATGATTGACTTTACTGATTCGAAAAAAGTCGTTTCAAATCTTTCAGAAAATTACGGAAGAATTTTAAAGGATAAGTATTTATACTCCTACTAAAAAAATCATTAAAAGAAATTAAAAGTCTAATTTCTATGAAAGTTATAATTGAATACATCTTGATATTTATAGACTTTTTTAAAGTCTTAAAAAGTCTTAATTGAATACACCATGACTTTTATAGACTTTTTAAAAGTCTCAATCGAATACACCATGACGTTTATAGAGTCTTTAAAAATCGTAATCCAATACACCATGATTTTTATACACTTTGTAATTCCATGAAAATCATTAAAAGTCATAATCCAATACACTCTCCGAAAATGTCCCGGTAGGCCCATGCATACACCTTTGGTGCCACCTTTAAATCATATCATACATAAACTAATCCTCATATGAGTCTAGAGAGATCACAAGGACGATAAAACTCTACTACATAACACAACTGCATTTTCCGGTTCAAACTTGAGACCACTTGTTAAGCTAAGGGAGACTCAAGTATCTCACTTAGGTATTCAAAACTAATTCTAATCTAAAATTCTTGTCAATTATTAATGCTCTCTCATAGTCATTTCCAAACCACAATATATACACACACACACACACACACACACATATATATATATATATATGTTATATATATATATATATATATATATATATATATATAACTCTCAGAATCCTTTTTGTGAGTGTTTCCTAAAATTCAATAGATATTATTAAATGAGTTGAGTTCACTGCAGGTTAAATAATATGCTTTAAAATTTAGTTTTATTTCAAATATTAAGATTAATTTATAAATTAATATAAATGATCAAATTAACTTATTTATATTTATAAATTGTGATTAGTGTGAAAGAGATTAATTTAGAGTAGCAAAGGAGATGGTAGAAATAATTAGTGTATATGTGGATAAGAAGATAAAATGAAAATTCATACTTAAATTAATTATTTTAAATATTACTTTATTTGTATCATAACTTAAATTAGGTTAGTTTTTTTTGAAAAGAACTTAAATTAGGTTACTAAATCATTTTAAATATTAAATTGGTTTATTGAAAACTTACTTAATACTACTACTACTATAGTAGTAATAATAATAATAATCATAATAATAACTTAAAATAAAATATAAAAAAATATTACTCTTACAATTTAAATATATTTTTAAATAAAATAATTTTTATACAATTCTCTTATTAATAAATAAAGTAAAACATGATTGCTGTATTATTTTGTCTTGTTTTCAATTTGTTCGATCGCTTAAAATAATAAAGCACTACATGCTCATAACAAGCCCAAATGCTCCGCTTAAGAGGAGGTTAAGGAGTTGCACTCCAAGATAATTGCTCTGGGCCCTGATGACACTCTCAAACACGCACTCCAAAACGAGAGCCCAATTTACTCCCTTCAAGAGGCCGGGCAACATAATCACCTAAAGAACTCACGACAAAAGAAAAGTATCCAACTTCCCTAACTAAATCTCCACCAATTAGGGAAGTAAGATATTTTCTAATTCTTTCTCATCAATTATTCCTTATTAATCGGTTAAAGATAAGGAAAGAAAATCCCTCACTCGATGGGAGAAATATCTGTATCATCATCCAATCCAAGCAGTGTCACGATCATCTATTATAAATACCACGCTACCCCATCTAGCGTAAAGGTACGCACAAAAATTCATTCCCTAAACAGTTGATCTTCTTTTCCATTGGAAAGAACTGTCTTAGGCATCGGAGAGGCAATGGGTGATCTCCACCAATCCTTTTTGTTTCTTATTTTTGCAGAGTGAGTTGCACATCCGCAGTCAAAGGATCGACCTATAAACACTCTCAAAAACTTCAACCCGATTTCTTCGACATTGAAAAACATCATCGGGGCTTTGGTTGGTTTTATGAGGTCGCTTCAGCCTCTAACTCGTTCAACTAATGTTTTAAATGGTGCCTAAAAACTAATTGTAACAAACTTATACACGTCACATTATCTTATTTATGGTGAAATGACACTTTTTAATCAAAAATTTTAATTAATAAAAAAAAATTAATTAGCGTATATTAAAAAATTAAATTATGAATTACATTACAAAAAGTTTATAATTACAAATTTGATAATTTAAGACAAAAATATATTTACACATAATCATATGAAAATAATAAATATTTTTGTTAATAGGAGTTAGTTTTAAGGTAGGAAAGCATGAATATTTTACCACTTAAGTTAAGCATGATAGACAATAACAAATTTTTAAAAAATTTAATAATACAAGCCATCATGACTTTGATATATATGCGTAGGATTAAAAAAAGTCTACATATATAGGTTTACTAATTTTCTATCGTATATATCCTGAGATAATATTATAAACAATTGGGATTAACTTCCAATGATCGTTAATTTGATTTGATTCTTCTTAGGATGATTGGAGGCTTTGCTCGAAATAGTCGAAGTGTGTACAAATTAACCTCTAAACATTTAGAGCATAAAAAATAACAAATAAATAAATTATAACTATATATCCATTGTTCTTGAGGCCTGGTTCAAGTGAAAAAGACAATGTTTTTAAAATCGGATCAAGTTAGTTGGTTTGATCGATCAATAACCTTTTCGATTCCAGTTTAATCGCGATTCAATCATCAATTCGGCTCCTAAACCGTGAATCGATAATTTTTTTGATTCAATCACTGATAAAAAATTTAAAACATTAGAAAAAGGGGTAAGATGAGCATATGGAAAAATAAGAATCGAATCCTCTACAGCGAGATTGTTCATGTAATACAAAAGAGTAAAAGAAAAACGTTCCACCACCTTGAAATTAGTTGCAAGTGGGAATTGTATAAAAACATGTATTGCAAGTGAATAAAACATATCAAAAGTTTCAATTGTAAGTGGGAAAGCAAGCCTCCAATGTTACTAAGGCTTGAGGCTTGAGGCTTAGGGCTTGGTTCAAGTGAAAAAGACAATGTTTTAAAAATCGGATCGGATCAACTGGTTCAATCGATTGATAACATTTTTGGTCTTGATTTAATTCGATTTAACTACGATTCGACTCCTAAACCGTGAATCGATAAATTTTTCGATTCATGATATAGTTTTTAAAACATTAAAAAAAGAGTAAGACAAAGCATATAGGGGACTAGGATATCGAATTCTCATAAGAACATAATATATAAAAAAGAATAAAAAAAGGAAAAAAAATTTCCACCAACTTGATTGTCAAAAATTTTAATTGCAAGTGGGAAAGCAAGCCTCCAAGGCCTTTTGTTTTGGTTTGAAATTAATTATTATTACTTGAAATTCTTTAATATCATTTTATATTGACAACTATTTCATCCACCATTGCTTTCCATGAATTGTCAGTGTCACTTCCATTATGTTTTCATTTTTGTATAGTAGAGAGAGAAATATGAGAAAGAAAAATTAATTCATTGTGCCCTATTTCATGAGGGCAAAATAAACCACTACTTTTAAAGTGTTCCTAATTTAAGCCTTTTGCCAGTTGTTTAAATCTCAGCCTCTCATGCCTTGAGAGTCACTTATCTCACTTATCCATTTTCTTTTCTTTTCTTTTCTTTTCTTGGGAATCAGAGAGATTGTCCATTGTTCTTGAAAAGCCCATGCATGTACCAAACATATTTCGTCTTAATTCCAACTGTTTTATCTTTCTTTTTCTGCACAAAAGTAAGTGCCTTTTTTCAGAACCAGTAATGGTAAAGTTCTACATTAGGAATCTCTATCTTTCTGGAAAACATTTTCTTTATTTTTGTTTTTTTCTCCCATTTTCTTCCTTCTCTTCCTTTGGTTTTTTCTAAGGCTAAATTAGGAACCCCAAAGGAAAAAAAAAAAAACCTAAGAAAAATGATTTAAGTTTTACGAAAAAAAATATAATCAAAATAAATTTTTTATTTTTTATATAATAAAGAGAAATCAGAAACCCGAGCAAAATTCATAATTTTTTTTAAAAAGGGTAAACGGTAATTTCTCGACAACCGAAAACTTTCTAGATATCTGACGCATCAAACTGACTTCACTACTGATTCTCACGTAAATCTGGGTTTATCCGTCGACCCCCATCTGATTCCGAGATACTGAATTTCACGCTTGGTGACATCAAAGGTCTGGGCAGACACATTTAAGACGATCTTCCGCTGACGCCACACGATTAATCTATAGAGCTTAATAATACTTCACACGACACGTACAAGACTACATTAACGACCACGCCGAGCCCAAGTTAATAAACGAAAGAATAACTTAAAAATAAAACAAAGAAAATAAGAAGTTAAAATGTACGAAGTTAAAAAAAGAAGTGCTAGTTAAAAGAATTAAGAAAAGTCAAAAGGGAAAAAGGCCATTTTTGGCAATGAGGAGGAGAGGAGAGAGAGAAAAAGGCAGCGCTGCTTCTCTTTAAGATCTACTGAAATCGAAATACTGGCTACGGAAATGGCACAAAGTCGATCCACGATCGCAAGCTACGCTACGCATTCAAAATCTAGAGCTCTGTCAAACTCCACAAAGATACGAATTTTCCTATTCTCATCATTTCTTTAACCCGTGTCTACGTGAACGACATGTGCCAAGCCTTCTGTGGCCGCTGATAGTCGCTGATTTAGTCCCAAGATTTTGAGACTCGAATATTGGAAATTTGGTGACTCCGCTCTCGCAATCCCTGATTGGGTCAAGCTTTTGGCTTTGATCCCTGACTAACGCTCGCCTCATACATTACAGATCACAAGAATTTAGCGACGACCCGGCTGACCAAGAGTACTCGCTTTATACGGCCAAGATTTCGGGTCATTTTATAAAATCATGTTAATATGTGCTTGCATGATGTATTAACATGGAAATTGTGATGAACGAATTATATTGCAGGAAATATAATTATCCGGAATTTATCAATGTTGCATGTAGCATGACATAGCATGAAATGACATGATTAGATTATACGCACCTGGCCACATCGCGCCAGTCGAAATACAAGACAGATCGTTATTCACCATTTTGGTGAATGTGTGGCGAAATGGAACGACCACGGGTCCAAAATCGGCACTACCTGGCCAGATAAAACAATAATAAATATAAATCACGTGTTCGGGCGTAGCAAGATGGGGCAGATCCCCTCAGAAACAAAAGACCCAAATTTATACGCTGCTGGGACATGATCACCGGCGTGGTGAAAGCCTCTGTAAAATGTCGGAAGGCGCGTGACGATCCTGTGGCGTTACCCCTAAAAAGACGTAGCCCATGAACAACACACGAGACGGATAAAAAAAAAAAATCTCGCTGCGAATATCGAGTGGTTGTCCAATACGGTCATCGCGAAACACCAATAACCGGTTTTCATACTGGGTATCGGCAGCGTGGAGGAGATCACGACCGGGCCAGGCATGAGGAGTCTCATCTCACGATTTAAACGAATATTCCACATGCGACGCATTATTTACATGTAACGTGATCGATATTTCACGCCTGCCATCGCACGGCATTGTATGTGAGTACTCGTAGGAGAATTTTCATCGGGCATCGTCTTCACCTTGCCGCGGACCTCCTTTAGGGCATGTAAGTGATAGGAGACGATCGCTCCGACGAGGTCAGTGATTATGAAGAAGATCGAAGGGTGGCCTTGATATTACCTTTGGAGTAACATTTTTGTAAAAATAGTTTGTGTATGAAAAGAATTGTAACTAGTTCTTTGGGACTATTGTCTAAATAACGGTATGTAATTATGGTAAGAGAGGGTCGCGGATCGACCTACGCATCGTACTGTGCTTTTATTTTCATATTTGGGATTTAAACTTAACGAATTCGGCTCCGTAAAGCTTGACGTATATTGCGATACGGGACAGATGGACCCCCGCGGGGTCAATACTTATCGAGACCTTTGACGGCGATGATTATACGCTATACAAAGTTAAGGTCGGGTAGAGCTCCTCGAACAAAGGAGACTGCCCAATTTTTTAAAAAAATATGGATCCCGATAAACGGACACAACAGGTATCGGGTCACCCGAAACTACGTGAATTCCGCAGTTGACGGGTTGTCAATGGGACCCCCGATTCGAGCTGGCCACAGTTTGGTATCGCAGCTCGTAGTTAACGATTACCTAGAGCTCGAGCGGGGTATCCTATTGGTATTTTCGATATTGGCTTGTCATAGTCAGTATCGAGTTAGTGTGTCCAAAATACGTAGGGATTAATGGTATGATGTAGAACACCTACATCAGGTGCATTGATTGCTTTGGTGTTCTAATATGTACCACGGAGATGTATTGTGGTCGCGGTGAATATATGCATGATGTAATGTGTATAAAAATTGAAGAATACTAGGTTAGCACCGTGAATCTTAGGTTCGAAAACGACAAAGATGATTACGTAGGAATGGTTATTTATTGTTTAGCATTATGCACCACTAATGTGACAAATGAAAAGAGAGAATCTCACCGCTATCTTAACTCGTAGATGGCAAGTCGAGGGCACAGACGTAGAGAAGTCGCCCACGGGCAAGAATGACCATCGTCGGCTTTGACCAAGAGGGCCTCAGAGCAGCCATAGGTGCTGCAGCTGCTGCCATTGCTTAAGCTAGTGTAGTTGGGGGGCAAGGGGGGCCAAGTAACCTCCAATGGTTTATAGCACATCATCCTCCGACATTTATCGGGGGAGGGGATCCAGTGGTAGCTGATCATTGGTTCCGACAGGTTGAGAGGATTTTGGAGGCTATGGAGATTACCTCTGATGCTACGAGGATCAAGCTAGCCACATTTCCGCCGACTGTAGGGTGAGTCCTGCATTTGCGGGATCAAGCTAGAGTCTCGAGGATCCTAATACGATGACATGAGTTTAGAGAGCTTCATGGGTAAGTTTTTCCCGCGATCGCCTAGACATGCAAAGGCTCGAGAGTTCCTTGAGTCGGGGCTGTAAAGGAAACATGACTGTGCTCAAATACGTAGCCAAGTTCACTGAGCTGGCACGCTTCGATGACTATGCGCTACGTATACGGCCAAGGTGCGAAACGAGGATGGCCCGGTTGTCTATCCGTAAGCGTTGTAGGATTTCTCCTACAGGACATGGACTCTATGGTCAGGACCTCTATGGCCATAGAAAGAGAGATTAATGATGCACGGAGCATCCGAGATGCGAGTGCTAGTGGCAAAAGGAAGGAGGATCAACCTTCTTCTAGTTCGGGAAAGAGGCAGAGGACTTCTATCCCACAAGTGTCTTAGGGACTCGTGGTCAGGCTATCGTACAAGGCCGACTGTAGCTTCTACCCATCCAGACGTATGATATGTTATTTCGCCATCGCCCGACATATGAGGCGAGATTGTCCTTAGAGGCAAGGATCTCGCGTGGTATTAAGACTAAGTAATCCTAATCATCGCTGGCACAAAGTAGGACGTAGTTTGTTCCTTCTCACTCCTGCCAAGGGCCGTGAGGGACCAAAAGATAGTCTTAGGGTGTGATGAGCTTAAAAGTCATCTCTTTTAGTATACATTTTATGTTTGATTTTCGCTAAAATTGAATAATTAATATACGTAATCATGAAGAAACTCTCACCAATTCATTAGCGTAAAGGAAGCAAGAAAGAAGAAAAGCAAGAGAAAATGCGTAAATAAGTGGATAAAATGCAAATAATGGCGAGCGTAAAATGAAAGCACCGGCCGAGTCATTGATGCAGTTGTGGGGTCCGCATACCCGCTTCTAAAGTCACATCGAAGATTGAAGAGAATTTGATGCAGTCGCGACAGTGGAACACTGGGCCTAGGTACCAAGAAGGAGCGTAAATTAAAAGAGTGATGTTGCATTAAACTATTAAGTCGCGATATCATCAACAACCATTGCAACCTACGCTGAAGATAGCGTCATGTCGACAAGAAGCACTAATGTCGCGATACCAAGAACAATCGGTTGTTGCGTGCAGAGACTTAATGTCAAGTCGTGGACATCAAGAAGGAGATCAATCAAGGCTTCGAACTATGAGGTTGATGTCACGACATCGGGACACCCGCTCAAGGAAACAGGCAGACATTAAGTGATGTCGCTGACAAGAAAAACCGAGGTCGCGACATCATGACAACCGCGGGAAGGGCGCAGAGACTCAGCCCATGTCAGCGATAACATCCTACGCCGCGGACATCGTGAACAACCATCAAGACCGCAGCGACTAGAATGGATGTCGCTGGCTAGCGCCATGATGTCGCGACATCACAAGCGATCAACTGAAACCTGCAAGGGCATAAGATTGGTGTCGTGACAACCTCAACGACCCGCCTCATAGGAAGCGTAATCTTTAGCCGATGTCGCGACATGAGCTCATGTCGCGACAAAGAAAATCACCGAGGTCACACCGAGCAAGAATCAGCCCGCTACCAAATCCACAAAGCAGTTATATTGGGATTAGGCCCAATCGAAACTCCTATAACAATGCAGCCTACCCGTAATAGTAAAGGCAAGTCGGAGGCGCAGATCAAAAGAGAGATCTCGTAGCCTAGGCTTCACTTCTCTTTATATTTTCTTTTCTTTTTCTTTTCTTTTCTTTTCTTTTCTTTTCTTTTCTTTTCTTTTTATTTTAGAGCGTATGTTTGTCTAGTTTTTCGCTTTATTATTTTTTTTGGATCTCGAATGTTATCGCTTTGTCAGGTCGAATACGTAATTCAATTTTTCAAAATTACTACCTGAATGCATCAAGCTCTTCGCATAAATTTCGATTCGATTATTTTCGGCCAATTGCGCTTATTCTTTGACATGATGTTGTCTCGTGTGATTCAAGAATTGAGGAACCCACTTCCATTTAGTGAACGTTGTAGTCGAATTGATTTTTCCTCGTAGTAATTTGCACATTCGTTTCATTTCTGGCTACTTAATTTACTTCGATTATGAGTTTATTGATTTTGGGATTCGAATATCGCCATTATACCGCTAAGAATTGCGTCGTTACTCGATTTCAAGGAGGTCCTCCGAGTGACACAGGAAGACAACTCGAGTAATGTACATTTCTTTGAAGGTATACTAACCTCGCTATTAGGGATCCTTTTCGAGCTTTGTGAGTTCACTTGTAGATAAATCCTCTTCTCACTTGAAGTCAAGAACGAGTTGAACGACTTATCTATTTAAACAAGGTAGATTTCACCTCAATCTGTGATAGTGAGGCCAACCCGTGTTAGCCGAGATCTAATCAAGGAAAGGTTTATCTATTTTAATTTCGAGGGAAGAGTAATCATGAAGTCAGATAACTCGTCAATCGATAACTCGGGAGCTAAGGGGTGTACAAATTCATAAACGGCATGAAGTATCAGGAAGTTAAAATACCCAGCCTTAAGGAAGTTCTTGTTATGCGGTTATCTTTGCTCCCTCGTAATTCGAGAGAATCAGGAAGAAGAGATAACGAAATGTGGAGCGTGGAGAGATCCAAATTCGCACTACAAATGCTCGACGCATTCAAAACTTGAGATAATCAAGAAATTAATTCCGCATGAACTACAGAATTGATCGCTCACTATGATCAAGCTCTTGATGTGTCTTCCTATGATAATCGTTTCAAGATTCATTTCTTTTTGTAGTGTGAATTTATTTTCCTTCATTTGTTTTATTTCGCCATTTCAATGTTCATTTCTTCTTGAACTAGTTGATTTCCCAGCCTTTCATGTCGAAAACCCAGACAATTTATGGTCCAAATAGTATTAATTTCGAGAATGTAGTAGTTGATGAAAATTTTCGAGATCTCGGGTGGATCGATATCCGACTTAAGTCCATTTTATTACTGTCGAATTGCACTTGCACTTTCGACCAAACCAATAAATTAAATTGTTCTACTCTAAGAGATTTTTGGTTATGATAGTATGATGTCAACAAGTTGATGGCACTGCTGTTCGGGATTAGTTAATTGTCCTTTGAAATAAAGTGTCATAAATTTGTATATGTATTTTGGTCACAACAAGTTTTGGGCGGCGATTTTGCCGATTAGATAAGAGGTCCTTCGCTGATGCTATAATCTTGCATGCATAACTAATGCATAAATGTGCAAACATGTTTTGGTCCGGTCATCAAGTTTTATGGCGCCGTTGCCGGGGATTAGACAATAGTCCTTTGGTAATAGTGTCATAAATTTGTACATGTGTTTTGGTCGGTCATCAAGTTTTATGGCGCCGTTGCCGGGGATTAGACAATAGTCCTTTGATAATAGTGTCATAAATTTATACATGTGTTTTGGTTGGTCATCAAGTTTTATGGCGCCGCTGCCGGGGATCGAAGGGATTTAGTAATCAATATTCAGTTGAAAGAAGGAAATACTAATTTGGACATTTTTAAAAGAAAAAGAATGTAATATAAGCCAAGCAAAGGACTCAGAAATGATCGACCTTTAACAAACCATATTGAAAATGCTCGTTGATTGTGCTAATCCTATCGACCGAGTGTACTTTGATTTCGTGGAAGATATCATATGTACCATGACAGAGCAAGCGATTAGACGACAGCCAACCAGAATGTGCATCAAAAAGTCCTCAAAGAGCATTACGACACTATGGAGAATTTATGGAATTCATTCATCCACACAAATATTTAGCAATAGAACAACCAACACCGATGCTAAGGATTTTTTGAAGCTCGAATCAAAGATCGATAACTTCATGGTCCAACACCGTAACCAATTCACGGGTCATTCCAATCGAAAATCCCAATGAACACTTGGGGCGATTTCGAGAATAGCAAATTCAATTAAATTGAATGGTGTGAAGCCGTAAGTTATTCAACCAAGCAGCTTGTTCTCTAGGCATTCTCTTTACGAGATATGGTCAAGAACATGGTTTAACTCACTACCATATGAATCGTTAACACACGGGAGGAGCTGATGAGAGCTATTTTCCTCAAAGAAATTTACCCCATCCCTTCCTTCTGAACAAAGAAGGGAAATTACTAATTCCAAACATGGGGAAAGTGAGAACATGTATGCTGATAGGAAAGATCTTGCTGAATACAACATTAGCTCATCTGAATTTTCAGAGAGAAATGGCAGAGCTGAAGAGAGCGGAATGAATGTGATGGACAAATTGTCAGCCATAGAGGCCAAGCTGGATGCATTGATACATTGGTTGAATGAAAGGAAGTCCAACTAAAAGCTAAAAACGAAGCAGAGTTGTGGAAAGAATGAAGATTGCACAGAAAGAAGAATCTCTAAAATCACATTCGCCAGATACCGGGATATAACATGACTGAATAAAAGCGGAGTCTCTCATTCTTTCTATCTTTTATTTTAATTGCATTTGAGTTGAAATAATTGTTAGGATTTTATATTTGAAGTAGCATGATTTGCAAGTTTGGGGAATTTATTTTTATCTTCGCATGGAATGCTTAACTATCAATATGAGAAATAATAGAAATTGTCAATTTCCCGCATGATAAAATAAATTGAGTCAGGGGTTGTTTTGAGTGACATTGAACAACTGTGATATTGCTGTAAGTTGGATTGTTTATTGTTTTGAGACATAACACGGGTTCGAGAGGGTTGACCAAGGATGTGAGAGAATGAAGAATAATAAGTGGAAAAAGAGCCAAATTGATGAAATTTAGTCATACGTAAATAAAGAACATTGGTCATAATTCCAATTTTTTTTTTTAGGTCACAACTTAGAAACTGATAACGTGATTCTCCAAGAGGCTAATGTATAGACTTTATTGCCCATTAGTTAATGTATTAACTTCAACAGGCAATGTCAAAACATTAAACCCAATGTCTAGTTTCATTCAAGGTCCATGGAACTACAATTCACCCCAATTTTTTTTCAATTTATGCGAGAATAAATAAGTAATAACTACGTAAATAAATCACATCTTTGGATCTAATCAACTGGGTGAATATTTTCGCCCAAAGACATAATCGTGAGGAAAATTAAGGCATTCAAGAAAAACATTCCAAATTCTCCAGAAAAGCCGTAAATCCGGGATTGAAATACAAAAGGGACATAAATCGATGAATCTCATTTAATCTTCCCATAGAAAATTGAAGGAAATCGAGAATGACTTTGTTCTTCCCAAGAGACACACTCACTATAAAAGGGATGAAGAACAAGGAATTGTGAAACAAGGTAAAGAATGAAGGGAAGGGAGAATGAGAGTGAAAGGAGCGTCCGAGGGGTGCAAACACTGTTTTATGGAATGAGTGGAGTCGGAAAACAAACCAATTCCACTATGTGTTCCATAAAACGTAGTTTCATCCAGAGAGCGGTTGATGGGAAGGGAATATGGATTAGTTAGAATCCATCAACCAAGAAGCTCCAAAGAAAGGTGAAGCAAATTTCAATTTGTCGAACTAATTGTTAACGGTCAAATCACTCATCAGAGCCTGCTCGTGAACCTAATTTTGAAGAGGGAGCTGCAAACTTCTGGAGAAGCGATATGATTTTAGAGCGCGGTGAAATAGAGTTTTTCAACTTAGTGAAAAAATGTTTGTAATCAAAACGCTTTGTACAATATCGAAGTCCTTTTGATATTTGAAGAAAATTTCGTGAATTACAACTCGTTGATCATGAATTGTGGTTTGTGTTTCTGTGCTAGTTTATTTTCTGTTAGAAATCAGAATAATATTTCTGTTCTGTTCAATTTATCTGAAAAGAATGGAGAAGAAAAAAAAAAAAACTGGAATTAAGAGTATTTGTTGTGATGTTCAATTTATATTTGTTGTAATAGAAATCGCTATTATCAAGTAAATGTAATTTCGATTGTACTAATGAAATTAGACAAAGAATAATAAACACAAGTCTTGAAAGAAATAAGGCACACACTCCTTGGCCAACAACACCTTTGAAACTTGTCCGAAATTAGGAAAATTTTCTCGAATTCAGAATTATAATCCATACCCTAGAACTTGTCTAACATTGATTAAGGCGAAATCCTAGTTGAAACAACCGACAAGAAATGATACAGCCATTCTGAACAAGCTTGAGCTTTTCTCCGGCCACTCATTATGTATATGTTTTTGCATACACCTTAGTCCCCGACCTCAGCCAAGATATTCCATGTTTTCGAATAATCCAGCTAGGAAAGTTCCAAGCCATCCTTTATCACTAATCTTCCAATAAAGAACCTATGATGACTCAAGAACTCAAAAAGGAGAGGAAAGAGATAAAGTTTGGGGGAGTTTAATTTGGGAAAAGCTAAAGAGATGTACAGAGGAGGTGAAGGAAGAAAGATCTAAGACAGGAAAATACAAAAGGAAAGAAAGCTAAAAAGAATAGTTTTTGTCTTGTGGCCTAACTCTCTTGAACAATTAAGTTCTTAGGGGTGTTTCAACACCTAGTACCCTAATACCATCTGGTATGGGAGCTACTAACCCAAAGTTCGCTAAGAGTGTTAGAAAGCCTAAAAAGACAAAAACAAAGCACAATTCCTGAAGGGTGATTAGAGAGAAAATTTCCCAAGTTAGAATTACAGAAGAGAATTGGGAGCATACAGCTTTGAAAAGAAGAAATTAAAGGTAGTATCCCAAACATGAAGTTTGGGGAGTTTGGGGAATTACAAGGAGGAAATAGCAATTGAGGAGAAAAGAAAAGAGTTTCGGGGTAATCTCAAATTAAAATCATTCATCCTACCCTTTTACCCAAGCCTAACATTACAAGCCCAAAAGACCTGATTGATTTTGAAGGTTGGAATCACCTACATTAGTGGAGATCAATATGAAAAACCAGCATATGGGACTTTAATAAACAGTTTGAGAAAACCTCCCAAGAGATTGACTAAATCTAATACAAAATTGAGAAGGATTGCTGACCCGCACACACACACAAACAAGACTTGAATAATGAACTGTTTACATACATTAGTTTATCAGGTGATTTTGTAATAGAAGTATACCATGCTCTATTCCGCATTTTAAACTCGACTTTGGAAATAATAATATAGTGATATTTTTAATTCGCATTCGAAAAAAAAAAATTGAATAATACTTCTAAACAAAACAAAATGTCCTTTTGTTCGAGGACAACAATTCTTTCTTTTTCTTTGCTTGAGGACAAGCAAAACTTTAAGTTTGGGGGAGTTTGATGAGCTTAAAAGTCATCTCTTTTTAGTACATTTTTATGTTTGATTTTCAGTTAAAATTGAATAATTAATATACAGAATCATGAAGAAACTCACCAATTTGTCAATAGCGGTGAAGGAAGCTAAGAAACAAGAAAAGCAAGAAAATGCAGAAATAAGTGGATAAAATGCGTCGAATGGCAAGAGTTAGTAAATGAAAGCAACCTGGCCGAGTCATTGATGTGGGGGCTTGTGGGTCCGCACAATTCAGCTTCTAAAGTCGCACATCGAAGATTGAAGAGAATTTGATGTGTCGCGACAGGGAACACGCCTAGGCAACCGAAGAAGGAGCAGAATTCAAAGAGTGATGTCGCGCCAAACGCTAAGTCGCGACATCATCAACAACCATTGGGTAACCTACAAGAAGATAAGGTCATGTCGCGACAAGAAGACTAATGTCGCGACACCAAGAACAACCGGGTCGCTGCAGGCGTAGACTTAATGTCAAGTCGCGACATCAAGAGGAGATCAACCGGGCTACTAAACTATGAGGCTGATGTCAATGGCTATCAGGGGACACC
Organism: Tetrastigma voinierianum; assembly: GCA_016808115.1. NCBI lineage: Eukaryota > Viridiplantae > Streptophyta > Magnoliopsida > Vitales > Vitaceae > Tetrastigma > Tetrastigma voinierianum. Next base: position 496,538 of record JAEQBH010000029.1, on the reverse strand, counting down.
CGGCTCAAGGAAACAAAGAGATTCATTATGATGTCGCTGATAAGCAAAACCGAGGCTCATCATGACAAATCCGCGAAGGGGCGCAGGAGATTCCCGAGCCCATGTCGATAACATCCTCGGCGTCGCAGACATCGGGAACAACCATTGAAGACTCCAGAAAGGACTAGAATGGATGTCGCTGACAAGCATGATGTCGCCGATATCACAATGTTTATCAATCTAAACCCGCAAGGGCATAAGATCGTGTCGGACAACCGAACGACTACCATGTAGCGTAACTTTAAGCCGATGTCGCGACATGAGCTCGATGTCACGACAAAGAAAACCGAGGTCACAATCGAGCAAGAATCAGCCCGCTACCTGGAATCCACAAAGAGTTATATATCGGGATTAGGGCCCAACCGAAAACTCCTATAACACGCGCAGCCTACCCGTGTAATAGTAAAGCAAGCTCGAGGCGCATCAAGAGAGATCCGGCAGCTCAGCTTCACTTCTTTATTTTCTTTTCTTTTCTTTTCTTTTCTTTCTCTTTCTTTTTTTTCTTTATTTAGAGCGTATGTTTGTCTAGTTTTTCGTTTTATTATTTTGGATCTCGAATGTTATCGCTTTGTCAAGCCGAATACGTAATTCAATTTCTTTTCAAAATTACTGACTCGAATGCACGGGGGTTCGTATTAAATTTCGATTCGATTATTTCAGCCACTGCGCTATTCTTTTGATCAAGGATGCTGCCTCGTGTGATTCGCACTGAGAACCCAAAGCTCTTCCATTTAGTGAACGTTGTAGTCGAATTGATTTTTCCCCGTAGTAATTTGCAAGATCTTTGCTCATTTCCTTGCCATTTAATTTACCCGTATTATGAGTTTATCGATTTTGATCTGAATATCGGGCTTACTATACCGTTAAGAATTGCGTCAAGCATTCGATTTCGTTGAGGCCTCTCGAGTGACACAGTGGAAGACAACCCGGGAGTAATGTACATTTCTTTGAAGGCATACTAACCGCTTATTGTGTGGATCCTTTTCAGCTTTGTGAGTTCACTTAGATAAATCCTCTTCTCACTTGAAGTCAAGAACGAGTCGAACGACTTATCTATTTAAACAAAGGTAGATTTCCACCTCAATTCGATAGTGAGGCCAATCCCGTGTTAGCCGAGATCTAATCAAGGAAAGGTCGATCTATTTTAATCGAGGAAGAGTAATCGGAAGTCAGATATCCTCGCCACCGATAACTGGGAGCTAAGGTGTACAAATTCATAAAATGGGTAATGGCGTATTGCAAAAGAAAATACCCAAATTTTAAGGAAGTTCTTTGTGCGAAGGTTATCTCGTTCTCGTAATTCCGAGAGAATCGTGAAGAAGAGATAACAGAAATGTGGAGCGTGAGAGATCCAAATTTGCACTACAAATGCCTCTCGATGTGATTTTGAAACTCGAGATAATCAAGAAATTAATCACGCATGAACTACAGAATCAAACGCTCACTATGACTGCTTTTCTCTTGACGTGTCTTCCTATGATAACTGCTCAAGATTCATTTCTTTTGTAGTGAATTTATTTTCCTTCATTTGCTTTATTTCACTATTTGAATATGTTCATTTCTTTGAACTAGTTGATTTCCCAATTTTCATGCTGGAAACCCGTATCAATTTATGGTCCAAATAGTATTAATTTCGAGTAAATGTGGTAGTTGATGAAAAATTCTCGAGATCTCGTATTCCATATTCGACTTTTATTACTTGTCGACTGCACTCGCGTAATTTCGATCAAAACCAATAAATTAAATTGTTCTACTCTAAGAGATTTCGTTATGATAGTATGATGTCAACAAGTTGATGGCATCAAGTGTTCGATTATTTAATAGTCCTTTGAAATAGTGTCATAATTTGTATATGTATTTTGGGTCACAACAAGTTTTATGGCGATTTTGTCGGGATTAGATAGTAGTCCTTCGCTGATAACGTTATAATCTCGTATGCATAACTGTTTACAATGTGCAAACATGCTTCGTCCTGGCCATCAAGTTTTATACGCCGCTTGCCGGGATTAGACAATAGTCCTTTGGTAATAGTGTCATAAATTTGTACATGTGTTTTGGTCCGTCAACAAGTTTTATGGCGCCGTTGCCGGGGATTAGACAATAGTCCTTGGTAATAGTGTCATAAATTTGTACATGTGTTTTGGTCCGGTCATCAAGTTTTATGGCGCCGTTGCCGGGGATTAGACAATAGTCCTTTGGTAATAGTGTCATAAATTTGTACATGTGTTTTGGTTGGTCATCAGGGTGCTGCACAGGTGCCTTTTGCTACACAGATATGCTAGAGAGACCAAGGTATGGGTCGAGGTTGAGGATAAGGTTCACGGGCTGAGACATCAGGGACCCAGGGGCATGTCTACGCCATCACACCAAAGATTGAGCCAGTTGATCAGTCGGTGATACAGGGTATGTTTCTGATATCTCGCATATGGGCAAAGATACTATTTGATTATGGTGCATCACATTCTTTGTCAGCATCTAATGTTGATGGGCTTGGGAGGTGGAGACATCGACGAGCCGTTACATGCGAAGTTCTCCTCAGTAGACTAGCGAAAATCGGGATTAGATATGTCGGATCAGGAGCTAGAGATTTCCAGTGGATTATGCTCACGATCGACCTTCGGCAATCGATTATTATCATTTAGATGTCATTCGGGCATGGATCGGGTCGACGGCACACCCGCTGTCATTGATCAGATAGTGATTATCGCTTCACACACGAGACTAAGATCCGTGTGACTTTTCAGGGAGAGAAACATGATGCTTTGCCTCAGACCGTGCACGACTCTAGGTGGAGTGGATAGTTGATGGGTTGGCTAGCAAGCCTTACCCTAGAGGATGATAGAGACAGATCTTCGAGTCTACTCTCGTGGTTTGGCATAAGTATGAGGACGTTTTTTCATACGAGCTTACTCCGATTACCTCGAAGACAGTGGATACGGATTTTCATTATCGAAGTTACACTCGCAGCACGCCACCCATTTCTATGACTCCTCATAGGATGGCACCGATTGAGTTGCATGAACTCAAGGTCCAACTGCAGGAATTGTTGGACAAGGGTTTTATTAGACCGAGCACTTCACCATGGGGCGCTCCGGTTTTGTTTGCTAATAAGAAGGATAAGACTCTTCGACTATGCATTGACTACCGATAGTTGAATAGGGTTACGATCAAGAATCGGTATCCCTTACCGAGGATTGATGATTTATTTGATCAACTGAGAGGGGAGCGAGTCTACTCCAAGATATACCTTCTCACCGGTTACCATCAGTTGAGAGTTAAGGAGGCTGATATCCCTAAGATAGCGTTTAGGACGTGGTATGGGCATTTTGAGTTCACAGCGATGCCCTTCGGGTTGACAATGCGCCAGCGACATTCATGGATCTCATGCATAGGGTATTCCAGCCCTATTTGGATCAGTTTGTTATGGTCTTTGTTGACGACATCTTGATCTACTCCGAGTCAGAGGAGGAGCATATGAGGATAATTTATGGATTGTTCTCCAGGTACTCAGGGACCATCAGTTGTATGCCAAGTTCAGTAAGTGCGAGTTTTGGCTTATTGAGGTGAGATTCTTGGGACACGTTGTGTCGGATTCAAGTGTGTTAGTAGACCCTGAGAAGGTAGAGGCTGTTATGAGTAGGGAGAGGCCGGGTCGCCGAGATACGCAGCTGATTGGCAGATATTACAAAGCATTTATTATGAATTTCCCTACTAGCCGCACCTATGACTAGATTGACTCGGAATGGGGACAAGTTTGAGTGGGATGACCTGTGTGAGAAGGCATTCCATAAATTGAAAGCTAGTATTCCGATAGTCCCTAATTGTGACGAGGTACACGTGTAATCGTGCCTCTGGTGGACGAACCGAGATGTGTCTTGATGCAGGCCTGGGAGGGTTGTAGCTTATGGTTCTAGACAACTAAAGAATCATGAGCGTATCTTATCTCTACACATGATCTAGAGTTGCGCCATTGTCTTTGCCTTAAAGATCCAAGCCACTATTTGTATGGTGAGTAAGTCGAAGATTTTTCGTATCACACAGTTCAAGTATATTACATACGATCTTGACAGAGGCAACGTTAGATGGATGTGGGCATCCTGAGACCATGATTTTCACTTTCAGATACCATCCTGCAAGGAAATAGTAGCCGATGCGCCGCTGAGTCACCGGGAGTATCGGCTGCGCTTCTGATCGAAGACGCCGATTGTGACGCCTCATGCCACGCCATGCTGAACGTATCAGCGCCAGTGAGCCCGCAGCCATGCCATCCCTACCATGCAAGGTGATCGAGTCCCAAGGGCAAGATGTAGATATTGTCCATCGATCGGCAGGCACAGTGACTAGTGGTCGGGCCATGAGATGGTGTCTTCGCAGATAGGATGGTCACGTTCTCCACCGATCTATTCGGAGAGGAGAGGTCTTCAAGGAGTTCCACCAGCCTCGATTTTCGTGTCCGTGCGACATGAAGATGCCTGAGGTCGCCAAGACATCGAGTCGACGGTTTAATACGCTGGCTTGCTTGCCTCGACCTGGCACCACGCAAATCGGAACAGTCGAAGGCCTGAGGCCGCCAGTGCTACCCAGCCTACGGGAGGTACTGCGGAACACGGTCACCTACTGGCCCAGACTGTTTTCACACGCCACGGGCCGAGATGATCGCAGCATGCGACAAAGGATCTTCAAGCACATTTCAAGCAAGTCAATAATCGAGGAATTTACCCACTGCAGACGTAGAGACAGCCTGTTGCATGGAGTGCCGCCTTCATTGTAGGCCTGATAGGATCCCCAGCACGAAGAGTTTCAGCAAGATGGCAGGCTGATGATACATATCACAGCCATCCGTTAGACAAGGAGTCGGCCGAGAGGACCATACAGATTTTAGAGGACATGCTGGAACGTGAGGACACGATGCGGGTTGTCAAGTTGTCAACCCAAACCCCCGGATTTTACAGTCCTCTAAAATATGTATGGTCCTCTCTCGATCGACCATCCGTCCCGTTGCATGAAACGCAGGCTCATCGTCATTCAGAGCCTCCCATGGTCTTTGGAAACTCTTCCAAAGTGTGTCAGAACATGGAATCTCGTCTGACAATATGTATCGACACTCCATGTAACCGGACAATCTCTCTAATATATAGTCGACAGAATTCTTCCAGTGTGAAGGTCATTCGCACTGCTAGAAAATGTGCCGACTTAGTGAGCCGGTCCACTATCACCTATACCGCGTCATGCCTCCACTGTGTACGTGGCAAGTGGGTCACAAAAATCCATCGCGGACGGTTCCCACTTCCACTGCCTACCTCCAATGGTCGATAGCCCCTACCGGCTTTGATGCTCACCACTACCGACACGGGCACCACAAACAAAATCTCCAACGTGTCGCCCATTCCGCTCCAGCACACTCCGGCGACAAAGATCATTGCATACATCTTCATGCCGCCCGGGATGCATAGCAAATCGAGAGCAAAATTTTAACTCCCGAGGATCTCTTCCTCTCAACCTAAGTAATGGGGAACCACAACCCATCCCCTATATCGAAGACTACCATCTGTGTGGATGGCTTAGCCTTCATCACCTGTACCTGACTGTACCCAATCCTTGATGGACGATATCTCTACATCCCGTCGTTGGGACTCAATCACCTTGTTCAATAGGGATGGCATAGCTACCAAACTCCCTAGCTCTCCTTGAGCCTGATCACTATATTGCAGCCTAAATTGTCCTATAGTCTCGAGCATCTGCCACTCCCGGGAAGCTACACTAGCCACAAGACTCTCGTAATCCTTACTGAAATGCGATCAGCCGCTACATTTGCCTTACCAGGATGGTAATGCAAAGTGAAGTCATAATCCTCCAGATACTCCATCCATCTGCGTTGCCTTATGTTGAGGTCCCGCTGTGTAAAAATATACTTTAGACTCTTGTGGTCTGAAAATATCTCAAACTGCTCACCATACAAATAGTGGCGCCAAATCTTTAAGGCAAAGACAATGGTAATCAACTCCATATCATGTGTTGGGTAATTCTGCTCACAATTCTTTAGCTGTTAGGAAACATAAGCTACAACCCTCCCAGACTGCATTAAGACACATCCCAGTCCGTCCCTGGGAGGCATCACAAAGATTACGTTGTACCTCGTCCTGCCCGGACTATCGAATAGGAGCCGTAGTAAGCCTCCTTTCAATTCCCGAATGCCTCTCACAATGTGTCATCCCACTAAACTCGAATTCCCTCTTCGTTAATATAGTCATAGGTGCGGCTAGTCGGGAGAAATCCTCAATAAACCGCCTGTAATATCCTGCCAATCCTAAGAAATCGTATCTCAAAGACTGACTTTGGCCTCTCTCAAATCATAATAGCCTCTACCTTCTCAAGGTCTACTGATACACTTGAAGCCGACAAGACGTGTCCTAAGAATCTCACCTCAGTAAGCCAAAACTCGCACTTACTGAACTTGGCATATAACTGATGGTCCCTGAAAGTGTCTGGAGAACAATTCACAAATGATCCTCATGCTCCTCCTCAGACTGGGAGTAGATCAAGATGTCATCAACAAAGACCACAACAAACTAATCCAAATAGGGCTAGAATACCCTATGCATGAGATCCATGAATGCCGCTGGCGCATTCGTCAACCCTAAGGGCATCACTGTGAACTCGAAATGCCCATACCGTGTCCTAAACTCTATCTTAGGGATATCAACCCCCCTAACTCTCAATTGATGGTATCCAGTGCGAAGATGTATCTTGGAGTAGACTCGCGCCCCTCTCAACTGATCAAACAAGTCATCAATCCTTGGTAATGGATAACGATTCTTGATCGTAACCCTATTCAACTGTCGGTAATCAATGCACAATCAAAGGGTATTGTCCTTCTTTTTCGCAAACAAAACTGGAGCACCCCATGGTGAAGTGCTCGGTCTAATAAAGCCCTTGTCCAGCAATCTCTTAAATTGGACCTTTCCATCCTATAAGGAGTCATAGAAATGGGTGGCGTACCAGGGTGTAACTCAATGACAAAGTCCACATCCCTGTGAGGAGGTAATCCCTGCAGAGCTCAGTCCTAAAAACGCCTCATACTTCTCTTCAAACCACCCGAGGTAGACTCAAATCTCGCCTCCCATCATCCTCTCTGCAGCGTCGCTAAATTAACCCATCATCTCGTCCACTCCACCCGAGTCGCACTCCGCCCTGGCAAAGCATCATGCTTCTCCCCTCGAAAGTCACACGATACCGGGCCCCAGGTGTAGGTATGCGCAAATCCCTCCTCCTACTATCACAATCAATGACGATCCGATGTGCCGTCAACTAATCCATGATAAGAATGACATCAAAATCTGATATGTCAATTACCTGAAGGTCCACCGTGAGCAGAATCCTTGAGATCTCTAAGTCACAATCCCGACATATCTAATCAATCCTCACCTTAATTCCTAGGGGAGAACTCACATGTAACGACTCATCCAAGGTCTCCACCTCTAAGCCCAAAACATCCACATTAGATGCAGCAACAAAAGAATGTTATGCACCAGAATCAAACAGTATCTTTGCCCATAGGCGAGATAACAGAAACATACCCTGTATCATCGACTGATCAACTAGCTCAATCTGTGGTGTGATGGTGTAGACATGCCCTTGGGTCCCTGATGTCTCGGCCTGTGAACCCTGTACTCGACCTCGACCCATACTTTGGTCTCTCGCTTATCCGTAGCGTATACACCAGGCAAACATTCGAGACTAATATCGGGTCCCTTTGGCCCGCACTCAGGAAGGAATAAACTCGCTGCTCTCGCCCGTCCCATCGATGACTGGACCGCACTCATCCCAATACCGAGATCCTGCTCGACCGCATAATCTCGCTTCATATGTCCAGCCGATTTGCTGTAAATAACATATCATCCGGTCCCGGGCCGGGTAGAAGCCTCGGGTCTAGCCTTTTAGCCCCGATAGTCGCGGCCTCGTCCCTCGAAACATTCTCGAGGAGCGTAGTCTTCTCGCCTTTCTCAAACTAGAAGAAGGTTGATCCTCCTTCCTCTCCCATTAGTACCCGTAGCTCTGACATTCGTGCATCCTCTCTATCTCTCTCTCTCGTATTACAGACGTCTTGACCATAGAGTCCATGTCTTGTAAGAGAAATCTTACAATCTTGCCCCGGATGGACAACTTTAGGCCATCCTCTAACTTCCTCACCTTGGCCATATATGTGGCCACATAGTCATCCCCGAAACGTGCCAACTCATTGAACTTGGCTACATATTCGAGCATAGTCATTTTTCCTTGCTTTAACTCAAGGAACTCCCAAGCCTTTGCATGTCTAGCTGATGCCGGGAAAAACTTACCCATGAAGAGCTCTCTGAACTCTCCCCATGTCATCGTCTCAAGATCCCTCGAGACTCTAGCCGAAATGTGGTTAGCCTGATCCTCATAGCATCAGAGGTAATCTCCATAGCCTCCAAAATCCTCTCAACCTGTTGGAACCAATGATCGCCACATCGATCCTCCCTGAATGTCGAGGATGATGAGCTATAAATCGCTTGGAGGTTACTTTTCTGGCCCCCATCACTCAAATTCCGCACTAGCTTCGAGCAATTTGTAGTACCGTAGTCGAAAAAGGTGCATGTTTACGTGTGTGTGGATGATTTCTCCAGATTCACTTGGGCAAACTTCCTTAGAACCAAATCAAATGTTTTTGAAGCATTTGAAGAATTGTGGCAAGAGCTATCAAAGGGGCACAACAATAGTCCTAAAGATCAACAGAATAAGGAGTGGTCATGGTAAGGAACTCGAAATTTCCTTTTTCAAAAGTTTATGTGGAAAGAATGGTATAAAACATGAGTTCTCGTCTCCTAAGACTCCGTAACAAAATGGAGTAGTCGTAAGAAAAAATAGAACTCTGCATGAGATGGCTTGAGTCATGATAAAAAATAAGGGCATCCCAAGTAGTACTCGGTAGAAGTAGTATGCATGCCACATCTCAAATCGCGTCTAGCTGAGGCCAGGAACTCACAAAACTCCATATGAGAGCTGGAAAGGTAAGAAACCAAATTTGAAACATCTTCATGAATTTGGGAGTCTATGCCACATCTTGAATGATAGGGAAACAAGAGGCAAGTTTGATGCCAAAAGTGATGAAGGGGTCTTTCTAGGTTACTACTCAAACAGTCTTGCGTATAGTTGTACAGCAAAAGGAGCTTGGTCATGATGGAATCTATCAATGTACGAGTTGATGATTATGTCCCTTCAATTAACTCCTCTAAACCAGAAGACCCTCCTATAGGTTCGCTCCATGAAGAAGGGAATATCTTAACATTCCCAAAGATGCTCCACCCTTAAGTGATGGAAGAAGAGGTACAATCTCTACAGATGTTCGGATTGTCCCAGAAGGTGAGTACCCTATCACTAAGGAAGTATGAACTATAGGAGACACACAACAACACCAAGATGACCAAGACATTGGTGAACAGATGGACATTCTTACACGAGAGCCCTCAAGGAAGGTTCACAAGAATTATCTTGCTTATGACATAATAGGAGATCCAGAAGCGAACGTCCGGACTCGGGGAGTTCCCAAGTTGAACTATAGAGAAATGATAGGTCTTAGTCTTGGCTGTTACACCTCCAAAATTGAGCCAAAGAATTGCAAGGAGGCTATGAGTGATGAGTTCTGGATTAATGCCATCCAAGAAGAACTATCACAGTTCGGAAGCAATGAAGTTTGCGACTTGGTTCCAAAGCCCTATCATGCGAATGTAATTGGGAACAAGTGGATCTTCAAGAAAAAAATAGATGAAGAAGGGAACATCACCAAAAACAAAGCTCGACTGGTTGCTCAAGGCTACACTCAGATTAAAGGGATATACTTCAATGAGACGTTTGCACCTATAGCTTGCTTGGAGTCTCTTCGACTACTGATGACTTTTGCTTGCACACTCAGGTTCAAGCTTTACCAAATGGACATAAAAAGTGTCTTCTTAAATGGGTACCTAAATGAAGAAATGTTTGTTGTTCAACCTAAAGGGTTTGAAGATCCCTTTCATCTTGATCATGTTTACAAATTGAAAAAGGCCCTTTATGGTCTCAAACAAACCAAGAGCTTGGTATAAGAGGCTTATATAGTACCTTTTAAAAGGAGGATACATTTGAGGGGGAGCATATCGTACTCTCTTCATCAGAATAATCCAAAGGGAAGTCATTGTTGTCTAAATTTATGTGGATGACATAGTGTTCGACTCAAGGTTCAGATACAGGAATTGTTGGACAAAGGTTTTATTTGACCAAGCACTTCACTTCAGCGTCCTGGGCTCATGGTTAAGAAGAAGGACAAGACTCCCTTCGACCGGGTCAATTGACTATCGAGCGCTTGAGAGAGCGGGTTACGATCAAGAATTGGTATTTGTTATCGAGGATTGATATTTATTTGATCAGTTGCGAGGGGCGCGAGTCTACTCCAAGATAGACCTTTGCATTGGTTATCATTAGATGAGAGTTAGGGAGGCAGATATCCCTAAGACAACATTTAGGACCCGGTATGGTCATTTCGAGTTCATAGTGATGCCATTTGGCTTGACGAATGCTCCAGCGGCATTCATGGATCTCATGCATAGGGTATACCAACCCTACTTAGATCAGTTCGTTGTAGTCTTTGTAGACGACATTTTGATCTACTCCTAGTCTGAGGAGGAGCATGAGGATCACTTGAGGATTGTTCTCCAAGCCCTCAGAGAACAACAACTGTACGCCAAGTGTAGTAAGTGCGAGTTTTAGCTTATTGAGGTGAGATTCTCGACATGTAGTCGCTTCACGTATCAAGCAGTGTCGATTTTCAGATCATGAAGTTTCAGACTAGCAGGGTATTACAAGAGATTCATTGAGGACTTCTCTCGATTAGCTGCACCTATGACGAGATTGACCCGAAGGAGGTCAAATTCAAGTGGAATGACCTGTGTGAGAAGGCATTCCAGGAATTGAAAAGGAGGCTTACTACAAATTCCTATTTCATAGTCTCTAAAGGGACAAAAGGTACACAAGTATTGTGATGTCTCAAAGATGAATCGGGATGCTGAGGCGCCCTGTGAGGGTAGTAGCTTATGGTTCTTGGCAGTTAAAGAATAATGAGAGGAATTAACCCATGCATGACATGGAGTTGGCGGCCATAGTCTTCGTCTTGAAGATTCGCAGGCTACTCACTATATGGTGAGCAGTTCGAGGTGTTTTCAAACCACAAAAGTATGAAGTATATCATTACACAGTGGGACCTCAACATGAGGTAACGCAGATGGATGGAGTATCTGGAGGATTATGACTTCACTTTGCATTACCATGCTAGTAAGGCAAATGTGGTGGCTAACGCGCCGCTGGAAGTCACGTGAGTACCGGCTACAGTGTAGCTTCCTGAGAGTGGCGTATGCTCGAGGTTGTTGTAGGGCGCTTGGCTCCATGTAAGATAAAAGATCAAGCTCAAGATGTCTTTTAGTGGAGTTTAGCACACGCCTTCCTACTGCAGAGAGGATCGAGTCCTGCGGCGTGATGCGTAGATAGTGTCTATCGTGACCTGTACAATGTGCGGGTGATGAAGACTAGGTCATTCACACAGATGGTAGTCTTCGGTATAGGGGACAGGTTGTGGTTCCCTAGTTGATAGATATGAGAAAGGAGATCCTTAGGGAGTTCCATTGCTCTCGATTTGTGGTGCATCCAGGTGGCATGAAGATGTACCATGATCTTCGTCGCCAATATTATTGGAGCGGGATGAAAAGACACGTTGGGGACTTTGTTCGATGATGTCTCATGTGTCAGTAGGTAAAGGCTAAGAACCATAGGCCCGTAGGGCTACTCCAGCCATTGGAGGTAGTAGAGTGGAAGTTGGAACATATCACGCATGGATTTTGTGACTCACTGCTATGTGACATCGTAGGCATGACGCGCGGTGGGTGATAAGAGATCGCTCACTAAGTCGGCACATTTTCCGGCTGCGGTAATGACTCCTTAATCGAGGAATTCTTCAGGTTATACATTCGAGAAATTGTCCGGTTACATGGAGTGCCAGTCTCTATCATACGGACCGAGATCTTAGGTTTACGACTCACTTTTGGAAGAGTTTCTAGAGAGCCATGGGAACACAGTTGATGATGGGCACTGCTTTTCATCCACAGACAGACGGCCACTCGGAAAGAACTATACAGGTTTTGGAAGACATGCTACGAGCATGTGTCATGGGTCTTAAGTGTAGCTGGGAAGAGAACTTGCCCTTGGTAGAGTTCGCTATAACAATAGTTGTTAAGTGAGCATACAGACGGCACTCTACGAGGCTTTGTATGGGAGGCCATGTCGATCTCTGATTTTTTGGACGGATGTGGAAGAGAGATCTACCACCGGTTCGGATTTGGGTAGAGACACTCTAGAAGCCGGATTTGGATACGAAAACGTCTCTCCTCATGGTCGATATATGAAGAGTTATGCCGATGCACGATAACGACCACCAGAGTTCGAGGCGATCACGCCCTTCAAGGTGATGCCTAAGAGAGGAGGGTTAGGTTCAAAGAATCGGGGAAGCTAACGCTGGAGGTATATCGAGCCCTTTCGAGATACTCGAGAGGGTGGGGCATGGGCCAATATTAGTTATGCTACCACCGAGTTTATCGTGTCCAATGGTATTCCATGGCCCTCCATGCTTCTAATACACTCTAGATCCAACTCTTATAAAGGATTAAAGAGTTGGTTGTTGATGCGATGGGACCGAGGAGGGACTAAAGTGTGTATTATGGATGTATCGAGAAAGGTGTTTTGCGACGCAAGACTGTGAGTCTGGTAAAGGTGTTATGGCAGCACCCATGAGTGGAGGAAGCAATATGGGAACCCGAGGACACGATGCGTGCCACCTATCAATTCCTATTTGAGGATGAAGGTACGTTGTTTAGTTATTTGGAAATTAAATTATTGTTCCATATGCATGTGATTGTATGTATATGTGTGTAAATTTCCGGGACGAAATTTTTTTAAGGGAGGGAGAACATAAAACCCGAGAAAACTTCAATTTTTCTGAAAAAGGGTAAAACGTTAATTTGCTGCTATAGTACAGGTTGAAAACCTGGAATTTTTCTACATCTTGGATGATGAAACGGACTTCACTGTTGAATTCGTCTCGCGAAAATCTACTATCGCACAATTCTCACAATTCGAGATAGTCAAATTTTACTGCCGAGGGCATCAATAACAGGACACATGGAGTGGATACCACATGGAAAGACCATGTGGATGCCACATGGAACCTTAGGAGATGGACACATGGCATGATAGCCATGTGGTGTAGCAAATGACACTTAGTTCATGTGTCCATGTGACACATGGCACTTGATTTGTGGGATTAAAATACATGACTCATCTTAGCCCATGTGTGAAGTCAATAATGAGAGAGAGAGAAATATCTTAGGAGAAGAGGAAGACCAAATTGGTAGAGAACCAATTCTGTGGAGGAGGAGGAGAAAAGAAAAGGAGAAAGAAAATAAAGAGGAAAGAAAGAAAAAGAGAAAGAAAAGGAAAGAGAAAAGAAAAGGAAAAAAAGCGAGGAGAGCGTTGTGAGAGTGAGAGGAAAAAGAGTCAGAGAAGAGAAAAAAGAAACGACACTTCCCTTTGCTATCTCCGGCGAACCGACGGTCAAAATGCGTTGGGGTAAGAGACAAAGTTGGTTCACACATCGAGAGCTACGCGTGGGTACCAGAAACTGTGGTTTTTGTCGCGCTCCAAGAGGTAGGGGTTTTCTCCTACACTGGTTCCTCTTTATTTAAGAGCCGTAAATGACCGTGTGGTTCAACCCAAACATGGGACTGAATTTTCGGACATTGGAACTATTTTTCGGACAATCCAGGACTGGGTTTTGAAGGTCGGTATCCGGGCCGGTTTTGGTTACAGGATGGCTAGAAATGTAGGGATTTTTATTGTGAATTGTTTTTGGAATAGCTGTTGAAGTTTAAGACCGCTTAATGGCTGGAATTTATAGCCATTAATGATACCTTGAAAGTTGATAAAAGTAAATAAATAAATAAATAAATAAATAAAATGGAACAAAAGTTGAAATTTCTGGACTGAGTCCAGATTATTTCCAAGGCCGAGTATGGTCGGATTTATGGTCGGGAATGGCTAGTTTGTGTGGACTGGTTTTTTTTTTTTTTTGTGTTATTGCTGGAAATTAAATAACATGTAAAATGTGTTGTAAATATGTTGATATATGTGTGTTATATATATTAGCATGAATGGATGTAAATTATATATTTTCGATATAATTATCCATGGTACTTGGCATGAAGTACGATTTATAAATTGTTCCATGTAGTGTTCATTGTACATGTAACATGAGATAAAACATAAATCCCTAAACACATAGGATTTGATTAAATCAAATGGACATTGGAGGTATATCCAATGAGTTTTGTTTTATAAAACAAAAAGATTTTGTTTTGGAAAAAGGGTCATTGGGTGAAACACCAATGACGTATTTAAATGGCGAGTTTTCCGCATTTGGCATATGCATGTGTGAGAGTCGTGAACTTAGGGCATGGGCATGATGAGTCACATCTCATTCATAGAAAGCTGAATTTCAGGTATAGAGTTGCATGTTTTATTTGGAAGGTGTGTATTATTGTGTGAACACGATATTGCATATACGCATAGGTGGGAGTAACCGCTGGCGAGGTTTTACTCTGATAGGCTTTGCTCACCGGTCGTGGGGCAGCTTCCGGGTTGTGCAGGTAACTAACCCTCATCCGGGAATGCAAGCATAAAGGAAATTTGTTGTGGCTTTGGTTATATTTTGCATTTTATTTTGAGCACACTTATGACATGTATATATTTTTGTATAAAAGAGTTCTAATCAAACCTGTGTAGACTGTTTGTGAGATAGTCTAGTGTATTTTATATGGAAATGATTGTATGCGAAAGGGTGTCACGAGGTTAATATGTTTACTTAGGTTACAATCCCGAAACGGGATGCGTGATATGTGACATCGAGATTTTGGGTGTTTGCAATGTATTGTCCCGCGAGGTTGAAGGGTTGTCAACGGGACCCCCGGGTTTTGGGGAGTCATAAGTCCTAAATATAAGCATATCGTCAATGTATAAACAAATGATAATGCATGAATTATTTTCAACTTTGCTATAAATGCGTTTATTAGCATCATTAATGGGAAATCCATTAGATATCAACACATGATCAAATTTGCTATTGCACTATTTGGGTGCTTGTTTTAACCCATAAAGTGATTTAACTAGCCTATAAACTTTTTGCTTATCTCCTAGAACCATACACCCTTTAGGTTGATCCATATAATTTTCCTCTTCCCATTCCCATTGAAAAAGGTGGTCTTAACATCCATCTATTGTATCACCAGGTTATGAACCGATGCTAAAGCAATCAACACTCTAATTGAGGAAATCTTTATCATAGGAGCAAAGGTATCAAAGTAATCTACACCTTTCTTTTGTTTAAAACCTTTAGCAACGAAATGTACCTTACATTTCTCAATAGACCCATTTGGTTTTAATTTCCTTTTAAATATCAATTTACAACTTATAGTGTTAGCACCAGGAGGCAAGTCTACTATCTCCCAAGTATGGTTATGCCTTATTGATTCAATTTCACTATTAATGGCCTTCATAGCTTCCTTATAGGATCTAGGGTCGTCATCAACTAGGAAAGTGTAAATGTCATCACTAAGATTAGTTTATTTCCTTTCCCTTTTACTTCTTCTCAATTCTAGTTCAGAAGGATCACTAGACTCAATTCTAAGATTTCTTTGAACTCGTTGTTGGTCATTTGTTTTCCAAGGAAAAATATTTTAAAAGAAGTCAGCATTCTTAGTCTCAATTATAGAGTTTATTTCCACTAGTCCATTTTTGATTTGATGACAAGAAACCTATAGGCAACACTACTCTCTACATAACCAATATATGTTGGATCAAAGGTTTTAGGACCTGATTTCCTTTTCTATGGTTCTGGAAGAAGTACTTTTGCTAAACACCCCCATACTTTTAGGTATCCAATGTTAGGTGCATATTCTTTCCATAACTTATAGGGCGTCTTACTAGCCTTCTTTTAGGGTATTTTATTTTGAATATGACAGGCGGAGAGGATAGCTTCCCCCCATAAGTTCAAGGATGCTCCTAAACTTACTAACATGGCCTTCATAATCTCTTTTAGGGTTATATTTATTCTTTCAGCTACTCTATCAAATTTAGGGGAATAAGGAGGAGTGGTTTCATGTATAATTCCATGTTCCTCACAAAAGGCATTGAAGGGGTTGGACTCATATTCTCTACCCTTATTGGATCTAAGTCTCTTGATTTTATTACTTAGTTGGTTCTCTACTTTATTTTTATACTCAATGAAAGCATCCATTACTTCATCTTTGTTTCTTAAAAGGTACACTCTTGTCTATATTGAGTAGTCATCTATGAAGGTAATATAAAACCTTTTACCACCTCTAGTCATGGTGCTTTTCAAGTCTCCTAGGTCACTATGAATCAAACTTAATAGTTTTGACTATCTTTCTATTGGTTTGCAAGATTTCTTTGTGGTTTTAGATTTTACACATACTTCACATTTTCAAAAGTTTTCTAAGGACAGTTTGAGTATTAAACTTAATTCAACATTTTTCTTAATATAAGAAAAGTTCACATGTCCTAATCTACCATGCCAAACATCACACGAAGCGACGCACTACTTAAAGAAGAATGTGCTTTTTTATTCAAAATTTTTGAAACAATCAACATAAAGAGACCTTGGTTACAATAACCATTTCCAACAAAAGCACCATTCTTCGTTAACACTATTTTGTCTAAATCAAACATGATCCAAACTCCTTCTTTCCTAAGTAGAGACACTGAAACTAAGTTCCAACCAATACCTGGCACATGGAGAACATCATTAAGGGCGAGAACTTTTCCAGAGGTTAGCTTACGAAGAACTTTCCCTTTGCCAATTCTTTGGGGATGGTTTTGGTGCCCATGAACACTTTGTTCCTCTCTTCGCCAGTTTGTAGTAGGGTGCTTAGGAAGTGAATGCCTACATTGCCACAGATGTGCCTAGTAGCCCTAGAGTATATTATCTAGTTCTTCATATTGGTGATCATTCTCACCTTAGAGGAGACTATCACTGCAATCACCTTTGCTTATGCCAGATTTGCCCTTGGGTTGACTATCTCAAGTCTCTTTTTGTTGTAACATTGAGGTGCATGGTATCCAGGCTTGCCATAGACAAAGCAGTTACTTTTCTTTTTAAAGGTAGGATTTTTGACCTTGTTTGATGAGTTGGGCTTAGTCCTAGGGTTTTTTCTCTTAGGCCTATTGAATTTGGGCCTTGTTCTCTCTTCTACCACATATTCCATGGAGGATAACTCCTTGGCTCTTTGGGCTTTGTCCCTAGTTTTATTTTGTTTTTCAATTCTAATGTGTATTATAACATCTTCTAGGGACATTTGTTTCCATTTGTGTTTCATGCTATTTTTATAGTCTTTCCAATCTGGAAGGGCCTATGGGGTAGCCGACCGCAAAGGTTTCCAAGTAATTTATGTCTTGATGACTAGGTCATTGATCGACATGTGGTAGTCATGGTTTGAGATGATACATCTCTATCCTTGTCATTTGGAACTTTAAGAACACATGGCGTATTGCATGTTCGATCTTCTGCTGTACTTTTTAGTGAAACACCCAAATTTCTTTTCTTGACTTTATATTGATAATATACATCAAAAGTTCATTTGTGAGTGTGCTAAGAATGGCATGCCTAACTTGTTTTGTTCTTATTTTCCTATTTAGATAAAGTATCTTTAGAGTCACTCTTAGGTTTGGAGTGCAGTGAGATATGCCCTAGGTTCACAACATCAATGGCAGAATAAACCCTTTCTTGCCATCTCTTAAATAATGTCCTATTAAAAGGGTCAATCTTGGAAGTGTCAGCACGGTAGTGAACTAGGGATGCCTCCATCAATTTTAGGAATTGAATCTACTTTAAGATTGTTGGTTCTATTAGGTCTTTTGGGTAAACAGAAACTAAGACAACAGTGAGAGATGTGTTAAGTACACTAGGAAAGTCCCCAGGTAAGTGGAGGGGTCATAATGGTCCACTATACCACACTTGCCTTAAGCTCTTATCGCCTTGTTGACAGGCCTTTCCTAGACATTTACTAACAAGTTACCACTTACAGCCTTGGGTTTTGATACCATTAATAGAAGGTCATTTAGAAAAAGATTAGGGAGTTTGACTTAGCCTAAAACAAACCAAACAAGGAACAATTAAGGTAAGATGACTTATTTGATATGATGGGAGGCGAGTGCGATAACGTGTCTAAAGTTAATTCGCCTCTGTAACCCTTTGGTGTAACATTGCCTCGGGTGCACCTTTGGTAAGATACAGTACAACTCGAACAATGATGTTCCTCAAATGAAATGTGCTTAGTATGAAAGTACAACTTAGAAAGTGCCGAGCTCGAGAGAGAGGAGTGCCAGGGTAGCACTGAATGAAGAGAAGGAGTGCTTGGAAGCACTACAATAAAAGAGAGAGGAGATAGCTTGAGAGAGAGATCTCAAGTTGAAGTGTGTGTAAATGAAGGGGCAAGGGCACCTTTATATAGGTGGAGTCCAAATGGATCTCTCCACAAAAGGTGTTAAAATGCTTAATAAAAAAAAAGAAGAAGAAGTCATAACACAACACATGACTTGGTTAACAAAAGCAAACTAAATGACTTGGGCAAGTCAATTTGAAATATCAAAAGATATTTCTTCTTCCGTTTTTTCACTAAACTCTCCAACAATCCCCCATAGAGTATAAGTGTGAAGAAGAAGAAAAAGAATAGGAATGAAGGAATACTAGAATCAAATGGATGAAATCTGGTGCCCATAGGCTATGAACCGCCTGACAATAAGTGCATTTAAAAACATGGTGAATTGAAAATTCTATGAACCAATGTTTCTTGTGTGACTTAAGAACCTATCATCCACATTTCTCGATTTCTCAACCACGAATCAGACGATGAAGTCAAGCACTAATAGGCCATGCGCCTATGTTTATTATTCATGCTCATGTGAAGTGGCCCGCTTACTCATATAGGTGAATTCATTAAGTGTGTTCTGCATCTAAACACACCATTCATAAGGAATATGTTATTCATTAAGAGTTTACACTCAACCTCAATCAATGCAGAATAAACTCTATCTACACCATAGAGATGAACTCTCAATAAATATAAATGATAGAGTAGCTCACAGTTAATAAAAGACTTGTTACTACCCATATGAACCCATTTTTGTAATAAGCAAAAGCACCATAAAATGCTTCATAAAAAAGGAAGAAAAAAAGAAGTCATAGCACAACACATGACTTGGTTAACAAAAGCAAACTAAATGACTTGGCTAAGTCAATTTGAAATATCACAAGATATTTCTTCTTCCGTTTTTTCACTTTCCAACAATACTATAGTGATTGGAATATTTATGACTCAAATTCTGTAACATAATACTATAATATGATTTGTCATCTTTCTCATCGAATATGCTTTGCCTATTTGAATCGTTCACATACAAATAAAACGTCGCAACAAGGCGATGAAAACAAAATGTTGTACCAAGACGATGACACAAAAAGCCGCAACAAAACGACAAAATCACGAAAAACAAAATAAAACTCAGATGTATGTGGAATAACCACTTGATTAAGAAAGAGATTGATAGGAAAAGGTGTTGAGGGGTAATTTCAGGCTAAGAATGAAAAAATCACCCATCCTTAAGAAAGATGAGTAGGTAGAAGAGCAAGTTGAGAGAAAAGGAGGGTATGATTTTTAATTTCAAGTATTTTAACAATGAGAAATTGGACAACTTCACCCACCCCAAGATAAAGAAAATAAAAAGAAAAAGCAAAAAAAAAAAAGGTTTTAAGACATCAAATAATTCCAAATTTGCGATCTAACATTTTCTATATTTTTCTTGAAAAATAACATATTTTGAATAAAAATATAAATTTTAATTTCATGTATTTACATTGTCTTTTATAAGAAAGGGGTTTTT
This sequence comes from Tetrastigma voinierianum, assembly GCA_016808115.1. NCBI lineage: Eukaryota > Viridiplantae > Streptophyta > Magnoliopsida > Vitales > Vitaceae > Tetrastigma > Tetrastigma voinierianum. The sequence continues at coordinate 476,447 of JAEQBH010000029.1, read as the reverse complement.
TTTTGCAAGAAAATAAAAATGATATTTTATTAAAATAAGACCAAAATTTGATGAATGGTAAAATTACCAAAATTGGGTTTTGAAAATTCTTTTAATCAAAGCACCCAAAACCCATCTATAAAAAGATAAATATAGGTGACAAACAATAAATGTTCAACCTCTCTCTCTCTCTCCCTCCCTCTTTATATAAACAAACACATGTATAGATGTCAAACCAAAACTGAAAATTTTGAAAAACAAACCCAAGAATGACATAATCAATTAAGATATAGCCATATGACAACTGTGATAGAGGGTTGACCTCAAAAAAAAAAAAAAAAAAAAAAAATCTTATTAACAGGGTGTGCATGTTTCCAAGGAGTGGGCATTAATTGATGTATGTCTAGGATAAGTCATAAGTTGGTGTGGAACAGCCGTAGAGGCAACAGGTGATGACGGTTGAGCACAATATGCCTTCTGTAGAAGATAAAATGCATTGAATTCAAATGGCAATTGGGCAAATAATTCTCATTCTCATTCTCATTCTCTGCCGGACGATTAAGATAAAATGCATTGAATTCAACAGGTGATGGCCGTGCGATGATGATCCCAAGTCCAAAGTTGGCGAAATAAAAAAATCAGGAGCGTCCGATTAATTTATTTTTTCCCGGAAAACAACTCCGACCTTCCAAACATCTTGTCAATGGTTTCACGCTGTATAAATTTACAACCGCTGCAAGCTTAATGAAATTTATTTTTACCATTCAAAGCCATGAACTTAGCTTGATATAAAATCATCGTTAATACTACATTGAAATTAGGAACTGTAGCTTTGATTCAAAAAATGAAGCCATAGTTATACGGTTTGATTCAAACAAGCACACGAAGCATAAGGAGAAGGAGTCCTAGTTCGAGTTTTAATAAGGATAGTTCACTATATTAAAAGTATAATATAAAAACAATAAATTTTTTATATCAAAATTGAAATGTCTCTTTTACGTGGCATTCCTATGTGATATGGGAAAGCCAAATTAAAATAAGTTTGAAAAATAGGTTAAAAGAGAGATTTTTTTCAAAAAACAAATTACTTTGACACATTAACCCTCCAAGTTACATCATCATAACTATTTTTTCCTGCTTTTTAAAGATAATACTTGCGAGTCAATTTCAATCATTGTATTATATTTTATTATAATTGTAATTAATTCATTTATAAGGTTTTACCATGTAAGTTAGTTCATACAATTTTGTGTGGTAGAATAATTGGGGCTTTTTTTTCTCAAATTAATGCGAACTAAAAATACCAAATTGTGTCAATTTTATTTGGGTTTTTCTATTCAACTAAAAAAAAATATCATCTTAATCTAATTTATACAATTTATAAAATTAAAATCATTTCATTGAATTTCTTTTGAAACAAAGGCATACAATTTTTAAACTTGTAAATGAAATAATTAGAAGAATGATAACATAAATTATCAACGTCCGTTCGATCTCCCCAACGCAGCGCGTGGTCGATTCCCACCGAGTCGCCTCAGCGGTTCCATCTCATTCTCTAGTCTTCAATGAATGCAGTAGCATGAATTTATTGAAGCTTTGAAGAAAGTAGTGGTGAATGGGGTCCGCCCATACCACCAAAACTGCATGCAGAAACAGCCTGTAGAGTACTAATGATCTGTTTGGATTCATTATTTCAACTGCTATTCTAGCAAAATCCATTTATTTTTTTGTGGTTATATTAAATATTTTTTTAATTCAAATACAAAATGTGAAAAAGATGAGAAAGAAATATAACATATGTTAGTTCTTTTGGGTGATTTGATTAAAAGACAAGTCGAAATCAAAATTTCAGAAATATAACATATCATCTATTTTTTACTTTATTTTGATAAATTTATTCTCATTGTTTTCTCGTAAAAATAACCCTTTATTTTTATTGTGGTGATTTTTGAATTTCACACGAACATGCAAGATACAAGGATGTGGGTGAGCCAAGAAATTAAAGTGTTTCCCAACTGAAATACATCGTAAGATCAAAGTAAAAAATGCTGTATGAATGAAAATATTGTACGGATTAAATGCTAAAGAAAAATGTTAGATTTCGTGGCGAACGAACACGATATCGGAAAATTAATGTGACTTGAATGAAACTTAAATAGAAAACTGAAATTATTGACAACAATATTGTGTTGAAAATTGAAAAACTTGAATAGAATTTTGGAAATAATGTTAATTGCTAAAGTAAATAATCGGATTTCACCATGAAAATAATCAACAACATTGTGCTGAAAAATAGACAGAAACTTTGCTAAAACCAGGAAATAAAATGCTGAAACTGATGAAAGCTGATTGAAAAACTAGGATATGCTGAAGTATATTGACATTGAATCGATTGATTGGTTAATATCTTGGTTGTTCCTCTATGCTCCTTTTATAGACGTCTTGACTTGCTGATACGAACCCCGTCAACTTGTGAGGAGATTCCCCCCAGATCGCATTAGCTCTAAGAACCGCTCTAGTATTTGGCTTGATGGAAGACCCGACCACAGATATAGAGAAGCAAGAACCTTGGTATGTGAGGATGCCACACCCTGATGGAGATCCGATTGATAAGTTCATAGAATGCCAATGAATAACTGATAAGTTCAAAGAGTTCTTTTAAGAACCAAAGAGAAATTTAAACTCTCAATTTTATTAATGCTTAAAACTTTTAGAATGTAGGGATAACAAGCCTTTAAAAAGACCAAAAAATATGAAGAATAGAAACAAAATATTCGGTCACAAGGAAAGTAAATATTTGGCCAAAAACAAGAAAGGAAACTAACATACTTTTCCTAAAGTAACACACTAAAAAAAATGTCCATGAGGAGAAGCAAAAAAAGAAAACTAGATAATTCTACGATAAGGCTTGGGAATCAAATCAACCGTAATTTTGAATAAATCAACAGCAAATTAGCACCAAATCAAGAACAAATCAGCACCAAGTCAGCTCCAAAATAGAATCAAATTAGCAGTAAATCAACACCAAATCTGTAGCAAATCAACAAGTCAAAAACGCCTTGGCTCTTGGTTTAAGTCTGGATTTAATTTGATGACGTGGACCATCTTTGTTTCCTTTTTGGAGTTGAACATGCGAGCTTCTTCCACGTGGGCATCTCGGATTAAAACATGAAGGACTTCTTTGAATCTCTTAGCCCTGGCTCGTGTTATAGGCCCAGTGGGATTTCAAGCGGGTCTACACTCCATTCCTTAGCCATGCTTCCATCACACAGCCTCCCGAATATGAATTTTCCATAATTAAGATTGAATTCCTTATATATGTTGTGGCATCACAAGCCCTTTGTGCTTTGATTCTCATCATTCTCCTTCTCGAAAAGATTCGTCCTCGAATCTTAACCATAATGTTGTGGATGACATGAAAATAAATACAAATCCTTCGCGATCCATCCTTTTTAGGAACTAAAATCACTGGAACGACGGATGGACTCAAGCTCTCCCTCACATATCTCTTTTCCATTAATTCACCATCTTGCTTTTTGAGTTCATTTGTCTCCTCGGGATTACTCTTGTAAGCAGGTCGATTCGGAATGGTAGCACCAAACACAAAATCAATTTGATGTTCGATCCCTCGGATAGGAGGTAACCTTTTCGGAATTTCCTCAGGAAAGACATCTTCAAACTTCTGCAAAAGAGAGACAATAAAATCCAGCTACAGCGTCAAGAAGCTAGTATTAAAAGTGTCTCTTTGTACAAAAGTACAATCATAGGCTTTTTTAAGAATAATGCTCTCTTGACCTCACTTGCCCTTGCATAAAAATTGGTTTTTCTGTCATTTTCTCTTAAATTTCTAGTCACTTGCTTTTTGTCACTCTCTTTCTTTTGCTCACTCTCGTTTTCACAATGTTTCTTTTGTTCACTCTCTTTTTCACTCTTTTTCTTTTGTTCACTCTCTTTTTCACTCTTTTTCTTTTGTTCAGTCTCTTTTTGCAACCTCACTTGATCTTCATAAACTTGACTTGGTGTCAAAGGAACAAGAGTGACGGTCTGTTGGTTGTGCACGAACGAGTGTACTTATTGGTAAAGCCGTCATGCTCTTCTTCTTCTACTTGCGCCCATCTTCTTGGTAGCCTCTCCCCACGCCCGTGAGGGTTTCCCTGCGGGTGCCCGAAGCTTTGCTCCACCTCCTCCCGCGGAATTGTTCCACCAGCCCTAAACATTCTCCTCCTCGTACTTCACTAGTTGGCTGCATTACATAATGAACTTCATGTCAACTCCTCCCGCCACACACCTTCGCATGCGCTTGTCGTTTGATTATAGTGTCGCAAAAAAACAAGGTTAGAGAAAAAAAAAGTAGATTCCTCACAAATCACTTCCGTCACGTTTTCACCAAGAATGATTTACTACCACTTCGTGTTTTCACACAATATATTTGTCTTTTTCTCACTATAATAATCTGACCACTCTTGCCTTTTTCCACTAAGAATTTATCTTCTAGTTCTTTTGGAACTAATCAAATAAATAAGATTTTTCTGCAAAATTCAATCAAAAACCTATCAAAGGACGCCAGGCGTTAACCAATATTCAAGCTTTTACTTAAAGAAAAAAGGACACCAACAACTAGAAATGATGATAAACTTATAGATTTTTTTTTCCAACTTCGTCAGATTTTTTTTTTGATCAGATCATTTTCCTTTACTTTCCTTTTTCTTTATCTTTTTTTTTTTCTATTTTATTTATTTATTTTATTATAAACTGGATTGGATTGTTAAAAAAAAAAGGAAAACAAACAAAAGTTATATCTGATCAAGAATGAAGAAAATCGGACTTGAGATGAAGTAGATATTAGGTTGTGACTAAAATTGGGCATTGAACGAAATTTATAAGGAACAGATGGAAGTGGTGACTAAATCGGGTTCCTGACAAAGAAGAAAAGAAAACGTAAAGAGAGGCAAACCGTAAAAAATAGGAACCTCGTTGCTTTGATACCAAATGATACGAACCCCTTCAACTTGTGAGGAGAGAGACTAATGATCGGATTACTTTAAGTTGAACCGCTTTCTAGTATTTTGCTTGGACGGAAAATCTCGACCAAGCTTAGTAGAGAAGAAAGAACCTTGGTATGCGAGGACGCCACAATCGATGGTGGAGATCCGATTGATAAGCTCCTAAGAACGCCACTCGAATAACCGGGAGGCAGTTCACAAAGAGTTCTTTTAAGAACCAAAGAGAAATTTAAACTCAATTTTATTAATGCTTAAAACTTTTAGAATGTGGGGATAACAGTTTTAACAGCTCCAAAATATGAAGAATAGAAGCTAAATATTCGGCCACAAGGATAGTAAATATTTGGAAAAAAACAAGAAAGGAAACTAACATACTTTTTCCTAAAGTAACACGGTAAAAAAAATGTCCATGAGGAGAAGAAAAAAAGGTGAAAACTAGATAATTTCAGATAAGGCTTCGGGAATCAAATCATCAGACCGAATAAATCAATTAAAATCACCAGAATAAATCGCACCAAATAAGTAAGCTTCCAAAATAGTAGCAAATCAGGAACAAATCAACACCAAATAAGCTCGAAAATAGTAGCAAATCAGGAACAAATCAGCACCAAATTAGCTCCAAACTAGAAGCAAATCAACACCAAATCTATAGCAAATCAATAAGTAAAAACGCTGTTTCGGGTCCAAGTCCTATTTAATTTGGATGATATGACCATCTTTGTTTCTTTGAGTTGAACACGCAGTTTTTCTTCATGTGGGCATTTCTCGGATTAAAACATGAAGGGCTTCTTTGAATTCTTAGCACTAGCTCTGCCAGTCTAACGGGTTTCTCAAGCGGGTCCACACTCCATTCCTTAACCATGCTTCCCTCACATAGTCTCCCGAATTTGAATTTTCCATAATTAAGATTAAATTCCCAATATATTTTGTAGAAGCTGGCATCACAAATCCTTTGTGCTTTGATTCTCATCACTTGCTGGCCAAGTCTTCATTTTCTCCACTCTCTCCACTTCTTGAAGATATTGCTCATGTCTTCCATTAAGGAAATTTGTTCCTCAAGAATTTATCCACGTCTCCATTAGGGAGTTTTGTCCCTTAAGGAAATCTTCCACATCTCCATTAGAGAGTCTTGTTCCTCAATTAAATTCCATGTTTGCAAATAACTGCCCTACCTCTCCGGCACTTATGATAAAGCTTTGCTTGGCTTCCAAAAATTTAAAATTTTTTCAGAAATACCCCTAGACTTTTTCTATGGGCTTGTAAAAATGGGTCTGGGCCCCTTTTATTTGGAATTTAATTCACAATCTTGGGCTTAGGCCTAACCTAATACTGGATCAAGCAAAATTTTAATTTGGCGTAAAATTGCCCCTACTTACATTGTGGCATGAGGGCCATATTGTATATATTTAAGCCCCTAAAAATATTTTTTTGGGCTTATTTTCAGCCATGAGACCCAAAGTTTAGTTCTCGCCTTGCGATGAGAGTTCCACGTAAGAAAGAGCTAAGTCGAATCAAATGAAAGGTAACTGTTGATTCCCCAAGAGAAAGTTCCCGCAATCCTCAAGTTCATACCTCCCACATTCGTCTTTCCTCCACCATAAAATATTGCACCACCAAATTAAGAATAATCATCCTTCCTCTTCTCCAAGCAACCCAGGATCATATTCTTTCATTCCCCGAAAGAATATATTTTCACTTTCCAAAACAACCCCTTTTGGTTTGGAGAAAGGAAAGAGAACCCCTTTTGAGTTGGAAAAAGGAAACGTTTTCACGTTTTCTCCTTCACCTTCTTTCTTCTCCATTCATGATGTCGTCGTTGCCGTTGCCGCAATTTCCGCCGACGCTAACACCGCTCCTCCAACCGACATTGCTACTTTTCTTTCATCGGTCATCTCAACTGTTGAAGCTGACAAGGATAACGTAGTTCCTCCACTCTCCGACAATCGCAATGGTCATCCTTGCCTTGCCAACAGCTGCTGCTCATTGAAGGTTGTCGGATCGCTGTTGAAGACCGCACCACCAAAGACTACTGCACCACTGTCAAAGACTGCTGCTACTATTGCCACCGATTAGCGTCACGGCGCGCTACCACCGTCGCTGTTTCCAACCGGCTGCTGTAGGTGAAATCGTTGATGACTCCGCTGGTTCTCTTCGAGCGACGACGCCACTTTTCTTCCTTACGTGACTATTGATATGTACTTCTATTGATGAAAAGATCACAACTTTCCATGAGTTTTTGACAACATGGTTCTTGATTGTGAATTTCTTCTTGAAGGAGAATATTTTGGGTGAAATTTTGAAACTTTCCTTGATGAAAAAAATCAAAACTTTCTTTGATGTCATTCGAACTGAGTGTAGATTTTTCTTTAAAAAAATAATCTTGAATACACTCTTGAAAAAAATTCTTTGATGTTGTTTGGCTATGTCGAAAATTTTCTTAAGTGTAAAAGTAAAAAATATTCTTGAATGCACTCTTGAAAAAATTATTTTGAAGTCGTTTGACTGTTTAAAATTTTTTCTGTAGTGCAGATACTGAAAATCATCTTGAATGGACTTTCGAAAAAAGTTCTTCTTGCCAAAATTTTCTTAGGTGCAGTTTACGAAAATCATGAGTACACCTTGGAAAATATCTTTTGAAGCTGTTTGGTTTCAAAAATTTTATGGGGTGTAGACTTCGAAAATATTCATGAATGCACTCTCGAAAAAAATTATTCTGAAATCGTTTGGTTGTTTTGAAAATTTTCTTAAGTGTAGATTTAAAAAATAAACCTGAATGCACTTTCGAAAAAATTATTCTTAAGACGTTTGACCATTTCTAAAATTTTCTTAAGTTCGTATACTGAAAATCATAATGAATGCACTTTCGAAAACAAAATTCTTCTCAAGTCGTTTAGCTATTTCGAAAATTTTCTTAAGTGCATATATTGAAAATCATTATGAATGCACTTTAAAAAAAAAAAAATTCTTCTTAAGACATTTGGCTATTTTGAAAATTTTCTTAAGTGCATATTGTTAGGTATGAATTGTATCTTTGTTTTGAGACTTTATTTTTACAATTATTGAGCTCGTAATGTCAAATTCACACCTATATAGTTCAAATATTGAAGAATCCTCTTACTTTGGTTTTATAGATAAGGAAGAAACCTACAAAGTATGTGAATATGGAAGAAATGAGTGTTGTTGCTATTGAAGGCCCCATGTCGCAACATGGAGTCCCATGTCGCGACCTGGAATCCCCTCAAGCTTGAAGCCCAACTACTTCCATGTCGAGACATTAAGTCCTATGATGTCGCGACATCGAGCCATCTGAAGACCAAGGTTGGGGCTGAAGCCACTGCCATGTCGCGACATCAAAACAGTTGATGTCGCGACATCAAAACAGTTGATGTTGCGACATCATATCATATGCGAGCCAAGACTTGAAGCATAGCTAATGTCATGTCGCAACATCAAGACTGTTGATATCGCGACATCAAAGGAATTTCACAGAATGTTGGAGCTCAACTACTGCAATGTCGCGACATCGTGATAACGGACCACCTATGCAACAATTATTTTCGGTCCATTTTTTGAGGCTATATAAGGCGATTTTCGCTGTAAAATGATTGTGAGGTCACACATTTTAGGGTTATTAGGGGTACCACCTAACTTTGAGTGGTCTTTTCTCCTTTGGTTTTATTTCCTTTGAGATTATACACCCTAATCCTAGGCCTTTTGAGATGTTTTTGTTAATTTCATTTGGATCTAAAGTTTACTTGAAGAATTAGCTCATTTGTGGGTGTTTGCAACTTGGAACCCAGCTAGAGAGCATCTCATCTTTGATTGTTTTGTATCTCTAACTTTGTTCTTTTCTCAATCCTTTCTCTATTTTGATTTGTAAATCATAATTTTGAATGATTTGAGGGTTGTAATGAGGAGTTAAACCATCCTATAGGGTTGGTTATTGATATTAATGTGTGGTTTATATAATTTTTAGAATAATTTTGAGAATGTGTGCTTGTGTTGATGCAAATATGGAAGTGCTATGATTTTATCCAATTGAAATGTGTTGGGATTTGTGATTAAGACCTAGAGTAGGAAATATTAACCTAGGGCTTCCATAGTGACAATTGAAATCTACCCCAGGCCTCGCCAATTCAACTCTTCATAATTTATTTCAATCGTTAAAATTAACTTAGCCTAATCAAAGAAATTTAGGAAATTAGCAATAGCTAGTACTAAATGGATTTCATTTGGGTAAAGTGTCAGTTAGGCATTATGTTGGATTTGTAGGGACCTAATGGTGATAAAATCTAGCATAGTTCGAGTTTTCCTATCAGACCTAGCTGACCAACAAGATACACACCTAAGGGAAAAAATGCTAGAAAAAATATCGCATTTAACTGCCTAGGAAGAAACCTAATGGTGGAATAAGGTTAGTGTGAAAAACTAAGGTGAGTCATGAGAGTGAGAGCCTCATATTAATTTCCTTGAGTGTTACGTTATAGAGTTAGCATAATTTCTTTTAATTAATATAAAACTAGTAAGCATTAAATGAAGTAACAAAACCTAGTTTTCACCTTGAGTTTTTATCTTTAAAGTCTTCTTTATCGTTGAAAATTTAACATTGATAAAATTCCTTGTTTTAGTATACTCTTAGTTTAGTTTAGTTCATATATTTATCAAAAATCGATAGCTTGATAAGTAGTGGATCAAGTAGCCGGGTACTTAATCCGCCTAATCTTACCTTCCCTCGGGAACGATATCCGAACTTTCTAGTCCATTTTACTACTTGTACGACACATGCGCTTGTATCCTAGGTTGCACAATTTTTATATTTCAAACATGCTTTGCACCAACTAACAAGTTTTTGGCACCAGTATCGGGAAGGTAGTTTTGATGTTTGGATTAATATTCTAGTGAAAGTGAGAGTTGCAAATTTGAGCACAATTTTTAAATTTTTGAATAGTTCTTTTTGTTTATTTTTGTTTTTATTTTGTCTTTAGTTTACTTATTTTGATTTAGAGTGTTTCTTTTTTAATGTAGGTACTTGATTGTATGTGGCGTAGAAATTTAGATTTGTTTCCATTTAATTCATAAATAGAAAGAACATTGAAAAATATAAGAAGATCAAATAGAGAAAAATTGAATATGATATGAAAATCGAGGGGGTTTGTAATACAGAGTCATATAATGAAAGACATAGTGATCAAAATGAGATGCACTATTTGAGAGAGGCTATATTAGGCGACAAACTATTGATGCAAATAACTTTGAGTTGAAGCCGAGTCTAATTTCCATGGTCCAAAAACATCAATTCGGAGGTCATCCGTCTGAGGATCCGAATGGTCATCTATATAATTTTCTTGAGATGTACGGGACAATAAAAATGAATGGGGTTGATCATGTTGTTATAAAGTTGACGCTATTTCCTTTCTCTTTGAAGGAAAAAGCAAGAAATTGGTTCCATAAGCTTACCGAAGGTTCGATCGATACATGGGGAGAGATGGTGGATGCCTTTTTGACCAAGTACTTTCTGCCCCAACTTACATCCTAATTGAGAGCCGAGATTTCTCAATTCTAGTAGATAGAACAAGAAACGCTAAGTGATGCATGGGACCGTTTTAAAGAGTTGCTGCACAAGCACCCACAATAAGGGTATGAATTGAGCTCACAAATTTAAATATTTTATAATGGGTTGAATTATTCAACAAGGGCTCTAGTTGATGCAGTCCGTGGAAGCTCGATTACTAGTAAAACAACAAGGGAAGCTAACCAACTCTTTGAGGAGTTAGCTAAAAACAACTACTAAACCCTATTTGATATAGCATATGTTCGAAGAAGGTAAGGAGGCGTATTGGAGATGGATAGAGTTTCCTCATTGGAAGCTAAATCTGAAGCCTTGATGACAAAGCTGAATTAACTGTCTAGAGAGTTTACGCTGGTGAAACTGCACATAAGCAAAATCAAGAGTTGGAATAGGAAATTCTTAATACAATGTAAGAGAGGTTTCCTCCAAATGTAGAACAAATATGAGTTATTGCCAATGTAATTTTCCAATCCATTATAATCAAAGGTTGAGGAATCAAGAAAAATTGTTTTATGAAAATCGCATTACTATGTGCAAAGCCACATCACCGAGTACAACCATTGCACCTCTCGGATTCCAAGGACAAGGAGCTTCGAGTTCCAACTATCAAGGGCAAAGAAGACCGTCATATTTTGAAGAAAATATCTTATATCTTGTAAATAATATAAAGAAAAGTAGTGAAAACAGAATCTCTAACTTGGAGAATAACTAAGTAAACATGGGTGCATCATTAAAGAATTTGGAAACCCATCAAGCTAACATGGGTGCATCTCTGAAAAATTTAGAGACTCAAGTAGGGCAACTAACCCAGTCAATGAAGCCAAGTGATACAGAGAAGAACTTTAAAGATTGCATGGTTGTTACTCTATGGAGTGGGAAAGAACTTGGTGATTCTAAGAAAGTAGAGAGTGAAATACTGGAAGATGAAAAGGAAGATGCTAGAGTGGAGAAGGAGGAGAAAAAAAAAGAGTACAAGTTTACTTCAGGAAGGATTTTTTTTTCCTAAAAATCCCTCCCTAATTATCCCACCTTTATCGTTTCCACAGAGATTCAAAAAGGCCAACTTAGATGGGCAATTTGCAAAATTTTTTAATATGTTCAAGAAGCTAGAAGTGAATATATTCTTTGCGGACACTTTGGTTCAAATGTCAAATAATGTGAAGTTCATGAAGGAAATTATGAGCAACAATAAAAAAATTGGATGTTTATAGAACAAAGAAGCCTTCTTAAAGTCGAGTGCAATCATCTCGCAGAGAAAGCTTCTAGAAAAGTTGAGAACGGTAGCTTACCCATTCTGCGCTAGCTTAGGAGCACAACTTCCCAAGAAGCGCCTTATGATTTGAGAGCTAGCATAAATCCTTCATGCCATTGTCTCGTGAAGAAGAATGTGTTTAACAATCATTCTTTATCCTTTCAAATGAATATTGATCATCACTTACCTCCGTATTCTGTACATGTACTTCAGAAGGTCGATAAATTCATATATTCCTGGGTGAAACTCTGTGGCTCTTAGATATGGAAAAAGATACAAAGATGCCAACCCCATCATTCTTGGAAGGTCATTTGGCCACCCACAAGCTTAATAGATAAAGTAAGCATGGAGAATTAACCCACAAGTCTGAAGATGAAGTAGTTCAATCTACAAAGATCAGAAAATCTCCTGATGAAGATAAGGAATCTATATGAGGGTCGATAGTTTAATCCCCCTAGTTGAAGAAGTATTTCAAGATATGGTTGCAAGGGATCCTTTGAAAATGTTTGATTTAATCACTCACCATGATCGATGACTTGCACCTTTCATGCATCAAGAAATTTCAGAAACTCTCCTTACAACTGATGAAAATAAAGAAAGTGTTGTAATTGAGGAAGAAATGAAAACCCCCGATGGCTTGTACTTGCTATGAGTTGCCTTCCAAGAATCTTCGCGAAGCGGGCAAAACATGCCATAGAGCTCAAGTATCACCCCAAGCCAAAATGTGGAAAGTTGAGATATCCAATAGAGAAATCAAGAAAATTCTTGAAAAGATAGTCAATGCCAATAGAAAAGATTGGTCAGTTAAGCTGGAAGATGCATTGTGGGCTTATAGAACTACTTATAAGTCCCCTATTGAAATGTGCCCATAAGAAAGCTGAACTTTGATTTCCAAGTTGTAAATGAAAAGAGACTTCTCCAATTGAATGAATTAGAAGAGTTGAGAAATGAAACCTATGATAATGCCAGAATCCACATGATAAGAGACTAAAAAAGTGTCATGATCAAGATTCTAAGGAAAGAGCTAGAGCAGAGTTCAAGTTCCACTGCATAATTCAAGGCCGAAACTTTAGGAAAACTCAAACTGGGTGGAGTGGTCCATATAGCGTGAGTTACAAGTATCCCCTCGAGCAAAGCACTTAAAACAAATTCTGGTGATGAGTTTAAGGTTAATGGCCAGAGGCTGAAACCCTACCTAGTAGGAAGATCAAATGAGGAAGAGTCCCAGATTTAAAGAGATGGACAAAATTGCTGAAATGAGAAAACAATGCAGCAAATGTCTAGTTAGAGACATAAAACATGAGTAACAACTTGGGAGGCAACCCAAGCAATTTTTTTTTTTTTTACTTTTCATAGTTAATTTGCTTTGGTTAAAATTTTGTATGTTTGAGTAGTGTAGAAGTAGTTTAGTTTTATTAGAAATTATTTACCAATTATTGAATTACAATTTTCTTAATGCTAGGATGAAGAAGCTACAAGGATGCATGAAGATCAATTTTAAAGCATCTCCAACCAGACTGAATTATGCAGAGATTACTACAAAGGGGAGTTTACTTTTAACTCTATTTCTTTAGAGATGATGCATAAATAAGTTTGGGGGAATATGATTTGTTTGAGTAAAAGCAAGAGTCGATTGTCCTTGTTGAACATAGGCGCGTTTTTTTTCTTTTCTGTGTGCTGTGTGATATTTCGCAATAGTATGAATCTGTTTACTTGGATTTAACGAAAACATGAAATGCGCCATCATTTATGTTTGAATTGAGGTCCTTCAACATCTTTAGACTTATATTCATAAACATGAATCGGAATTGCAAACAGAAAAAAGGAAAAACAAGTGCAATGTTTTCGCTTAAAAGGCTAAACTCCCCCATTCAATGTCATGACATCAATAGAAATGTCACGACTCCAAGCTTCAAAAGTTTCCCCAATGTCACGACATCATCGAGACATTACCTTAATGTCACAACATCAGATTTCAAATGTCTCGACATTGCAAATATACAAGAGCACATTGAGCTAATGTCGCGATAGTAGAATTGTCAATGTCGTGACATCAAAATTTTCAATGTCGCGACATCAGAATTGTCAATGTCGCGACATCAGAATTGTCAATGTCGTGACATCACATTAATAGATGAAAACACTGCTCCAATGTCGTGACATCACAAAGATAAAGAGCTATACAAGACTAACTTCAAAGCAATGTCATGACATTGCTGCGACATCAAGTTCATATCGCAACATTACATTTCCAATATCCTGACAACCATTAAAACCAAACGAAAAATTTGAACAATTTCGCGACATCGTCACGACATTCCCGTGACATCAAATCATTGTCGCGACATCATAAACTCATTGTCGTGAAATCACAGTTAGGGCAAATTTCCTATAAAAGGAAGACTTTGAGAAATTTTCATTGTCACATCAATCTTTCAATACTTTCAAACCCTAGCATTTTCAAAACCTCACAAACATCCAAACCATGCCGAATCCAAGATCTCAAACCTCGACGGCTAAGGGCGTGTGAGCGGAGTGAGATTTAAGCAAGAAATAGCAGATGACGCTGGGGAGAGAAATGGCAGAGAGGAAAACCAAGAAAATGCCTCGGTTTTAAGCTTGAAGAGATTAGCGGTGGTGGTGGGAGGAAGGAGAATCCAGAGCCTTCTACTCCCACAAAGGAGCAGGCTCTATACATCCGCAAAGAAGAGCTTATAGAAGAAAGGTTTAAGGAGCTATGGTCCCCAAGTAAGGAGGAGACTGATGACGAGGCTAGGAAAGGTTAAGTCAACATAGGGAGCCGGGAGTACGGGCCCTAGTCAAAAATTTTTACGCTAATCTAGGTAAGAAAAGGAACCTAACGTGCTTTGTTTGGGGGAGGGGGGGTGGATCCCTTTTGGGGAGAGGGCCATCTTCTAACTTTTGAGGCTGAGGCCAGTGAATGATTGTAAGGAATACGAACAACTCCAGGAGAACCCCAGGTCTGAAGAGATCTTTAAGGAGTTGGCATACGATCTGGGGGTATGGCAGAGGACGAAAACCATTCGACACGCCTATATCAACAGAGACGACTTGTTAAAAGCAGTAAAGGTATGGTTCTACTTCATCAACTCTATTCTCACCCCATCAAAGAACGTCTCCATAGTGAGACAAGACCGTGCCATACTTTTATATGAATTGGTTAAGGGATTTAATTTGAATGTGGGGAAGATTGTGGAGCAGTCCATCCTGGACTACCTTGAGAACAATTTTTCAAGGAATATCCCCACCCTGCCTTGATCACTATCCTGTGTATCAAGGGGGTGTAACATTCAGTGAGACTGAGGAGAAATGCCTAAGATCCTCACCTCTAACACTTACTGGAGCCCTAAAGGCTCCAGTACATAGTGAGGAGGTTGAAAGAATAAAAAAGAGGAAAAGGGCAATCCTTAGAACCCGTGAAGGAGAGGCAATTTCCTTGCACCAAGAAAGACTACAGATATAAGAAAGGGTTTGATGATTACCTAGAGCAACTAGTGCTCACCCCTAGGACTGAAGAAGATACAATACCTGCTTAGAGTAGAGCAGAAAGAGGGAGTAGGACAGTAGAAGGGCAAGAGAGCAATACAACAACACTATTCTCCTTGTTGACAAAGATGAGAGAAGAAAAGAAGAGGAGAGATGAGCAGTTCAGAGAAGAACTGAGGTGGAGAGATGAAGCAATGGCTGTAGAGTATAAAAAAAGAGAAGAAAACCTAGCAGCAGAACTCTAATAGAGGGATGAGGAGTAGAGAGAAGAGCTATTAAACAAGGACAAGGCATTGAGGGTTAAGATTAAGGAAAGGAAAGACTCAGATCGCCTAATGAGAGATTAAGAGTTGATCAAGCTGATAGAGGTCAAGGAGAAGGAAATGGAGCAGAACCTTCTTCAGAAGGATAAAGCCTTTGGGTATCTTTACAAGGAACACCAGGAAGAGATCAGAGCAAGCATCTAAAAGAGGGATTAAGAGCTAGAGTCCATCTTGAATTACAGGGAGAAGTTATGGACAAAGAGCATAGATCTTGTGAACCAAAACCTTGTAAAGATGTAACACGCCCAAGGTGAATTTGAACAGACCTTGAACTCCATTGGGCAAAGGAAAAGTGAGCTCATCAAGAAAAACACACCATTCCTGATTTCACGCCCTTAAATGCAAGTTACAAGTTTGAAGCAGTGAACCTCATGTGAAGTCCCATTTCCTGTGGGTCCTCACACAATCGCCAACTCCGTTAGAAACCTGCGGTGTCTCATATCAGCTGCACCACATGAGTAAAAACGGCCACATTAGTCACACAACAGATACTACCAAAAATATCCAACTATATTACAACATTTCAAGAGCAGCCACATCACTCTTAACACAAACATGTGTCAAGTAAAATATTTATACATGTTTCATGAAAACGTAATCAAAGCCACATTATTACGTCACTTTCTTCTCAAAAGTGGCCTCTATAATGAGCGCCTTCCTCGAACACCTCATACCCGCCAAATAATTTTCCTCGACAGTGAGCAATGCCCGTAGTTGAATTCCCACATGGGTTACTCCCACCTATGCACACATGTAATGGCAACCAAACACATTCAAAGCAAATGTGCATGATCCTACTGAATATCTATTATTCGGGTCCTATTACGTTCCCGAGTCCTCATCGACTCCTCCATGTATAGTGTAAAATCGGTTCCAAAAAATATTTTGTTTTAATTGTGGGCAACCCTCCGATATAAATATAAAATGGGACATCCTCCGAGGTGTGAATTTGTTGGTAACTTTCAAACAATTCATACCCTCCTGATGTGAATTGAGTTAGACAATTTTCCTTAACACAATTTTTCTCTATTAACTTTCCGATAAAAATTATTATTTTTACTAATTTTACAAAAGAATTCACTGCCTGACAACCCCATATTTATTTATCATGCACTCACACCTATTATTTAGGTGCCCTCGGTGCATATGAAATGCACACACCCCAAGATATCCAATCAACGGTTCACACAATTATATTTCATATAATTCAAACATCATGTTAACACATTAAAATTACATGCATTAACGATTATTTTCCGTACATACCCAAGCCATTCATTTTAAGAAATATTATGCAAAACAACACACATGGACACCTTTAGTCAATCCATCAACTGAACTGCTTAACAATCCTAAATCTGTGATGGGTCGCTCCATGGACAACCCCTCATCGAGCAACACGGCCCACTTCTTTGAACTCGAAACCCAGCGCCGCTTCGGGCCTCACAACACCTGTTCACAATTTCAGGCTGTTATTCAAATATCAAGCAATAACACACAATTATTACACACAAGGACCATTTCGCTAGGAAAGGTGCCCCCGTGACTATCCAAAATGGATCCCAAAATTCTTCAAAGATTCGCCTCCCAAGTTCCGACCGGCCAAACCCACCACCTCACGACCTCACGCCATCCAAACCATTTTAAATGATTCTTAAACTGAAAATAAACCAAGTAGGAGAAGACCCTTACCTCCCAGAGTTGTCAAAACTCCACAAAATCGGTGTCCACATGTAGCCCTTGTAGCGCACTCAACTTCTCCTCTCGCTCCGAATGAAAAACCGACGGTCCGAACGTCGAAATGGTAGAGAGAAGCCGGGTCTCTCTCTCTCTAAAATATGTTTTTCTTTTTCCCTCTCTTTTTCCTTCTCCCAAATCCGGTTGGGAGAGCTTGGGTCAAGAGGACTTGTCCTCCCATGCCACATGTCAAGCCATCATTGGTTGGCTTGGATTCCTTATCCACTTATCCCTCTACTTTGGGATTTTCCTCAAATGACATCATGCCATGTGTCCACCCATGGCCCACACTTGAGCTCCTCATGTTTGACTAACTCAAGACATGACACGGCACCCTCGACACTCAAAATGTGCTAAGTGTCCCCGCACTACTCCCGCTGCCCTCGAAAAATGTGCGGAAATTGACCGTCCCGGAATCTCAAGAAATTCGACGCGGGTAGCCAGATCCCTCACGAGACACCTAAGGTGAAGTCCGAAGCTTCACATCCGAGATCTAGAAAAATTCCGGATTTTGACTGAAATTACCATTTTACCATTTTTCAGAAAATTAGAATTTTCTCGGGTTTTACACCTCAAGCCCTCAAGATCTTAGTCAAATAGGAAAAAGAGATAGCTCTTCCTCACTCATTTTTCTCTCTTCTCCGTGATTCGTTTTTTCTTGTAAAATAACACATAAATAATTGTTCCATCTTTCTTAATAAAAGGCGCTCTAAAATTTTCAGGCATTAAATTTTCTCGTTGTTACATCTTTTGATTTTGCAACCAGTGGGAATGCTGTCAATAAAATCTAGAACTCGTGTTTGTCGTGAATAAAGGAGAATTCAAAACAAGTTGATTGTATGAAAGTCGCATGTTAAGAGTGCTGGATGACAGGCATGTGTTTTCGAGTAAATGTTGTGCTGGGCTTGATGATTACTTAGAGCAACTAGTGGAGTGGGGAACCGAGTTTGATGATTACCTATAACTAAGTGTGCTCACCCTGACTAAGAAGATACTACCATTCCTCGTCGTAGTGAGCGTGAAAGAGGGAGTAGGACATCGAAGGGCAAGAGAGCAAAGACAAAGAAGACTGCTTCCTCCTTGTTGACAAAGTTGAGAGAAGAAATGAAGAGGAGAGATGAGAGCCGACAGGAGCTTTCCGTATTTAAGTAACCCAATTCCCTCCAAAGTGTGGGAATGATACTCACTTTATCATTATATTATTTGAAGACGCTGCACTTGCGTGATATATAGCACATTTTACATAGCACAATCGCTTCAATAAGTTGCATCGTTGTCGGAATTGGTGCTTTTATTAATATTGATTTACCAGTTTTTTCACTTGAGATATAAAGTATTCGTTTTATTTTCCTTTGGAAATTACTTTGAATTATTATTATTATTTTTTTTATAGCATTTCAATCACAATGGATCTATCATTTCTAGTTAATAAATGCATTGGCTCTCCTTGAGCAAAGAATTCAAGAATGCGTAGTTTGATGAGCATCAAAGAAGAGGACAACTCAAGTGCGTAAGTCAGTAAGTTTGGAAACCATATGTATCAATGGGATTGTGCTCCTGAACATGAGGTACTCCATACTTGAGCAAGTATACTGATGGAGCCACCACCTAAACACTTCATGGAATACAAGTTATACCATTCCACACACTCCACAAGTCCAAAGACTGGTCTTAGAAGAAGCAGGGATGTACTGAAGAACATGTTAAATCTAATATGGCACAACCTGAATTTTTCAAGATCCCAATGGTTGAAGAATGGGCTATTCTCAAGTTAGTCATTCTGTGTTTCGATCCAAATGACGAGATGCTTCAAATCAAATAACAGGAGAGAATGACAAAGCTAGAGGCAACCATGACTCAATTGGAAAGAGCTCATGCTAATGTGCAACATCCTCAAGTTCATCTGTGGAACGGAAGGCATTAATGTTCAAATTCAAATTTATGCATTCAAGAGTGTAAGAAAGAAATGGCTCCAATGGTCATCCTGGGTACTCAACCACATTCGTAGAAAGAACAACCCAAAGAAGAGGAGATATGAGCATAAGAACTAGTGGCAAAATATATGAAAGAACAAGATATTAATTACAATGTCCTCAAGTGACAATATGAGAATTAATATTCACTGGGGTGAAATACAAAAGAAGGTGCAACCTGGAGTTACAATGAAGGAA
The DNA here is from genome assembly GCA_016808115.1 of Tetrastigma voinierianum. NCBI lineage: Eukaryota > Viridiplantae > Streptophyta > Magnoliopsida > Vitales > Vitaceae > Tetrastigma > Tetrastigma voinierianum. The sequence continues at coordinate 456,906 of JAEQBH010000029.1, read as the reverse complement.
ATCACTTCAAGAGGTAAATGAAGAACTGAGAGTTTCGAATAGTGAGAATGACACAAATTTTAGAAACCTTATGCTGTGACTGAGAAGAGCTCAATCCTCTCCTGAGCTACATGAAAAGACAAATTATAGTTGTGAAGACTATTCCAGATGACTCAGTTCCAAATGTGGCTGAGGAAGGAAAAATGAGAATAAAAACCCCCAACTTTCAGGTGGATGAGTGCATCATTCACTTGAAAAACTAATTGAGAGAATCATCAGAAGAAAAAAAATGAAAAAAAAATGATCCTCGGTGAAGATTATGTGCTCAAGTTGCCGATCGAGCACAATTATCGCCTCTTAAAAGGATGGAGGCAGAAATTAACAACATATCCGTGAAGTTGGTAGAGCGTCTAGCCGATCATCTAAAAATATAAATCTCTAGGAGGCAACCCCAAGTTCAAAAGTTTCCCTTTTCCTTTTAGTTACTTTGGCCTTGTTTTTGAATGAAATTTTCTGATGTTTCTTAGTGTTGTTTTTAGATTTTTGGAGTTCAAAAAGTTATTACGAGGTGGAGAATCTTAAAAGTGGAAGTTTATAATATCTGAGGTTCAAAGAACAAAAAATGAAACAAGCGGAAATCAGTTCCAGCATCCTCCCCTCATTTCATTCCATATGGTGCTTTCCCACGCCTTTCAGCCTTCTCTCATTCGAACTAAAGTCTAACCCTCTTAACATTTCTGCCTCCAAAGCAAGCCATAATTCATTGGAGCAACTTCCTATATTCGATCAACCTTAGGTGAGTACCATTATCCATTCTTGCTTTGTTTCATTGAGATTACCTTTAACGGTCGTGTGGGGTGGTGAATTTCATTTATTATTTTATTTATTTATTATTTATTATTTATTATTTTTATTTATTTTTTCAAAAATTCATATTTTGTATCTCCTTACCTATTTCAGTTATTCCTTTATTTGTTAGGTTGTTTAAAAGTGAGTTTTTCTTCTTTGTTTGTTTCATGTCTTATATGAGTATTTTGATGCCTTTGTCACATATGTCGTCATTTTTGGAAACACAAACATTTGAAAAAGTGAAGTGCAAAGTGGATTGGACCCTTAGGCTTTTTAAATGATCTTGGAATTGTGTAAGCTTATGCTTGGTATAGGTGACTTAGCTTAGTCACCTTGTGCTAAAAGAAGCTATTTCAAAGAATTTATCACACACACACTTTGCCCCTTGTATGCCTTGTCCTGACCCTTTGCCTTGAATTCACACCAACTGTATTATAGCCACATAAGTGATAATACCTAATCAAAAGAGGATTTATTGAGCCCCAACAAAAAAATATACAAAAAAACAAAAGAAAAAGTTGAAATACATAAAAGCAAAAAAGAAAAGAAAATGTCAAAAATAAGAGTGCTATCAAGAATAAGTCGGATCATCCAATTGAAACCTGCACACCGAGGGCCCTTCAGCTTCCAATGCCCCAAAATTAACCGGCTAGGAGTCATTAACTTCACGCTTGTTGCTATGATTGTAAAAGATGGATCCTTCCCACAACTTGGGGCCTTTGAGTTTGGTTGAGTGTTTGGGGTGAAGTTTGAAGGGAATTTAATGCTTGATGCCCTTAACCAACTGGTGGGGAGTCATCAATGGATCCTCGCTACAGAACCCCTATCTAAAACTTCAAAATCGTTTTCTTCTTTTCATTTCAGGTATTTAGGTAATTTTTTGTGGTATTTTTGTATGAATGTACAAGTGTGGTACATTCTTATCCCTTCCTTAGTTAGCTTCTTAAATAGCGAGTCAGCTTAAGTTTAAATATACTCAGGACTCTAGCTATACATTGGAGATCATGCTATCACTACACTTAGTGTCCCTCGGAAAGCGTCATTGCGGACTCGAGGTTGATTTGCTTTGTCACTATGCTTGCTTTGCCATGTTCCTTAGAGAGTTTAGTTGTAAGGATCCTAAACTTTGCTGAAAATGCTAATATTGCTAACTTATGTTCATAGTGATTCTTCCACTCTTTGGCATCATGTTATCATACTCATCCATAGTTTGTTAGTTTCAGGCATTTTCTAATTTTTCTGCTTTGTTTTTGAAGGCCCGTCGTGGGACAAGCAAGCAATTGGGTTTATGTGTGATATATACTTATACTCATTTTTATCCCTATGTTTTACTCATATTTTTAGTAGTTTCATCCAAGCAAATAAGTGATTCAATTTCCTTAAATGTTCAATTTGTATTGTCAACCATGGAAACAATATGAGGCAAAACAAAAGAGAGAAGTTTCAAAAAATCAGCAAACTACACATGAAGCAGATACTGTGATTTGATGTTTTTAGATGCAAGATGATCTCAAATGACAAAATATTTATATGATGGATAGAGACTCTCAGGCTTTCTAAATATATTCTTATTCACCCATTTGAATTTCAAATGACGTTATGACTCTCGTAGTTGTGAAGGAAATAAAGAGAAAGCAACTGAAAAGTGACCAGTTGGAGAATTTTGTACATTCAGTCTTTATAATGATTTCAAAAGTGTTTTTTATGGATGTATCTATATTCTACACTTCAAGATCTTTCCAACGGTACCAAGAACACCCAAATCAAAGTTCGGATGACAAAGTTATGGCCTTACTTAAGTCCCGAGCAAAACAAGGACTAGCCGCCTCTATGTTCACTGTGGCTGAGCGCCCCTTCTCACCTGGCCGCAGTCGCTTCACCAGAGAAGGGAGCCCTCATACGTAGCGAACCTGAATGCCAGATTATGGTTGCTGCACGACTTCAAGACGCTCGTACATTTTGGGTCTTATCTGTCTACACTGGGGGCTCATAGTCAAACCCTAGAAACAAGGAAGGAGGGGGGATTTGGAGGAGATTTTTGGGAGGTACACTGAACAAAAGGGGAAGGTGGATTTTGGGCGTTTTTGAGGGAGAACAAGCTCCCTTTAGGTGGAAACACCCTAGGGCTTGTTCACTGAGATATATACAGAGAGTATCTTCCTTCGTGTTTAACTGTTCGTTTTAAAGAGTGAAGTAATACTCCTATGAAGAAGAAGATAATGGAGTGCCAAGGAGCTTCAAAGCCAAATTTGTTTTCTCTTTCCTTCATTTTCTTTCTTTTCGATGGTTGTATTTACTTTCCCCTTATGTTTTAGTTAGTTTTCTTAGGGTTTAGATGTAGCCAAAGACATGTTTATGAATTTCTAGTTTATATTGATTGATGTTTTATTTCATTTATGTTTAGTATTTCATTCGATCTTAATGCCAAGGGTATTCGCCAATATTTCGTATTGATTTGTGGTTTGATTCAAAATCTGAGAAGTGAGAGTTAAAATTAGACCATGGATGATTTACCATCTAATTATCATGAGATAGAGATATAAGTGAGATTAGGTGTGGTATTAAGATTTATAGGGTTCAATGCATCCTTAGTTATGATGGTTCGAGGCGCAGATGCTGCGATAACCTTTCTAAGGGTATAAAATGACGTTTCAAAGAATCCAATAATATTTAAATACAACATCCATCTCACTTTCATTAAAACATTCATCCATCATCTCAAGGTGTCAGAAATCATCATTGTTAAAAATAACTGTTCTGTTATTTCTTTAATCTTATACAATTATCCTTCCGCGTTATTGTCTTCTGAAGTTTTCTATAGATTTTCCACCATCCAAATAGAGTAGATGCTAGATTAGGAGTCTGGTGACTTAGTAACCCAATTATCCTGCGGAAAGATACTCATCATCATTATATTACTGAGGCTTATCATGCACTTGCGCATGTAGGCGCACATTTTACATAGCGCCAACCTACCTATCAGCTTCGCAAGCAGCACGGGGATCGAGTCCAAGTCACCGCCGTGACAGTACAGGAATACTCACCACGTCATTGTGGGTGGGCTCTCGCCAACGACGACACGATTGTCAATATCAAAGCTAAACTTCTCCCCGGCAACGGTGCCAAAAACTTGACAGGCCGAAACTGAAAAGTAAAATTAGCGGAAACGCGAAACTTATGCGCGTAAGTATACACGCTGAGTCGATCGTGAGCTAGTTGGTTAGTCAAGTGTCGCTCCCTCAAGAGAAGTGTTGATTAACGAATGGCGATCTTTCATAATATTTGGATCTAACCCTAGAGCAAATTTCGACTAAATTACTAGAATTAACAAAAACTTAAAATTGCGTATATTGAATTATATCGATGATGAGAAACTAGGGTTTTACCGTCTCCTACCACTGGAGCAGATGTCAATTCAATTAAGGACTTATCAAGTATTTTATATGATTTATGTTGGTGGGTTGGATCTTTCTACAAGATATTTCGAGATATATTTTTCTATCTCGCCGTTGATGTATTGCATCTCTTCCTCAACCCCCGACCAAACGCTTAAATGTGTAAACCCTTAGTGCTACAATTTGCGCCTAGAATATCTCTATTCTTCTCGACTACTCAAGTGTTGCTTTAACCATGTCCCCTTGTAGTTATCTTCTCTCGACCTCAAACCCTGTACTTAGCATGCCACGCTGTCAAACAACATGTACTAAATCGAGAATTAAAGCAAACATACTCATAATAATATTCAAATAAGCCAAAACTGAAAATCAATCCATCAAACTGTGGTTAGGGTTGGAAAAACCCTAGAGAAAAGAATTAGTTCATCATATTATTCATTACAGATTGAAAGATGTGATTCATGGAGTGTGTTGTGTGGGAAGAGCTATAAAGGAACTAGCCCGCGATCTCTCCTGAATCCGCTCCGCTGATCTCCCCTCGCATGTATATCCTTCTCTCCTCGATCCAATCCTCCCCGCTTCGAACAATTCCCTTTATACATCGAGACGCCGCCCATCAATGGTGGCCTAGAAAGCTAGGGTTTTTCGAAGTTCCCGTAATGGTGCGCGGAACCTCGCTTTCCACGGCGAAGGTGGTTTCGCAACTGGCCGGAATCCCAGTCTTTGATTTCGTGTAGGATTTCTCGGGTTCGCCAAGCGATGAGGAGACCTTTCGAGGCAAAGTGCTTCGCGCCGGTGGTGGTCGATGTAGCTGCACCGCACTCGTCGTCCACCTTTGTCATTTCAGCTTCTATTTTGTTTTCCTGTCTCTTAGCTGCCCGTTTGATTCCACTATCGCCATATTCTATAGAACAAGAAAATACGGGGGATTAGCGTAATATTACTGAAAATGTCTGTGAATCATGCTTTTAAGCCATAAAGAACACCGAGAATTCAATTGAAATGCATGCATGATTCACCCCGATCAACACCCCCAAACTTAACTTCATTCTTATCCCCAAGTAAGAATAGACTCTAACCAGACATGCAAGAGTAATGATACAGTCATATTGACAATATGGGTTAAGCACGCACAACAGCCGCAAGAAGGAGTCCATATGCACCAGTTTATTAGACCTATGAATTACCTTGGTTTGTTTGACTCTCAAGAACCTGCATTGGGTTAGTCTCGGTTAACCAAGCGGGTCAACCCCTCTTTTGTAGTGCTCAATAATCCTTCTAAAATAATCTATGTGTAGTTAAGGTGTGATCTCCAATGTATAGATTGACTTCAATACCCCCAAACTTGAGTTTAGCTCGCCTAGTTGGAATAGCTTAGCACAAAAGGCTAAGAACGCACCGAGTTATTTACTTCATCCAGTCCTATGGGGGTTAACTCTAAAGTAGAATTAAAAGTGCTAGTGCCAAAAAGTTTCAAAGGAGGTTCCTCGTAGCCAGTGGATCCGCTGTGACTCCCACCGCTGTTACACGGCATTTAGTTCCCCTAACTTTACCCCAAACACGCCCAAACGTCAAGGCTCCTGTAACCTCAAAAACGCCCCTCCTCTCGTCCCATGTAGCAGGCAAAGGAAGTCAATGGCTCCCGCCGTCAAGGCATTGGGGTGCCAAAGGCCCCTCGGATTGTGCCCAGGATTCCGATGGGATAATCTACTTATTTCACACTAAGCCCCCTTTTCTTCTCTTTTTTTTTTGGATTAGGGCTCAGAGGCGATCCACTTTTTCTACTGTGTCCCACCACTTAGGTGTTTAAACCTTCTCAGGTTCGTAAGACTCTTACATGGTGAGCCCAGAGTCAAGGCATACCCCGGGGATCACGTGTGTGTGTGTGTGTGTGTGTGTGTAGCTTACTTTAGAAATTGATGTCTTGAGACTACGAGGAGGGGGAACAAGCACCCGCCTATCCCTCAACTTCATACGCCTGGCAAACCTGTCATCTACCGCTGAACTCTGTCCCTATTTCATTGAACATGGGTTTTCTCGCTATTACTGTCACGACCCCTACGGCTTCACATCATCACGGTTAATGGTGTGGTCGCGACACTACCACGGGACACGCTGGGAATCAGCTCGTAAATATGATGTTGGTGCATGTCCGGGCTTGGGGTCTTTAAAACATACTAACGGGAATAAAATGAAAACAAGACATATATATATATATATATATATATATATAGCAAATATATATATATATATATATATATATATATATATATAGCCCTAAACATGCAAAATAAGGCTAACATAAAATAAGATGCTGAAAATAATGAAGATAAACTAAGGTGTTAATAACTAACTCGAAATACTAACTCAAACTGAGCCTTAATACTATTGCATACAAAACCATACCCCTAAACTTGAACTGATAGTGTCCTCAATGGCAGAAAAAGAAAATAAAGAAGAAATGTAAAGAAATAAGTCCCAAAGAAAAAAATATATCAATGCGTGGTGGCGTGTGGTGATGCCGGTGGAATGACAGTTTTCGTTCAGCCGCCGGGTGATCCGGGTTCCTCGGCTGGCTCCTGATAGCGCCATCTTAGCTCCTGACAGAGTCCATGTCCTAGCTTAGGGCAACTTGGTGCTCCTGTGACTCATCCCAGTAGGCGTCAAAGCGGGCGGTCAGTGCATGGATCTTGTCAACTAAGGACTGGGTCAAGTTAGAGGAGACCTCAAGGTCGTCGTCCATTGGGTCACTCGTGCTAGGTGTGGCTGTTGGGACATCCTCGTCGGCCCCTATCTCGACTGCCTAGGCCCCGAACTCGTCCCGGGCAATGGAACAGAAAGCGCCGTCGCACCAAACCCCTGAGTCCGAAGATCTGAACTCCTCGCTGATCTGCATACCTCAATGATCAAGGAGGGATGGATCGGGAAAGTGCCGCGTTGTCCGTGAGTCGACCCGGACAACCCCTCGGGCCAATGATCGTCCCGATGTCGAACCGGAATCCTCGTCATGGCATGGTAAGAGGATCGCCTTATCCTTTGTCACCGCATCGGTGACGCAAAGGAAGGGGCTAAATCTTAAACACAAAATTATACCAAACCTTCGCCACGCGTGAGTGTCGCCACCGTAAAATGTGGTAAACTCGCCCAAGCCGACGGATGGCGCTCCACACTCCCGGCCCTATGTGTCTTCTACATCAAGCCCCGAAAGTCCGTACTGCGGAATAAAGCTCAGACTCTCACCGCCGTCGCCCGCCCAGTAACCGTTGACGGTCCGGAAGCTCCAGTCAACCATCGACTGACAAACACCGTGGTGTCGACCTCGGGAATGGTAGGTTAGAGAACTCTCGACGACGGGCCACTCCGGGCCTGGGGAGCACAAAAGGCCTACTAACCTCGAGTTTGATGGTGAAATTGGGAACGATCCGAGGCCCAAAACCCGCTCCGGACGAAGGAACTGGGGCCGCAAAGCGACTCGCGGGTGTAAACCGCCTCCGCCTCCCGAGAATGAAACCATCCGACGTCCGAGGAGGAGGTGCTGCCCGGGATGTGGACGATGTCACTGTCACGGTCTCGGCACCATACAGTCATCGACTACAACTGGGGTAAAAAAATGCACACAACAAGAAACAGGAGACAAATGGGCGCACTTCAAAAAATTGCTCAGGAACAAAGGTCCGGTCATGGATATTTATGTAGGCCTATGTCACCCCTAATCCTCGGGTCCGACCCGATCGGGACGCGATCCGAACCGAGTTCGGTGCGAGACTTAGGACTGGACTCTTTACTCTCGATTTTTTTTTTTTTTTTTTTAAAAGTTAATCGATGGCCTGGGTATGGCCCACATCTTATAATGCAGTCAAAAATCTCATATACATTTACGTAGTCCCATTTACATATACAAGCAAAACTCGAACTTTTACATTTACAAATCGAAGTAATCCCATGCAGCGAACCCTTACAAGTGTGTCGCCTAGCCGTATGCGATGCTCGCCGGGATGTCTTCCCGTACCTACACCTGACATTAAAACCCGTGCTAAGCTCAATACGCTGTACGGAAGCATATTCTTATAAATTATACCGATGCACATGCATTTAGACCGAATCATGATAAACTTATAATGTAAATGTATATCAAAATCATCATGAATTTATATAATCCAATATATAATAAATATCATAGCCCGTAGCAAACTTAGACATATACAATGCAGGCAAGGCATCCAATTCATCTCTTTTACATAATTCATGATTCTGGATTTCAGTCGGGTTCCTATTCGTATCATCAACATAATTCCGTCTACTTGTACCCTCGTGACTTTTAATGTGTAATGCTTATGTTCCCATAGGATCCATATCTATACTTATTCATTCCTTATAAACGATCGAACTTCACACACATGTACGTATACTTATCTCAAGCTTATACTTATTTCTCGCCCCGTAGGAGTTACGTAACCTATGCTTATACAGAGGTACTTAAATGATTGATATTTATATTCATCTTCGATCCCGTAGGAGTTTACAAAACTTATACTCTATCCTACTCGAGTTTACACTGGTTCTGGAAATTAGGTATCACGTAGATTACTGAATGTATAATCGGTATCAAGGAACTTGTTTTATTCGGGAGTACCCGTGAAAATACTACTTGTTCATAAGGTTCGGGCCGATACCAACTTGTGTTGGTATCATATCCCAACAAGTCCTAGTTAACGTACATACCTATACTCATACGGAGTAAATTTCTTTAGGTACTACTTAGTTTATCCTTATCCCGAATCCTATACTCTGAGATACCCGTAGGGTATCACGTAAATTAATTAGATACGTGGAGCAGCCGTAGGTACTTAACTCATAGTTTCTACAGCAGATACTTTGTATCTGTACTGCACTACGTAGCCCATCCTCGTCTTACCCGATTTCCTAGCTTGTACTACATGAGAATCTCTATTCTCGTATTTCGATCTTATCTTGGTATTACTGAGCATATACATGTATTTCGGATTTTATACATGTACTTCAAAACTTATACATGTATTTCAGATTTTATACATGTATTACCGAGTATATACTTGTCTTACAGAACTTATATTGGTCTTACGGAACTTATACTGGTATTTCGGATCTTATACGTGTAGTTACGTAATCCTATATACGTATTTCTCTTATCTTATATGTATATTACGAAATCCTTATATTTATCTACGGAACTTATAGTTGTGTGTAGACTTATTCTTGTCTTACAGATCTTATACTTGTGTTACATAACTGATTCTTGTATTTCGGATCTTATTCTCACTAAGGTATTCGTAGTACGATAACTCCGAACGCATCGCATCATAGCACGACTAGGCTCCGATCACTTATACGTATACTTTATACAGTCTTCTGTGAGGTGTAGCCGCATCTCGCATTCATTATACCTAAGTAACTGTGAAGCTTTCATGACCCGACTTATACGTATTTCATGTAATCCTTATACTTATTTTACCGATACGAGAGTACCCTAGGGTACTACCTATTTATACTTATTTTTACGATCGATAATGAGCGTGCCCCCAAAAATCACTACCGGACTTATACTTATTCACCTCCCGTAGGAGTTACGTAGCTTCTTCTCTATGTAGAACTTATACTTATAATGCATTTTATGTTCATTCGGGACTCCCGTAGGAGTTACATAGCTTATTCTTATTCAGAACTTATAATTATAATGATTATTATCCTTCTCGACTCTGTAGGAGTTACAGCTTAATCGGGATACGTGAGTACCCGTAGGTACTACAAAACTTAATCGAGACAGAGTAAATCTGCAGTACCACGTAACAAATACAGTAGGTACATTAAGATATTTATCATCATTTATCGCTGGGTATTTAACATCGCGGCGGCGATCGATTTCATTCGCGATCAACAAAGAAACGACAGCGATCGGCACAAAGCCCGGCGTATTGTCACGTCAGGAGCGTCGGCATCACCGTGAGCTCGGTCACCACGCGGATCCCACGGCCACGGAGGCGTCGTAGCACCGCCAGAGTGCCGAGCACCGATCAAAACGTGGCTAACTATCGCAGTTAGAGTGCCGTAGCACCAATGTGGAATGCCGGGCACCAACAGAGTGCCGGTTGACACCAACAGAGTCCACTCATTCATTCTTCGGTCCTAGGTAGTCATATTGTCATATGTATTCAAAATCCTATAACCTATCTTAATCACACATGCGTGTTCATGACATATTGCTTTCGCTCATACCTATTCCATAGCCGGCATTTCATAGACTTATACAGGAATACGCCTCTATATAGTGTGGATGCCTATACATTCACACATCATTAAGATATTCTAGTCCCTCTATGAATCATCTTTTTACTTAGAAATTGAATCACTCAAATCGATCATCTAAACTCGTTATGGCATTTTCACAACTCAATTTTACCGATTTTACACTCGGGACTGTTTGTATTACTCATTTTTCCAGGGTCTTAACTTCATATTTTGACACTATGTCCTTATACTCCTTTAAATCTAAGGTGCCAAGGGTTTTATTCCAACTGGAATTGCACCCACCCGAGCACGAACTCAAGTTACATCCCAAATAAACTCTACCATCATGTTCAAGACTGATGTACAAATTGGCTTGCACATAGCCTCACTCCTTTGAGGATTTTTCGACCTCTTAGAGTCAGAATTTGACGATACCTCTCAAGTTTGGTTCTCCTTGGAAGCCTATTTTTACGTAGCCACTGAATCACTCAAATCGGAGGGCACGAGGAACAGTGGCCAAAATACAAAAACTAGTCGAACAGGAAAATCAGAACAGGTTGTACTGGCACAAGCTCAAGTCGTACTCCTGGCACAACTTTGCCAAAAATGACCACTGAAATTGTACTGGTATTAAGTTCAACTTAAAATGCGATAAAGTCCCCGAAAAGTGCCCAGAATGTGTATTTTCTCCCCTTTTTCATGCAATTTTCCATCCCAAACCAAATCTATACCTCATATACACTTCAAAATCATTTCAAATTCATCTTGTAACCTCAAGTATACTCAAATCATCTTTCAATGGCTATCTTTCTTCTAAATTCTTTCATGAATCACTTCAAGAACCATTCTCCTAATATAAGGCTTAATCTATACACAAACCCAACATGATGCTGCAGTTAGGTTTATTCTACCCTAACTAAAGACTCTCAATTGGCCATGATCCAAACCTAAAAGAGAGGATATTCTCGATTGTCTTTGTACTGCATGGGGTTTTATCAAACCCTATTTTCAAGAATCCAAGGTTAAGATGCAATTCAATCAAAACCCTAGATTTGGGAGACAAGCATTTAATCATATAAGTTTACAATTCCATGTGATCCATACAAACTAAAGTTCCATACCTTAATTGAGCTTGCTTGAACTTCTTCTTTCTTCTCTTCTTTCTTCCTCTTCCTCTTCTTTCTCTCTCTTTCTCTCCCTGCCTGGGTTCCGGCAAATGAGACCAAATTTGTCTTAAATCCAGATTTTTGACTTAAGGGCATGTTTGGCCTAGACCAAAAACCTATTTTTGTTTCTTTTTTTTTTTTTTTTTTTTTTTAACTCTCTAATCGTATCTCGTCCTCCACCCTCGACCATTTGTATTTCAAGTTTCCTTACTTCATTTTAGCCTCAAATCATGTTAACTTCTATGACTTTTGTCCCTCTTTGACAATTACAAAATTGTCCTTAAGTTTTTGTAACTTTCCATGTTCCTGCTTCCATGTTTCGCATTTAACTCACTTTAAACATCTACAAATTAGGCTTACAAAATACCCCATACACGTCGAAACGACTGCAGATATTTTTTGGTGTTACACCTAGAATACAAGTCACTCACGGCAAGCGACCCTTTCATTGAGGCAGCACTATTACTCATGCAATGCTGTAGCGTGGTTCGTCGCATGGTTGGGCCTAGCCCGCAAACAGCAAAGCTTGTCTACCGACGCGTACTGGGTGGTGTGGTCCAAACAGAAGGACGGCGGCTTAACCACCTACCGACCGTAAAGTATGGGCACCTGTGGTTTTTGCCCTCCACCATTAAGAGATTCATCAAGATATTAAAAATAATTAAGGTTAGGATGCCTAAAAAACAAAACTTTTCTATAAAATAGCCAAGAGGAATGAGATAATACAAAATTAGGGGAAAGATAACCCCAATAACGCTTGTGTTACCTCCCAAGAAGTTGCTAAGTTTAACGCCGTTAGCTCGACATTCCCTCGCAACGTACATGACCAAGACTCGGGGGGGGGTGGTGAAGAACTGAGCTGTTGGTGATGTGCTTCACGGTGCCATCTCTCCCCCGCTATGCCTAGAGACGTGTCTCTCATTTCTCAATATTGAATGCTCCTCCAAAGTACGGTTCTTCAACCTTTGAGCGTTAACCTTGAGTTGTCCTTTCTCTGGATGTAGTATCTTAACTCCTCCATAAGGGAAAACTTGCACTACTATGAACAGTCTTGACCATTTTGACTTTAGCTTGCTAGGGAAAAGTTTCAGCCTAGAGTTGAACAATAAGACTTGCTGACCCAGCGCAAACACTCTCCTTATAATATGTTTGTCATGCCATGCTTTTGTTTGTTTCCTTGTAGATCCAAGCATTTCTATGTTTCCATTGCGTAACTCATCTACTTCATTGAGTCAGAAAACTTTTCTCCAAACTACTTTGCTATCCATGTTCAAATGCCTAGTCGCCCAATATGCCTGTTCTAGTTCCGACCTACAAAGTGGCATGGCTTTCTTACAAACTAGTCAAATGGGGACATGCCCATAGGGGTTTTAAAAGTTGTCTCTGTATGCCCAAAGTGCTTCATCGATCTCTTCTCGAATTCTCCTCAATATTTTCTAAGTTATTGACCGTCTTTCAGATGGACTTAATCACGATCGACTCGACCGCCCATTTGCTTCACGGTGATACGCGAGTGAAGTTCGATGTCTCACACCATATTATTACAGGACTTTATCTACTAGCTTATTCCAGAAATGAGTACCACCATCTATGATCAAATCTCGTGGAGTGCCAAACGTGTGTAAATATGTGGTCAGGATGGCTCACACCACACCGGCATCATCGTGTGTGTGCCCAAAGATTACCTCCACCCATTTTTGGAGACATAGTCTACAAGTGAGGAGAATGTACAGTGGATCGGACGAAGAGGGAATAGTCCCATGAAGTCCATCCCTGTAGGTTAAAACAGCTTCCACTTCGTAATCTGGGGGTCATGAGATTCATCCCTCGAGATGCTGCCCATCCTTCGCACTTACTACGTGGTCGCAAACGATGAGCATCCTGAACAACGCAGCCAATAGAAACCGGATCGGGAGTACCTTTGCTGCTGCCTCCCCGCGTCTCCAAAATGCCCCCCACATGATAAGGTATGGCAATGATTCAGAATACTACCCATTTCATCTTCCAGTACACATCTCCTTATCACTTGATCGACACATTGTTTGTATAAAATAGGCTCCTCCCAGTAGTAGTGCTTCAATTGTGCGAAGAACCTCTTTTTCTGTTGGTAGCTAAACTCTGGAGGGATCACTTTGCCTACTAAGTAGTTCACATAGTCGACAAACCATGGAATCGGCTGTATGTCTTCAATTACCAAAGTTGCTCATCTGAGAAATTATCATTAACCTGCACTTCATTTTTGGGTCCCTCTAATCGTGACAAATGGTCCGCGACTAAGTTCTATGTTCCCTTCTTATCTTTTATCTCAAAATCGAACTCTTGCAACAGGAGTACCCATCATATTAGCCTCGGTTTTGCATCCTTTTTTGTCATTAGGTACTTAATGGCTGAGTGGTCAGTGTGCACAATCACCTTATTGGCAATCAAGGAAGGCCCCAAATTTATCAAGGCCAAAACACCAAGCAACATCTCTTTTTCCATGGTGGCATAGTTCAGCTGAGCATCATTCAACGTTCGACTAGCATAGTGGATAACCTGAAATATTCTTTTTTTTTTTTGTCCCAGTATTGCTCCAATCGCATAGTCACTGGTGTTACACATTAGTTCGAACGAAAGGTCCCAACTGGGTGCCACAACCCACGGAGCTAATACCGCTTATCTTTAGAATCGAGAGAACTGCGCACACTATTTAAAAAACAAAAGGTGTCCCCTCGAACTAGCGTAATCGGATAACTTGCTCTTACAATCGCAGAGAAATCTTTAATGAGCTCAGATAGAACCCTGCGTGTCCGAGAAACCCTCTCTTATGCCCTTCACTCGACGATGGAGGTAAAATTTCTGGTCACTTCACTCTTAGCTCTAATAACCTCGATTCCCTAGCATAAACCCTCTGCAGACTGCACACGATGCCCTCAGACCATAAAGTGGCACTTTTCCCAATTCAGCACAAGATTGGTTTCTTCACACCTAACTAGAACCGATCTCAAATTTTCTAGAAAATTGTCAAAGGAGCTCCCCAATACTGAAAAGTTGTCCATGAACACCTAAATTGTATTTTTGACCATATCTGAAAAGATGGCCAAATTACATAACTGAAATGTGTCCCGTGCATTACAATACCAACCAGAGATTCATTGACAAGGGACCGTGGCATACAGCATGTGAATATTGTCTTCTCCCGTCTTCGGGGGCTATAAACGACCGACTGCACTCCGTATCACCCATCCAAGAAATAGTAATATTCATGCCCTGCTAGCCTATCAAACATTCGTCCAAACGATAGTGGGAAGTGGTCTTTCAAGTAGCCTTATTCAATTGTAGTCGATACAAATCCTCCATCCAAAGGACTGCTCTAGAAGGCAAGAATGTATTATCTTCCTCGCTTTGATCACTAAGTGGTTCCTCCTCCTTTCTAGGGCACCACCGTATTGGACTTTACTCCATGCACTATCTAAATAGGATATATAACCCCCAAATATCCAACCACCTTAGTACTTCCCTTAAGTGACAATTTCTTTCATAGTTGATTCGCCTCCGTGCTTCTATCGACTTCTTACGAATTCTATTCTAATAGAATCTGATGCATGCACATGTGAGGGATCGATCCCCTTTAAATCGCCTAGAGACCAACCAATTGCATCCTTGTGATTTCTAAGCACTCTCAATAGCTTACCTTCTTCCGATGTCGTCACGCATAATGAAATACCATCGGTGGCTGCGTGCCTCCTCCGAGATAAGCATACCTCAAATGGTCGAGTAATGGATTTTGCTTTACCTTGGGTGGCTGTTTAGAGGAGGGTATTGGTGTTTGAGTTTTGTCACCTAGAGGTTCATAGTATTTCCTTCTATTAGGTTCGAAAGAGTTCATCCAGTTCACATACTCATCTGCCTCTTCACTCAAGTTCTCTGAATCACTTTGTACCAGGCTAGCCTCCAAAGGGTCAGTAGGACCACTCTAGTTAGGCACTATAGCCTCAACAGTCTCTACTAGGAAGCATGTATCAATCTCTATTGGGTTTCTCATGGCTTTGAATACGTTGAAGTTGACCTAATCACCTTGCACTCTCAATTTCAATTCTCTCTTCTACACATCAATCATTGCCCTGCCAGTTGCTAAGAATGGCCTACCCAATATGATAGGTATTTCCTTATCCTCTTCCATATCCGTAATCAATGAAATCCGCTGAGCATTTAGAACTCGGGCCCACCGACCGTAACGTCCCATCACCCCCGTGTTTTAGTGACTGGGTTCGCAACCTGAGTGTGATCAGGGTCGGGCGGCTTCACCCCAATCCCGCTGCCTAAATATAGAGAGCGGCATGAGGTTGACACTCACTCCCAGATCACACAAGGCTTTTTCAAAGATGGAATTTCCACCAGGCATGGTATAGTAAAACCGTCTAGGTCTTCAAATTTCGCGGCGCTTTACGCTGTGACGGTACTATACTCCTCGCTGAGGTTCACCGTCCCCAAAACTGGCGCCTCTTTGTCGGGATAAGATCCTTTCATGAATTTCACATAAAGTTAGGCATTTGCTCTAATGCATCGCAAAATGTATGTTTATGTGGAGTTTCTTAAACACCTCTAGAAATTTGGTGAATTTCTTATTCAATTTGTTCTTTTTCAGGCGTCGAGGGTATGTGATTGAGATAGTAGGTTCAGTCATGTTTGGTCGACCTCAGCCTCTGCTTTTTCTTTCTTCTTTCATCCAACTTTTTCCTCGATAAAGGGTTGTTCCCCTGCTCCCTTGTCATTTTGGCTAGGCTGGATCACTTCTTCCGTCTCTGCCTCCCTTATCACCGGCAGCTGCCCTGGCACTGCTAGTTCTGTCACTCCTCAATGTGACAACTTTTACTTGTTCGTTACCCTCTCGCCTCGGGTCACCCCCCGACCACTCCTGGGCACGCTCCCACCGCCCTTTCCATCAACAGTCACCATTCGCCCATTCTGCACTCCAAGCTCTCGCCTGTAGCCACTGCTCTAACTGGTGGCCCTGCTTGCAAATTCATTATTCCCATTCAGAAGGCCGTGTCCGAGGTGAGCACTTGAGCAAGTGCTTTGCTCTTAAGTCTACTTTTCTGGTGGTTCATTCACTCCTGATGGTGGCATGTTGTTCCTCGACTCATTCCTCCAACCATAATTCCTTCCGATTGTTCTATTACCTGCCGCCTCCAACCCCGCCTTGATTCTGATTCGGCACTGCTCGACAAGCATTACTCATACCGTCCCGTCGTAATTGATTTTGGGTCGGATTCACGTATCGAGCTTCGCTTCCATCGTCATCTCGTCATCACCCTCCATAAAAATGAAGCATTCACCACAAGATTCACAAATTTTCCACCTGACTATTCTCGAATAGCATTTTCTCGAGCCCCGTTGCTTTTGGCAATGCTAGTCAACTGTGCATTTTTGTTTACCGTATTGGTCGAGAACATTTCCTGGTGTTTCCTTGTTGAGGGTTTCAGAAGGATTCATCTCTAGCCACTGATTAGTATTGGTTGTTTTACCTTCAAAATCTCATAGGTTTGATCCTGGTGGTTTTCTTCATCAGTGGCACCTCCCGCGAGGCATCATTAATTTCGTCTAGCTGGGTTCTGCACCGCTAGGTAGCGTGAAGAACTCTGATCCTACCTAGTCGGCTTGTGAACATGGACATCTCCGCAATAGCTCATGAAATCTATCCCCCTCAAATTGGCTGAATGTATTAATTTCCTGCACCAATTGAGCTATCTTTGAGGGTGGGAAAAATTTGGTTAGAAATTTCTACACGAAATCATTCCAAGAGGTAATGGAATCTGAGTCGTGGTCGTCAACCAAAGGCTTAGCGCTTACCGCTGAAAGTGACAATGCAGTCACAACTGAGCTTCTTCTCAAGCATTCACAGATTGATCAGACATCACGACCTCAATAAAGCAGTCAAATGTGCATTCGTGTTCTCGTAATGCAGAACTCCATGGAATCGGATATTATCGAGCATCCGCAGCGTCACTCCTTTTAACTCAAAGTTGCTCGCCGTGATAGGTGGTCGCCATATAGTCGATCGAACAAGTTTAGTGTGGCAAAAGCAAATTCCTCAAGTAGCATGGCGGATCGTTAGCGCAATGGGCGGTGGTGGCTCGAAGTTCTATGGTTCTGTCCATTATGTTCTACCTGTGGTTCGTCCCTATCATGGATCTGTCCTGTGTCTACTTGATGCTACATGATTTCATATTAGGTTGCATGGGCTTCTTTACGCAATCGATGCAGTGTTCGCTCTAGTTCAGGATCGAATGAAAGCAGTTCCCTATGATCCTGTCTTCGCATGCACTCTAATTACTGTCTTGAAATCACAGGACGAGATCGAAACCAAATCACAGCATAGATGCAATAAAGGAGAACACGTAAACCAGGAATAAAAAAAATAATAAAAAAATTTAAAAAAAAAAGGATTAAGAAGTGAGAAAAGCTAAAGAGAATAAAATTGATCCAAAGTACTGTCTATGGCACGATTGTCAATATCAACACTAAACTTCTCCCCGGCAAAGGCGCCAAAAACTTGACGGGCCAAAAGTGAGAGTGTAAAATTAGGTGGAAAATGCAAACCCGTGTGCACAAGTATACACGTCGAGTTGACGTAGTGTAGTGGTTAGTCAAGTGTTGTTCCCTCGAAGAGAAGCATGTTGACTACTGATTTAATGACTTCGACAATATTTGGATCTAATCTTAGAACCAAATTTCGACTAATTACTAGAATTAACAAAAATTTAAAATTGTGTGTATTGAATTATATCGATGATGAGAAACCTAGGGTTTTACCGTCTCCTACCGCTCTTGATAGATGTCAATCACTACACTATTGAAGTATTTATATGAGTTATGTCAAGGTTGATCTTCCTACAAAGATATTCTCGAGATATATATTTTCCTATTCCCGCTGCTGGGACATCGCATCTCCGCTCTCTCAACCCCTCGATCCGAACGCTTAAATGTGCAAAACCCTAAGGCCATACACTTCCCAGCCTAGAATACTCTCTATTCTTCGGAGCCACTAAGTGTTGTTTTCTTAATCCATGTCCCAGAAGTTATCTTCTCGATCTCAAACTCCTAGCTTTAGCATGCCACGGTTGGCCAGACAATAACATGTAATTAAACCCAGAATTAAAGCAAACGTATGAACTCATATTAATATTCAAATAAGTCAAAACTGAAAATCAATCCATCAACCGTGGTTGTGGTCAAAACCTCAGAGAAAAAATTGGGCTTCATCATATTGTTCGCCATGCATTGAAAGATGTGAATCATGAGGCAGTAGGGGAATAGCTACAAAGGAATCCGCTCTTCGCATCTCTCCCGAACTGGGCTCTCGCTGGATCTCCCTCTACATGTGTGTCTTTTCTTCTCGTGTCGATCCAATCCCCTTTCCTCGCTCGTAAATTACTCCTTTATACCTGAGACACGAGCCCAACAATGGCCTAGAAAGCTAGGGTTTTTTCGAAATCCAATGGAAAAGGAATCCCCGCTTGCCGCGCACAAGGTGGCTTCACTGCGGCGGACCCGAGGCCTTTGATTTTAGGGTTTCTGGTTCGCTAAGGCGAAGAGACTTCTTTTGTATGGCGCCACGCGGCGAAGGTGGCTCTCACAGGCAACCCTGCAGCCCTTTGTCAAGCCCACTTTTGTCGTTTCTACTTTTGTTTGTTTTCCTGTCTTTTAGCTGCCCGTTTGATTCCACTATCGCCATATTCTATAGAATAAGACAATATGAGGGATTAGCGTAATATTACTGAAAATGTTTGTGAATCATGTATTTAAGCCATAAAGAACACCGAGAATTCAACTGAAATGCATACATGATTTACCCCGATCAACATTTGGAGGGATGCACCAATCGGCATCCGTCATGATGGCGTATGGCATTTTTAAGTGACCACATGGTGGGGTGCACCAATCGGCATCCATCATGATGGGAGACCGAAATTGTTAAATGTCTAAACACATTACCGAATGACAAAAAGGACGAGATTCACCGAAAAAAATTCGTCATGAATGTGAATTGTATAGACAAAGTGAAATAACAAACTTTGATGAGTGTAAATTGGATTTGTAAACTAACTTGGGAGTGTATGTTTGAATCTCATGATTTGATTTTAGTAAATTGAAGGCATGTGAAAATGCATATTTTGATATGATCAATGATTTGTAAAGTGAAAGCATGTGAAAAACAATGTTACTGAGTATAGTTTGGATATAAAAGGCATGGTTTTAAGTGATAAATGCATGTCATGTTAAATCAGTGCCTTGGAATATAATCAGATAGAACCATTAAGCAATGGAAAATGCTTAGCGAGTTTTTATTCATGTGCTAGCTCGAGTGCAAAAACAGAAAGAAGGCAAGATCAAGAAGCGCAGTGTCATAGAGAAAGTTACAGCGTATAAGTATATACCTCGTCATATGCATATCATTTCTTTTTGAACGTGTGACATTTTGTGAACAAAAGAGTTAAACTCTGAACTATTGTTTTGTATATCATTTTGTAAAGGCATGATACGCCATTTGTAAACGACTATATAAAGAGTAAATGTTTATGGCCTACCATTTGAAAATGCTTCCACGTAATTGAAAAACCCTAAACGAAATGACAGCAACAAAATGTTTCATAAGATCACTGAAAACTGGTGGGAGTAAACCTGGCTCCTGCTCTAACCGCCTCGGGTCGGGCCTCGTGGATTCGGTCGCGACACTTTTACAAAAAAAAAAAAAAAAAAAAAAAACAAACAACAAATGAAAAGTAACAAAAAGAATTAAACGAGCATCCCGCATCCGCTCACTTGCCAACCTGTCGATTCCGAAGGTGCTTACAATGCACCACCAAAAGATTGTTAAGTTGCTCATGGGTGGAAAAGGTGAGTGGAATTCAACAAAGAAGAACCCTATGAATCCATTACAAGAGGATCACTGTTTGGGGAAGCAAAAGTATGATTTTACTTCCTCAGTTAAGTCTTCCTACCTTCAAAGCACTCAAGACGTGGAGAGAAAGGAAGAGGCATTAATTCTGAAGCGCTGGCCCCAAAGGGATATAAACTGAATGTGGGAAAGATCATCGAGAAGTCAATTATGAACTACTACATCAACAAGTACAGAGGCCTAATTCCACACCCAACAACCATCACTAGATTATGCATACTAGAAGGGGTGAAAGGGACCTGGAAAGAAGAAGAAAGGTGTCCTAGGACTTCTCCTCTAATACTCACTGGTGGCACTAGACCCCAAGTGAGCAAATCAAAAGGCGCAAGAAATCATGAAAAGACAGTTGTTATAAGACCAGATAATATAAACAAAATTATGACACTATTATCTAAGTCCTTGGCAACGGGGCCAAAAACTTGTTAACCATATTTTCGTTATGACCAAAATGTGCAAACAAAGTTATGACTCTACTATCAAGTTATGACCATATTTTTTATTGGTCTTAATCGTTGCAAGTGCACAAATTGTACAAGTAATAAAAGTGGATTTTCATTAAAATGCAGATATGGTTCCCATGGGGGATTGAGGATGAACCACAAAATCAACTACTGACTACTCCAAGATCTTGACTATTTGAACTCCAAATATTAAGATGATTGGAAAGCAGACAAAATAATACTTAGAGCAAAATCATTTAGTGTACATAAAATATTAATAAGAATAGAGTTAGTGTTCAGCGGGTGAGGCAAACCTTTGGATCATAGATCGATGAATAATTTTCAATTTCTACATCATTTTGAATCTTAAGCTAAGCCGCCAGTTGGAAAGCTGAATTTGTCAAAGATGCATTGTGGTATTGTTTGGATTTCTCCCTTAACCATACCTTTCACTAATTAGAGATTCATGTTCATTTCTTATTCATGAATTTAATCAACTACTTGTAAGATATAACCCTCTTTATAAGATTTAAGTATTTTTCCATTTCAGTACTTCATGTCAGTCTTAGAATTTGGATAATTCTTGCCCTATAGACGGATATTACAGAGCCTTCTCGATTTGATTGACACCTCATCCTTCATTTCGATGAAAATTTCCATCTCCTTGATTAAGATCTTTGCTAACACGGGATCGGGAATCGGTTCATCGAAGAGGAGAGATAACCAGTGATTTAGACTGATACTTCATTCAACTATCCTCAAACCATGAGTAAGTTGGTGATCTATTGGAGTAACCCATCAAAGTTCATTAGTTCCAAAGTATTAGTCTACCATACCTGAAAGAGGCGCTCTGCCTCTCGGAGTTCTCCGTCTACGTATCGGGTGGGGGCCTCTGATTCGTGCCATAGTAGGTGTCCGGAATCAACAATATTTATAACCTAAATTCCTCCTACTGCCGTAGCATAGCTACTATAGTATAGTGGCTCTAGGGTCGAACTCAGGGATGAGTTTTCTTCGCCTGAAATGATGACTTCTTTGTGAGATTAAAACTAGTGAGTTCGATTGGATACTAGGTTTGGTAAGCAGGAGGAGGTTGATGGTTTACCAAGTAGAAAATAAATTGAAGAAAAATAATAAAAGAAATCTCCTTAAAGTATCAGGCTATTGGGTGTAGTTTCTATTGGTAACTGAGGGTTTCCAGGGTCTTTTCCTCGTGTTGGGGAGGAAGACCTATAGTCATCTCCCGAACCGGTTCTTCATTTAGCTATAAAATCTAACCCTTAATAACTATCTTTTGAAAAATGGTATTCAATGAGCATCAGTGGTCTCCGACAGTGGAAAAACAATTCTCCTTGACTCACCTTACAATGATTAATAAAGGGGTAACTAATGAATCTCAGTGGATCACAGTAACAAGCATCCACTTGAACCACTAAGATTACGAATACGGGTCGTTCAAAGGTGAATCCTAAGGGATCTAAACCCTAAGAGTTGAAAGAAACACAAGCTGTCAGTGAGAAACATGAAACCCTCCAGTAGCCTTAAGATCATGTACCTAGTAGCCTTCCACTTCAAGGAGGAAAAGGTTTTAGCCGCTCATCCTCCGAGTTGTAATCCTCAGGGGGTGTTTGGCTAGTGAGAAAGGGAGAGAAAGTGAAGGAAAGTGAAGGAAAAAGAAAAGAAGCGGGAATTTCTTAAAGGTTCCCACCTAAATTTATTAATGAGCAAAAAAAGTGAGATCTGTAAAGACCAAATGATGTATATGTGAAAATATGGCCAAGGGAGTGAATGTGGTAAATACTGCGATTTGAAACAAGTAAGTGTACTCAGCCCCGAGAGTAAAGTATTACTAACCTCAACCCTTTCCACAAGTGCGGGTCATATAAGTAATAAAGTGGACTCTAGGAGTCCGGATATAGTACCCACGAGGATTGGAGGTTCTACATGTGGAATTTGATCACCGATTATTAGGGCTCTTCCAGCTATTTAGAGCGATCAAATGGGATGTGGAACCTAAAAAATCAATTTAATTGAAACCAAAACTGATTTAAAACTAATCCTAAAAATCTACCAAATAAACAACTACTTAATTCTAAAAAGTATGAAGAAAGTCACTAGGGATAAGGATAATTATTCACAAAACAGTTTGCATTTCCTTGAAAACAGCAATTGTAAGTTGAATGCTAGATTTGTCAAGGCGGTGTAGTATAGCTTGGACTTCTCCTGGCACTATAAATTTCACTATCTAACACACCATATTCCTTTTAAGGACAAATGGGTCTAAATAGCTACTTGTGAAACCTGACTCTCTTTAAGATTTGATTGTTTTTCTTTTTCAATACTTCACAACCATTTCTTAGGACTGAAGAATTCTTGCTCCCATAGACAGGAAAATGCAATCCTTCTCCAATATAATTGGTATCTCATCCTTCAAATCTAATAAAATTTTCTATCTCCTTGATTAGATCTTTGCTAACACGGGTTCAAGATCCTTTCATCAGATTAAGGAGAAACTTTTGATCAAGTAAATTGATACATCATCTAATTAATCCTCACACCATGAGTAAATTAGTGATGTATCAAAGTGAACCCACGAGTTCATTAGTTCCAAGATATTAGTCTAACATACCCCTAACACCGCTCTTTACTCTCGGGAATCTCCATCATAAAATTGTCCTTTCGGAGGGCCTCTTGGAAATCGAGCAAGAATCACGACTCTTTTACGGGTATAAGCTACTAATATTCGAGCAGTTCATTATATGAATAATACAATTATATAAATTCAGTTTTCAAACCCACGAAATAAGCGAAAAAGCTGCAAATCAGATGTTCAACAATTAATCCCCCACCTCCTAGAGGGTGCTTAATGTTCCATTGCAGATTCAGTCATCACGATAAAACAAAAAGTAGAAAATGAAAGAAAGAAATCAAGAGGCAGAAAGAAAAATCGATTTGAGCTTAAATCTTCGCCTCAATAGTAAATAAATTGAATATCTAAGTACAACATCGAAATCTCTTCAATATAAATAAAAATATGCTCTAAAAATACTATAAGATCTATTAAAAATAAAAATATCTGTGAACTAAGAAAATGGAATGGTTTAGAGAAAACTACATGAGAGAAAAATCAGTTTTAGCTTCAATCTTTGTGCGAACATTAATTGAAATCTGAATCTATTATCTGACAGAAATCTCTTTCAATACAAAAAATCACGCTAAAAATTACTCTAAGATCCCAAAAAAATCAAATCTATAGAAAAAGCTGGGAAAAATGGGCGGGTTTAGAGAGAAACCCCATGAGAGGTTCTCGATCTTCGCCGCCCTCTTACCTAAAAAGGAGTATATATATGGTCCCCAGGGTGAAATGGGCTTGAAAATGAGTCAAAATATAAATTTTACGCCTTTTTAGGTTTCTCGGCGTTTTGGTCGCGACCATGACAAGCTGGTCTGGCACACCGGTTTTTAGGTCGTGACCAAGTTTCTGAAATTAGCGACAGTTTTGAGCGTGACACGATTTTGGAGTCGCGACCAAGTTTCTTGAGTAAGTGGCTTGACTTGCTTAGATTCTGCGACGGTTTACGGGCGACAACTTGTTTTCTTCTCAAACTTGTCGGGGCCACTGCGCTTCTTTGTTTTAACTTCGGTTGGCGTGTGAGTACTCGTTGGAAAGCTCTTTGAATGTAGAATGCAACCATGAGGAATTTTGAACCATTTATGTTCAGATGGTACAGAAAAAAATTATCTTCCCAGTGGTGCGTTGTGAGACTCGGTTGACTCTTAATTGAAATATATTCTTTCATTTCTTGCCAAATCACTTGATTTTCATCAATAATCCTACAAAACCAAGTTTAGAGAAATTTTATAGGAGTTTTACATGAATATGGATACAAATGCAAAATAGCATGTGAAATGAACTCAAAAACATAGATGAGTTTGCACTCATCAAAGCACCCCCAAACTTGAAGTATTGCTTGTCCTCAAGCAAAGAAAAGAAAAGTTGCTTGTCCCCGAGCAATGGAAGAGAAAGGGATTCATTTCACCACTTTTTATTTAACCAAAACTAAGTAATCAAGATTTACAAGGGGTATGTGATATGTGTCTCAAGAATTACCCTTATAAGGAATATAGAGAATATGATCAAGATAATTTATTCATTTTAATAGTGAATTAATCTCATAATAGACAAATTTAGATCATGGTTCTCACTATTGTGTTTTTGTGTGTTGTCTTCCCTAATCCAAACAATTGCAAGCTAGATGAGTTTATGAGAGTGAGATAAATGCGGATCTCCTAAGATAATTTATTTAGGTTCCATAGGCATGTTGTTCTTATCACTCTTCACTAATGTAGGCACACACAACTCTCAAGATCAAGTAGGTCTTTATAAGCTTGTAATGTAAGGCTTGGGTAAGGGTTAGTTGAGTAGTCATTTTAGGCTAAAACTTACCCAAACATACATCTTTTTCTGCATTGACAACTCCTACTCCATCCTAATTCTTACCATCAGCATAGTGACACTCTCAAACACCCCAAAATCTGTTTAGGTGCGTCCTTCAGCCTCTCCTCATATCATATTTTACGCACAAATTCTTCATTCTTTCAACAAACACGAAGGCTTCTTTAAGACAAGGTATTAGAGTGGTGCAATATCAAAACCCCCCTTAAGCTTTCTACCTTAAGCGAGCTTTAAATCAATAGCTCCCAGGATAGGTGGTCTTAGGGTACTAGGTGTTGAACACCCCTCGGGATTTACTTCCTCCAGGGAAGGAAGGCTATGAGGCTAGACTACACTCCTCCTTGACTTATTATTGTGTTTTGCTTCTTTTACCGCTGATATATATATATATATATATATTATTATTATTTTTTTTTTTGACAACCTCTTTTGATTTTCAGCAGCCCATTTCAGCCATGGGAAGAAGTAACTCCCCGAACTTGCTCCTCACCACATTTCTCAATTGTGTTTCAAATCCTCATGTTATGGGTGAGTTTGGTTCTTTATTGAGGATAGTGATGTATAGGAAGGTTATTGGCTTCAAACTTGGTTTTTATAAACGGAATTTTGGCTCCTTTAAGGCTCGACATCTTGGTACTAGAGGAATATGCATATGCATAGTAATAGGGTTAACGAAAGGCAAAATCTTTCGATGATGGCCTATATCATTTCTCGATTGTTGTGTTGCCTAGGATTTCGCCTCAAAGATAATAGAACAAGTTCTAGAACCTATGTAGATCAAAATTAGATGGATTCTCATAAGCTTTCTCTAACCCCGAGCAAAGCTGCTTTTCAAGGGTACTTGGCCACGTGCATGGATTTTGAGAAAACCCGATGACTAAATAGCATATTAAAGAGACCGCTCATTAAACATTAAAGTCCTATTATCTCTAATATTGTCCATATGCTAAGGGTTCATTTATGGTCTTATTGACATCTAACAACTCCAAGCAAAATAAATTCACTCGATAAACTCTAACCCAAAAAATATGCCAAACTAGATCTTAAGTTAGGAAGCATCAAACAAAGTCATTATCTAGAAAATCACTAGAAAATTTCATCCTCAAAGTTGTCATTTGCAACATGTGGGGTTTGACATGATAAACTAACCAAAAATAAACACCCCGAAACTTTGAGATGAACATTGTCCTAAATGTCTAGCAATATTAGGCAAAGGCGATAAAGTAAAAAGGGTAATAAAGAGAGTTGGGAAAAGTAGAACTCCCTTTGTAGTCTTGGCCACTTTGAATAGGAACTTTGATGATTTTCAGACATTGACATTGGTGTACTACCCCTTGATACACTCTTTGCTTCTTTGGAGCATGAAAGTGGCTTTGGGTTTCAAACACTTGGTGTGCACCAGCTTCCTTCACCTCAAATGAGTGAGTTTTGATTCTTGAAACTATCTTCAATACATGCAAATCCTCCCACAAACAACAATGATCCACAAGAACCCAAACCAAACAAACAAGCACAAAAATTTTCTTCCATTGTAACTCCTGCTGATGCTTGGAATGATGGATGGAAAATTGGGGTTCAACAAAGGTAAATTTGTGGGTTTGTGATGGGTTTTGAAGCTTGAAGATAATGGAGATGGATTGGGGAGGAATGTGATTTAGGATTTGAGTGGATGAGAGATGAATTTGAAAGTGGTTAGAAGTTGCAAGGGTTGGAGGGAAAGAGTATGGCAGGATAGAGTATAAAGTAGGAAGAAGAAAAATGGGTTTTAAAGGGTTAAAAATATCCTCTATTTTCATTATTTGGTCTTCAGTGCATCGGCCCAGTCACCTTTCAGTAGTACATTTTATCCAACTGTTATACTCATATCTCTCCCTTTATTTTAGCTCGAGTGGATGTGTAAGGACTCGTTGGAAGCTCTTTCAATGTAGAATGTGCTCATGGGCTGAGGTGAACCATTTGGAGTCTCAATCAATACAGAAAAAATCAGAATGTTCAATGCTGTCAGTGTGATGATTTCTTGACCTTAGGTTCTCCTTGCTTTGTCTCTTACCTGTCACTTTATCCTTCAAAAAGTCCTTCATGCTTATATATTCTCTCAAAAATTCCTCAATAAAACCCTTAATGCTCATTCATGCTTAAACTAATCTCTTGTCTTTAATTCTCACCGAAGCATGATGTGAACCTTCGATTTTATATTTCAGTTCAATTTGGTTCATTTCATCTCAAAAACCTGAAATTTGATGAACATCTCCACTCCATTTTTTTTTTAACACTTCAAGCACTATAATTACATCAACCACTTTCCAACTTCTTGCCTTCGCTCTTTCAAACTAGTCATGACAACATGTTGAACTTGAAACCTACTTTATTATGAAAACACTAACAAATAAAGTTAAAACATTGCTGGAATTTTCATCACAATAGTTAAAAAAAACATAAACAAATAAAGTAACTAAAAAAAACAGAAAAAGAAAAAGAGAGTTGATAGAATCCTTATTACTTAACTTGGAGTTTGCCTCCCAATTGCTCAGTTTTAGAGTCAAACTAGACTCATTGGAAAGTACCAAGTGCTTCCATTTGGCCAATCATTCATCTTGGAAAGCACTTCCTCTTTATAACCATTTAGCTTCAAGGATGTTTTCTTTTCAGTTTTGATTGGAAATAAACTCAAAATCCCCATTAACTAATGGTACGGTGGATTTGACCCGCAATTTCTTCAAAAGCAGGTCCCTATGTAAAAGTAGATGTAAACACATTTATGCTTAAGATGGACTGTTTCAAACATGTACCCTTTTGATTGAAGCAAGAATTTGCATAATTTTACGCACATGGCTCTTTTCTTACAAAGTCAAAGGTAATGGTTGGTGAAGATTGAACTTTGCTTTCTCCTCACCTCTGAGAGCAGGTAAAAGCTTCCCTTGTTGATGTCAATCCATGCTTGGCTTGAGGAAAAGAGTGGTCTTCTTAGTATATGAAATTTGTAGATCCCCTTGATGCCCCAAGTTACAAAATCCATAGGGAAGGTAAATGTGATAATCTTCACCAAAATGTTTTCAATAGCCATTACTTGACTTTCTTAACTTCCAAGAATTTCGAGTTTATCCGCCTAATGACTTCATCCTCTAAGTTGTTTAGGGTGTTTTGTTCTCGATTTCCAGCTCATTTTCACCTTCTTCCACCTGATTTCGGTATGTGAAATTTGCACATTAACAATGAGCATCCATGCATTCAATAGGATTTTCAAAAGTATTACTAGGAGAGGTCTAAAAATTGATTATTGAATGCTTGGACGAAGTGTCGTTGAGCTTCTATTTTCAATCTAGCACTAGTGTTGACTTGGAAGGTATCTAAATCTGGGAATTTCTTCTCGTGAAGACTACTTTCGTCTTCTTATTCTCATCCATGTCGGTAAAATTACGCTCGCAGCGAGAAACAACTCTTCTTTCTTTTGAAATGTGGGGTTGAACTCCCTTGATAGGAATTACTCATTCCATGAGTAAGTCATTTTGAATTCTTTGATTCAAATGATGAATAAGGAAGTCAAGCTTGGCTTATGGAAACCAATTCCACATCTTCACTTGAATATTCCTCCATGAGTACCTACAAATAAGAGAAAAACAAAAGAAATAAAGTACAAAAATACTAATAGTAAAAATAAAAAATAAAAATAAAAAAACCTAGAAACAACTCACAACCAAAAATAAAAATAAAAATTGCCTAAATTAGCAAATCACCCGTTCTTCAAAATGTCAACTTCCAATGAGAGAAAGTGAACCGTGATAATCCCCGACAAAGGCGCCAAAAACTTGTAAAGACCAAATGTTGTATATGTGAAAATATGGAAAAGGGAGTGAATGTGGTAAATACTCAAAAACTGATTTGAAACAAAAGTAAGTATACTCAGCGAAATGAAAGTATTGCAACACTCGACCCTTTCCATGAAGTGCATGGGTCATCTGGTAATAAAGTGGACTCTAGGAGTCGGATATATCGATACCACGAGGATTGGGTTCTCTTTAGTGGAATTTGATCACCAGGTGCAAGGGCTCTTCACTATTTAGGCGACCATATAGGATATGGAATAAAACCAATTTAATTGAAACAAAAACTGATTTAAAACTAATTCTAAAATCTACCAAATAAACAACTACTTAATTCTAAAAGGTATGAAGAGAGTCACTAGGGATAGGGATAATTATTCACAAAACAGTTTGCATTTCCTTTAAAGCGCATCAATTGTAAGTTGAGATGCTAGATTTGTCAAGAAGCGGAGTGTAGTATAGCTTGGATTTCTCACGGCACTATAAATTTCACTATCTAACACCATATTCCTTTCGGGACAAATGGGTCTAAATAGCTACTTGTAAGACTTTGACTCTCTTTAAGATTTGATTGTTTTTATTTTTCAATACTTCACTGACCATTTCTTAGGGTAGAAGAATTCTTGCCGTAAACAGGGGAAAATGCAAGCCTTACTCCCGATATATAGTGGTATCTAGATCTTCAAATCTAATAAAATTTTCTATCTCCTTGATTAGATCTTTGCTTAACACGGGTTGAATCCTTTCATCAGTTAAGGAGGAAACCATACGATCAAGTAAATTGATACATCATCTAATTAATCATCACACCATGAGTAAGTGGTGATGTATCAAAGTAACCCTAAGTCATTAGTTCAAGATATTAGTCTAACATACCACAACTAAACTCTTTACTCTCGGGAATCTCGATTAGTGCTTAAAGTGCAATTTTGAACCCTATTTATTATAGGTTTTGAGTGCTTTTTGTGTACTAATCATGCTAATTAACCCGATTTACGCATTACGGTCCCTAATATTCTAATGATCGCATTTTGTGGCAATTTTTGCAGTTTTGTGAGAGCTAAACATGCATATATTGTTGAGTGGAATAAAACTGAAGAATTAAGCAAACTCAACATCATATATCGAGAGGCTAGAGAGAGGAAAGAAAGAGAGAAGAAAATGGAAGAAAAATGAAGCGGGAAGAAATTGAGGCTTGGCGGGAGCAGTGACCCGATGGAGCAGTGGCCGCGGGAGAAAAACACATTGATTTCGCTAAAGCTAGCGAAATGCACGCCTAACGAGAATTTCATGCCTAAGTCATGCTTTGTAAATTAATGCAACCGACTTCAATTTTTTGGCATATTACTCTCTTGTCCTATAACTTAGCCAAGTTGTTAGGCTTTTTAGTATTTCATACCTTGAGGAGGCATATAAGCCACTTTGTTTTTGTAACCTAATCATCGATTTTGGGAAGGAAGAATTCTTGTAAGTTTATTTTTGTAAATAAAGTCTTTTATTTTAGGTTTTGCTTTTCAGTTTTCTCCTCTTCTCTCTCCTCTTTCTCTCCCTTTGCTTGGTGCCAAACATCCTCAAGGATGATAATGACTTGGAGATGAGAGCGGCTGGCTCCACTTCTTGCTTGAAGTAAAAGGCTGCTTTGGGGGTGAGATCTTTGGGTTGGTGGTTCCCCTGCTTTCCGTGTTGCGGGTAGTGTATTTATGGCCCTTATACTCAAAACTTAGTTGCATAACGCGGGATGTTATTGTCTTGGCCAATACTCTCCATGCTTTAGGTCGGTGCTCGGGTGAGAGATGCCGCGTAGTTTAACCTAGATGGTCCTTACTAGCCTACGAGGTAATATTTATGTTAGGGTTCTTCAAATTAGGGTTAAATAACATTTACGATTGTTTGGCCAATACTCTCCATGCTTTGGGAATGCGTGCTCGGGTTGAGATGCCCAGCGTTATTTTTAGAATGTAGTCTTTACGAGACTCAAGAATGATAATGGAATGTTAGGGTTTAACTAAAAGGGCCATAGCTGCGTCACGTGTTATTTGAATAGGAGTTGTTTTCAGCGAGGCTCTCGATTAGCCTAGGATCTTAAGCTTCCGGTGGCCTCTTTGCTTGAAGTTCTCTTTTTCTTATTTTTTCTTGATTTATTTTGGAGTTGCAAACCCCGGCCCACTTAACTAGTTTTAGGTCATTTTTAGTTTTCAAACCACTTCTGTTTTTAACAAACCCCAAAATCAAATTTAGTCGCCGAGTTTGATTTCCACTCAAATCATTTTGTACGAAGAAAACCCATCCACGTGTTCGACCTAGGCAGCTATCTTTGCCAGTAGCTTGACTACGGCGGTAGAACTACGATGCAAATTTTTTTGATTCCGCTCACCACCTACGTGTACGAATCAATCTCCATCTCGTGTCACTCGGAGGGGCCTCTTGGAAATCGAGCAAAGATCGACTCTTTTCTGGGTGCATAAGCTACTAATATTAGACAGTTCATTATATGAATAATACCAATTATATAAATTAGGTTTTCAAACCCATACAAAATAGTAGCGTAAATCGAATGTTCAACAATTAATCCCACACTCTAGAGGGTGTTTAATGTTCCATTACTGGATTCAATAATCGCAATCAAACAAAAAGTAAGAAAATGAAGAAAAGAAATCAAGAGACAAGAAGAAAAATCCAGTTTGAGCTTAAATCTTCGCCTCAACTTGATAAATAAATTGAATATCCAAGTGACACAGAAATCTCTTCAATAAAAATAAAAATCTGCTCTAAAACTACTCTAAGATCTATTAAAAATAAAATCTGCATAAAAAATAAGAAAAATGGGCAGTTTAGAGAGAGAAACCCCATGAGAGAAAAATCCATATTTTAGCTTGATCTTTGCCACGAACATTAGTGAAATACGAATCTCTATTATACCTTACTTGAAATCTCTTCAATAAAAGAAAATCTACTAAAAAATTACTCACGATCTACAAAAAAATCAAAATCGTGGCGAAAAATGGGCGGTTTAGAGAAGCCCCATGAGAGAGGTTATCGATCTTCCACTCCGCCCTCTTTACCTAAAAAGGAGTATATATATGGTCTAGGGTGAAATGGGCTTGAAAAATGAGTCAAAAATATCAATTTTCTACCTTTTAGGTTTCTCGAGCGTTTTTGGTCGCGACACGTAAATTTGGTCAAGACCACCGAGTTTTTAGGTCGTGACGAGTTTCTGAGTGTGACAGTTTTTGGTCGTGACACAGTTTTTGGGGTCGCGACAATTTCTGGACAACAACTTGTTTTTCTTCTCCAACTTGTCGAGGCCATAACTTCTTCGTTTTAACTCGGATTTGGGCGTGTGAGTACTCATTGGAAAGATCTTTGAATGTAGAATGCAACCATGAGGAATTTTGAACCATTTGATGTTCCAGATGGTACAGAAAAAATTATCTTCCCAGTGGCGCGTTGTGAGACTCCCGGTTGACTCTTCTTTTTGAAATATATTGCTCATTTCTTGCCAAATCACTTGATTTTCATCAATTATCCTACAAAACCAAGTCTAGAGCAAATTTTATGAGTTTTACATGAATATGGATACAAAATGCACAAAATAGCATGTGAAATGAACTCAAAACATAGATGAGTTTTGCACTCCATGCCAAGATCTATTCTGATGCTTATGCAGGGCTTTTATATGTATTATAAATGCAAAAACTACAAATGCAAAAGCTATTATAGGGGATATAATGGGAAGAAAACCAAAAAGGAGGAATAAAAGTCAAAAAAACAAAAAACAGCATGAACAGTTCCAAAGGGGGAAAATTCGCAAAACTGGAGAGCAGGTTGCGAAAATTCGCAACATGCGAAAATTCGCAACATGCAAAATTTCGCAATCCTGCCAAATTTCAACTGCATCCCTTTTTCTTCTACTTTCTAATCCTCTTTCCTCTCGTTTCTGATCTGCAATACTGTGTTCAACTCGGATTCTTCGTGCTTGGATCGACTCAACAATTTTGGCATAAATAGCTTGCAAAAACTACAAAATTAGCCACAAAATGCGATTAGTAGAATAGTAGGGACCTTAATGTGCAAATCGGGTTAATTAACCTGATTAGTACACAAAATAGCACTTTTTGAGCACTAATCACACCCCCAACCTACACATTACTAGTCGCTTAGCAATGAAAGAAAGAGAGAGTAATCAAAACAAAATCAAAATTATGTTCACAAAAATGATATTTCAAAAAGGTTGTGAATGAGTAATGCCTAACCCTCAGTAAGAATCACTAAAACCCTTGCCCAATAACTATCTCGAGAGAATGAATGTCATATAGAATTGAGTATCAAAAGAGTCTCCATCTTGATGAATCAACCAGGAACTTCCCGAAAACCTAAGGAGTGACTATGATCCCGGTTCTCGACAATAAAGCTGCCAAACTACATTTCTCTCCCCAACCAAAGCAAGCGCCACAACCTAGTACACTAAGCAGGCCCTAAATGGAGTCAGGACTCGCTCTTATTCAACAATTCTTTTTGTGTTGTAGGGGTGCAATGCTGAGGAATCGACTTCACTAAAGTCCATGTAACGGGGATCCACCAATGACTCCCAACCAATTAAGGCTTAGGGCATCAAATCATAAGGATCTTTCGATCGCTAACTCTTCAGGTTTCACCCCGGACTCCGAATGATTTCGAGACTCCAGCACCTACAACTCATTAAACCTTACCAATCCACCCATGTAGCGAGCACTAAGTCGGTGACTCCAAACCAGTTGGCTTAGGGCACTAGGCTTTAAAGACTTTCGTTGTATACCCCTCGAATTGTGCTCGGGTTTTAAGGCAAAGCGTCGTAACTTTCTTTTTCATTTTCACTTCTTTTTATTTTGGAAGACTTCATTGGCCTTCTTTTAATGGGTGTCCTTGACCTATTACAAGTAGTCAGCGAGATGGAGTTAAGCTCTTTAAGGCTTAGGAAATTTGGCGGAGTTTTAGGTTATTGATGAAACCTAATGTGCCTTTGTGGTTAGCTAAGGTTGAAGGAAAGGGTTGAAAACAATGGATTTCAAGCTAATCATCCACTTAATCAAGCATGGAACTAATCTAATATCAACAGAATTGGGTAGTGTTTCAATTTATCAAACTGCAGGCTAGGCAAAACACAAAAAGAAAATGGGTGTGATTTTAAAGCCGTAAATATAAGATGTATGGTATGTATAAAAAGAAATGCGACTAGATTTTCAGCTTTACATACAAAAACTAACAGCTTCACCAAAAAGGATAAATAACAAGCCACTGGACATCACAAAATGGGCTTTATTCCAAAATGAGTACAAAAACATAAATGTAAAAGTCACTTCATCGCTAACTCTACGCTGACCAAATGTCACATTGTCTATAATGGGGCTCGGATTGGAAAGTTAGAGAAGGAGTAAAATACCTATGATGAGATGTACTGTTTTTGGATAGGAGCTTCGCAAGCTTTCTCTAGGACCTTATTCCTCCGTTTGGGCCCGAATAGACAAGTTGGAAGAAGAAAAGAGAGGAAAAAAGTGATCAGTTGGAGCATTTTGAAAATTACACATTTATCAAAATTTCAAAAGTGTTATTTCTAGTTATATTTAGATTTTACACTCTCTAAGATTTTCAACGGTACCAAGAACGCTTAAAACGGAGTTTAGACGAGAAAGTTATAGGCGAAACAAAATGGGGGTATCATAGGTTGCAAAAATTCGCAACTATGAAATTTCTGTAACCTAGGTACATCTGGAATTTTTTTATTTTATAAAATAAGCTTAAATAATAAAAATAATATATATATATATATATATATATATATATATATATATATATATATATATATATATATATATATATATATATACTATATATATATTGAATAGAAAAATATTGATTTTTTGAATTTATATATAATAATAATAATAATAATAATAATAATAATAATAATAATAAAATAAAAATAATAAAATAAAAATAATAATAAAATAAAAGGAAAAAGGTACCTTCTTTATGGGGTGGTTGAAAATTCGCAACTTACTTGCGAATTTTAAGTAGGCTGAATTTTAACAAGGTTCTTGAAATTTTAAGGTTTCTTGATGAGCTTCTGGACCTCCCCTGCTGCAAAAATTTGACCCAAACTACAAAAATAAACACAGAAAAAATTAAAAAAATGCAAAAAATTGAAAAAATAATAAAAACAAGATTAACAAAGTGGTGAAAATATAAAAAGAAAAATTAAATAAATCAAAATAAACTAAGCTAAAATAAAATAAAAATAAGAAAAATGAAAACAAAAAGTGGGGGAGACTCTCCCCCTAAACCAGTCTCTCCAGCCTTTGGAGGTTGTTGGAACTGGTGGAAATTTAATGGAATTCTTTGAGGTCGAAATTATAATATGCAGACATTGCTTAGAACTATCTGGCAATACCCACGCCGTGTGAGGTAAACACTTTAATAGCTGATGTAGTGGCAAATGTTTGAATAGAGGCCACTAACTTCCTGAAGATTTGCACATGCAGTGTAGATGGGATGGCCTCGGCTTTAGCAGCAAGAGTTTTGGGTGTGGATTGTGTTGCAGGTATAGGCAGGATATATACTTGGTCAATAGAGGGTGCTACTTGCAGTGGGCTATTGGTGGCTTGGGCAGTGGGCTTTTGGGGCTCTTCCATTTCTTCCTTTCTACTACCCTCCTCAGTCGGCATTGGGAGGTTTAGCTGCACTAATACGCCATAGACAAGCAGTGGGAACCGATTAATGCGAGTTCGAGATTTTCTATCAACCCTTCTTGTAGCTGTTGTAGACACTGCTTCTCCACCATGGTGTCACTCAGCTACTCTTCCTCTAGACTCTCTTCCTCTTGATGAACGTGCTGATTGGTGAGCCTTGAAATGGAGTTCTGCAGGATGTCAATTTTCTGATCAAGGTCACTTTGAAGCACATCTAATTTTTGGTTTAGAGAGCTTTCCATAGTATCAATTCTTTGTCTTAATTTGGAATTGAATGTCTTTCTCTTCCTGGCGTCACCCACCATCTTGGTAAAGTTGAGAATAAACATTCAAGCGGAGAGGTTGGTGTGGTGGTTGAGAATTTGAGGAGTTGAAGCATAATATGGAGAAACAGGAGGTGCATACTATCCCCATGAGTGATTTAGGTGGTTCCCCCAACTAGGGTTGTAAGCATTTCCATATGGTGCATTTGTTGGAGGTACCATGCATGAGGGCACACTCATCCGTGGAGGGTTTCTATAGTCCCTCATGGACCTATATGTATTAGGATTTCTCTCCACTGGGTACTGACCGTGCTGTTCTTCCTCTAGATGTTCCATTGGCCTCAAGTAATATTCAATTGAGTGGGCTCTGAAGAATCTTGACTGTCGACCTACCTTTGGATTTCTAATCCACCGAAACATGGATTCCTGCAGCAAAAACAGGGTAAACACCCAACGACCAAGAAACAATCCTACCTAAAGGTTAGGGGTTACCTTAAAAAAAAAAAAACTTGTGAGCTTGAAACTAAGAAGACTATGATAAAAATATATACAGGAAAAAAAATGATAAAATAAATTCACCATGACTTGTGATGAGGATCCATAGTATTAAATCAGTCATCGTTTGCGCTTAGGCACCTCACAGACAACGGCGCCATTTGATTCGTGCCTTAGTAGGTGTCGGAATCAACAATATTATAACCCTAAATTCCTCCTACTTGAAGTAGCATAGCTACTGCAGTATAGTGGCTCTAGGGTCAAACACAGGGATGAGTTTTCTTCGCACAAATGATTTACAATGAGATTAAAACTAGTGAGTTCAATTTGGATTTTAAGGTTTGGTAAAAACAGTGGAGGTTGATGGTTTGCAAACTGAAAATAAACTGAAGAAAAATAATAAAAGAAATCTCCTTAAAGTATCAGGCTACTAGGTGTAGTTCTAATGGTAACTAAGGGTTTCCAGGGTCTTTTCCTCGTGCTGGGGAGGATGACCTATAGTCATCTCCCGAATCGGTTCTTCATTTTGCTATAAAACCTAACCCTTAATAACTATCCTTTGAAAAATGGTATTCATTGAGCATCAGTGGTCTCCGACAGTAAAAAACAATTCTCCTTGACTCACCTTACAATGATTAATAGAGGGTAACTAATGAATCTCGGTGGATCTAGCAATAAGCATCCATTAGACCTAAGATACAAATATAGGTCATTGAAGGTGAATCTAAGGGATCTAAACCTAGAGTTCAAAGGCAACACAAAATTGCCTTAGTAATGGTACCTGCATTGAGAAACGCAAGAGCCCTCGTGGCACCCCAGATCTTGTGCCAGTGACCTTCCCTTTGGGAGGAAGGGTTTGCGCTCTCATCCTGCATTTGTCATCCTCAGGGGGTGTTTGGCTAGTGAGAAAGGGAGAGAAAATGAAGGAAAGTGAAGGAAAAATAAAAGAAGCGGGAACTGCTGAAAGGTTCCCGCCTAAATTTATTAATGAGCAAAAAAAGTGAGATCCCATTACAGTGCTTGTCTAGGGCTTTTATGCCTAACCCCCTTTACAAATTACCAAAAACTACAAAAGTAAAAGTTATTACAGGGGATAAAATGGGAAGAAAACCAAAAAGAAGGAAGAAAAGTCAAAAAAGTCAAAAAACATCAGAGCGATTGCAAAGGGAAAATTCGCCCAGCTGGAGAACGAGTTGCAAATTTGCAACTGCGAAATCTGCCAAATTTATTTGCGTTCCTTTTTCTTCACTACTTGCTCCCTCTTTCCTCCCAGTTTATGATCTACAATCACCGAGTTCAGCTTCCGGATTCTCTTAGAGTACTTGGTTCATTTCGACAATTTTGGCATAAATAGCTTGTAAAAACTACAAAATTAGCCACAAAATACGTCATAGAATAGTAGGGACACAACAATGTGCAAATCGGGTTAATTACGCTGATTAGTACACAAAAAATGCACAAAACCTGCAATAAACAAGGTTCAAAATAACACTTTTTGAGCACTAATCACCTCCTGGAAATCAGAGCAAGATACAATACTTGGGTACATGGTACTAGTACTGGGAACGAGTAAGTTCAGAAATAATATCAATCAAATAAATTCAAGAATTCTAACTAAGACGTTCTTCCACTTTGTGCAGAAAAATGATGATCATCATCGATCCATTCCCATAGGTAGCTCAACTCTTCAAAATTGGTTTAACTCATATCAGTGACTAACTGATTAGGAAAATTCACTGAAAGTGTAAACGAACTGAAATAAATGAAATCCATAAATTTTCCTAACTCCATTTATTCAAGAACAGTAATGAAAGAGAAAATTAAACCAGAAATTCCAGCTCGAAGCTGTACTACAGTTCATTACTCAACTCCAAAAAATAAAAACAAAACTAACTAAATACTACACTAAATCAAAATCTACTAAAACGGAAATAAAAGAAAAATAAAAGAATAAATAATAATATACAAAGAGTCTTCAGCTACCCAAAATTTTTGGATTGGTGGAAGCTACGCAAAATGCCCTAGATGCGTCTATTTATAGACTTTCCAATGTTGGGCCACACTTCAATAATTACATTGTGGATCCCCGAGAGTCGGCCCCGAAATGGTTGCCTTGCCATTTGCCAGAAAGTTACATTCATGACGAGTTTTAAGTCTTTGTCGTTGGCTTTTCTTTAATTGCTTATTGTTTTACGTAAGACCACAATTTATGAGCTCTTTCTTAGACTATGTTGCGACAAACTTTGATAATGTCGCAACAAAATTTTTGATGCAGTAGTCTTGTTCTTGTCGCAACAGGAATGTCTTGTGTCTCGACACCAAATTTGTTGCAACCAGTTCTTTTTACACTCCTGCCTCTAGAAATTGTCGCGATAAGCATTTTTCTTTTCAACTTGTCTACTCTGTCGCAACAGACTTTTCTATGTCATGACATGATTTCTTTCTTTTCTTCACAATTTCTGTCACGACCGAGTTTTCTTTTTTCGCGACTTGATTTCTTTTCTGGTCCTTGTTGCTAGCTGAGCTGTTTGTTGCAACAAACTTGACTTGGCTAATTTCAGTTATTTTTTAATTTTTGTCACGACCAAGTTTTCTTCTCTCACGACAAAATTCTATCAACCTATAGCTTTTATTGTCGTGATAGAAAACTTCTCTGTCACGATAGAGATTTTTCCTTCAATATTTAACCATGTCGCAACATAAATTTCTTTGTCGCCATACCTCTTATATTGCTCTTTAACTTCTATGTCGCAACAGAGAATTCCTTGTCACAATAGAATTCACCTGAACCTCATGTTTTGTTTATCCGCGACATAAATAATCTTTGTCGTCGATTTTTGCTCTTTGTTGTGGTCCCGAATGTAATGTGGCGACAAGATTTTTTGTTGCAACGATATTCTTCCTTGAGTTGGCTCCATCTTGAAAACTTGTCGCAACGCAAAACACTTGTCTCAGCTGACTTGTGTTGTATTCTTGCCATTTCCTGTCGGGATAAAGCTGTCTTTTGTCGCAACAGAATTCATCTAATAATCTTCCGCCTTTTATGTTGTGATAGAGGAAGGGTTGTCACGACAAAGTTCCTTTGCCATTTGCCTTGATTATTGTCGCGACAAAGTTAAGAGTGTAGCGATAGTCTTCTTTTCTTCTTCTTTAGCAATGTTGCAACATAGAACTCTTTGTCGCGACAGAAATGCTATTTCAGCCTTGAGTTCTGCCTAGGCTTTGTTACGACATATAGCTGCTAGCTGCTGGCTGCGACATAGTTCTCTAATATGCTGGAAATTTTGTTTGACAAACAAAAACTATGTCACGACCAGGACCCAGCACTGAACTCCGTTTTTTCCCTTCTTTTATACTGGGCCATCTCCTTTTCCAATTAAATACCTACAAAATACAAAGTTAGTGAATATTCCACAATTTGGCATAAAAATAGATGCGAAGCCCATTAAAAACATGCGGAAAAAATGGATTAAAAATAGATGAGTTTAAGTAGTAATATTCCCCTGGCTTCGTCCCTTTACATCGTGATATATTTTGTCTTGTAATCTGGGCAAATAAGGGCTCTTTCTTATGGGATTATGTGTAAGGAAAGGAAGTGGGCAGCTCATTTGCTTTGGTTGATGATAAGATTGGCTATAGGCTCAAATAAGGAACTAGTTTTTATGCTTATGCATATCATAAGGGCAGGCTTTGAAAGGTTCAAACTTCCAAGGATGTCCTAAATCATTTCTTGTTAGTGGTATTGCCTAGGATTTTGCCTTGACTAATAATTTAACAAGTTCTAAGACATTGGAGAGATTACCGTGATGGATCCCAGAAGATGTTCCTGATCTTGGCACAATTTGTTTCAGAATTACTTTTCACCATGTGCAAAGTTTATCAGGATTTTTATAACCAAATTGTTTACAAAAAACAGAATTATAGGTCTTATATGTTTCATCAATTTATTAAAACATTCCTTCTTCTTGAAGTTCAAAACATTTATTATTATCTTTACAACTTTCCCTTTTATTCATCTCATCCCTACCCAATTACATCTATCAAATGTTTGTTTGGTTTTCAGTTGTTGTTGTGTTGTTTAGCAGTCGAAGTTCAATGAAATAAAGCATTCAACTCAAAACAATCAACACAGCTTTAATTTCATTCTTTCATCAATTTCATTCAACGAACATGTTCTCGACAATTTAACCATTAGATCCAGTGCTTAGGTTTCTCATTTTATTCAACTAAGCTATTTACCACAAGTCAACAATTTCAAATTATTAAACATAAAGGAAAGATAATATATAAAACAATCAAGAAATGAATGAACACCAAGCTTTTCAAAGAGTTTTCTATTTTATTGAATTTTTCAAGGATTAGATATTGGGTACAGAAAGGGAAAAGATATTGAAGAGCATGGTGAGCTATTTTCTTTTTCTTTCATGCCTATGGGAGGAAGGTAGGTTAACTAGATCTAATTTGTACCTAACTACAGAAAGTGAGAACTTCGAATCTAGACTTGTAGTTTATTGATTCTTGCCTTCTCCATACGTTAAGTGCGAATCACTCCACCATGGATGGGGCTATTTTCTTGATCAGTTCATTTTGTCACTGCCTAATAGAGTTCCGGGTTCCCTCAAACTCACCCTAGGCAGAGTACATCTTGATTAGGTTCTTGTTCATCATATCCAAGCTTTCAGTCTAGAACTTCTCCCTATAGTTCAAGGTGCCCTCCGATTCTTTGTCCATTTTTTCAATTAGAGTTATTATTTCCTTATGATGTTCCTTATACAGATACCCAAGGCATCGACCTTACGACAAAATTTTCTCCATAGCATCTTCCCTCTCTCTCATGATTTTGATTAACTCATTATCTCTTCTGAGCTGATGAAAGAGAAAGGCATCTTCTCTTGCCTTCAGTTCTACACTCAGCTCTTATTCTCTTAATTCCCATATACTTTTCCATTCCTCATTTCTTTGTCTTAGGGCTTCTTCTAAACTCTGGTCCCTTCTTTTCAACTCAGCATCCATATGCTCATCGTTGAGTTGCAGTTGGAGTTTCAACTGTTTGTCTCTTTCTTCCATTTCTTGCCTGTGGATTAAGCATTTCTAGAATTTGCATTGTTTATTTTAAAGACTCTGGTTTCCACATGCTCTTGGTGGACTTGTCTCACCTCAGGGGAGAAGGTCGATACTAGGCTCACACTTCTTTGCCTCTGTTGGAGCCTTGGAGCTTCACTTTCAGACCGTGGCTACTGTATTTTTGTTGGTTCTTCTTCTTCTCTAACAGCTTCCACTTGTCTTCCACTTGCCTATTTTAGGCCTTGGTGATTCTGACCAGTATTAGGAAGCGATGTTTGGGGCGGAGTTCTCTTTACCTTTGGTCTCGGCTGATACCACCCGAATCTGAGGCTTCGAGATCAACGGCCAGAGTTTGGAATCGGCCCTTGTATTCTCCCATACGTAATAACTCATAATTGAGTTTTTGATTATCTTGCCCTAGCGAATTTAAACCCCTTGAGGATGGCGTATAGCAAATATTACCTCTTTTCCCTAGCTTGTTCATAGGTGCTTAGAAGGTAGAATGGCTGAACATAAAAAAAACCACACCTTTGTTGGTTCATTCAGTGCTCCTCTGGCGATGGATTCATGTGGGTTTTTCCTGGTGGCATTCCATTTTTCCTTGCCATCAGTCAGTAGGTCTACAATCTTTTGGAAGTCAGGTGCTTCCACCAGTCTTTTGAATTTCGACCCGTTCTTCCTCTCCTGAATATTATAGGTCTGATCTATTTGCTCTTTTCTGAAGGATATCCATTTCCCTCTAACGTAAACTATTTTATCCTTCATTCCCACCATATTTACGTAGAACTCCATCACCACATCTACGGATCCATGCGCTTTGTGCTCGCAAAACATATGCCACCCCTTGCTCTCTACCATCTCTTGGAATAGAGAGATCCACTTGTTGAAGCCTCTCTCCCCTATGAAGTCTCTATGCTGTAGTTTATCTCTCCAAGCAATATAAGCCATATTAGAACCAGTCACTAACTTTTCTCCAACTTGCTCTACTGCTCTTGCTTCTTCGTATCCTCTCTTCTCTTTCTAGATTCTTCCCATTGCTCGGTTTTCTCTAATTACTTCCTCTTTCTTGCTCCTTGATTACCTTGTGAAGTTTGGGTGTTTCTTCCTCTGTCTCAGCATATTCTTCCATGATTTCGTTGAGGTTTGGAACCAGGTTCGTTGGCTCAAACATTTTGAGAGAGGGATTTAGGGTTTTGAAGGGGTAAAGGAGATTTGAATGAGGGAAGGATTAAGGTTGAAGGTTTATGAGATAGGTGACTCCACTAGTCTTCTAAACTTTTTATATCTAGGCGAGAGTTGTTGTGCTTTATTAATTGCCGCGACAAATTTTGACCTAAAGTTGTGCCCTTTTTAAATATTGTGTCGTGACATAAAGTATTAATATTACTACAAAATTTTCAATAAATCAAGGCAATTCTTTGTTGCGACAGAGAGAAATCTTGTCTCGACATGATTTTTATGCCAGAGTTTGTTGTTTATTAAGTAACATAAAAGAAAATATGTCGCGACATAGAACTCTTTCATTGTAAATCAATTGTCGGCTGACTTTGTCAGCGAAAGAAAGTGTGTCGCTCGTAATTTCTACTTGACATGCTACGGGTTAGATTTTCTTTGTTGCAATATAAAGAACTAATGTCGCGAAAAAATTTCCCCAAACTTGTTTCAGCGAACTTTGTTTGTCACTTCTGGTCTGTCTACCTTAGAAATTCTTGCATCTTTTCATATTTTCAACCCATTCGGCCCGGATGACATTATACATTAAAGTCTTTTCCACTTAGTTCATGCTTGTGAAAACCTTACATTTTACAACGGACAATCTCAATTCAAATTATGAACAACAATTCTCATTCTTCCTCAATATCATTCTCATCAAGGTATTCAACAAAGCATACAAGCAATTTTACCTGATAAAATTTCCACATTCTTCGACTTCAACTATGCATTATTAAGGACAAAGTGAGGAAATGGAAATACTTCCCATGTAGCATTTTGCATATTTCGGTTTGAAAGTGTTAGCACCTAATAACATCCAATTCCAATTCAGCTTTCCTAACCCTGAAAAATCAGCAAAATATTAATTTACATAATAAAATTTCTAACAAATTGAAACTAAAACTTCAAACTTATAAAAGTTAACTAAATTAATCAAACTATAAATATTAAAATTTTGCTTGGGTTGCCTCCTAAAAAGCTGCTCAGTTTAATGTCTTTAGCAAAACACTTGTTGCATAATGTCTTCATTTCAGCAAAACTCTTTTTCCTTTTCAAAATATAGGTCTAAACTTCATTTATACTTCCCCGAATGATAGCAGGTCTTTCTGACCATTTACTTTAAGTTCAATTCTAGATCCGATAGCCCGATTATTTACTTTGCTCAAAGGTGCACTTGTCACCTTGTGTGGGACCGCTCCATACAGATTTCAATTTCCCTGAAAATAGCTTGAGCTTGGAGTTATATAAGAGGACTTGTTCTCCTGCCTTGAATTC
This sequence comes from Tetrastigma voinierianum, assembly GCA_016808115.1. Classification (NCBI taxonomy): domain Eukaryota; kingdom Viridiplantae; phylum Streptophyta; class Magnoliopsida; order Vitales; family Vitaceae; genus Tetrastigma; species Tetrastigma voinierianum. The sequence goes on along the minus strand of JAEQBH010000029.1, from coordinate 412,561 downwards.
TCTCCTTAGAATCTTTTGATCATGTCACCTCTTTGTCTTTTCTTTGTAGATTTTGGCATTGTCATAAGCTTCATTTCTCAACTCTTCTAGTTCATTTATTTGGAGTAGTCTCTTTTCCTTGGTAGCTTGAAAGTCACAATTCAATTTCTTGATGGCCCACATAGCTTTGTATTCCCGGGTTCTAAGGGAGATATGATGTTTTCCAAATACAATTACATGGGGACATTCCAATGGGAGTTTTGTAAAAACTCTATAAGCCCCACGAGTCTTTGTCGTCTAGCTTTATAGACCAACCCTTTACATTTCTGTTCCTTTGTTTTCTCGAATTTTATTTATCTCCTATTATTCACCTTATTGATTGAGGGGTGATAATCCCATCATATGTTTGGTTTAATATTTGCTTATAGTTTGCAAAACTTTATTTACAAAATAAGCTTCCCTCATCCTTAGATGATTGTTACAAGTGCTTCAAATACCTTTCAAAAATATTCCTTTGTATAAATGATGAGCTTGAAAGTCATCCATTTTTAGTCCATTTTTCTGATCTATTTTTATCTAAACAAGACTGATTTGTAATGCGAAATTATGGAATAACTAGCAAATTGTTAAATGGCGAGAGAATTCAAGAAAAAGAAGAATTTTGCGAGAAAAAGAAGCGAGAAGGTGGATGAGCGTTAATGGGAATGGTGGGTGAAGCAAGTTGCGGCGAAGTATACAAGATGAAGACCTGATGTCGCGAAGCTTTGGCATCAATCAAATGCATATCAGGTTGCGATGGAACTCGGTCGAGCTTGAAGCACTTGAAACGAGCGGTGAGTTAAAGGAAACTCAGTGAAACTGACCGGGAAATGAAGAAGAAGAAGACTTCATGTCGCTACATCTGGATGCGTCGTGACATCGACAATGTCTGAGAAGCGATCATGACGGCGGTAAGGCGTACAGCGACACTTGATGAGTGAAGAAAGAGGTCGCGACATCCCGCGAATTGATCAAACTTGTGGCGACTTCCAGGGAAACTTGGAAGAAATTTGATAGAGTGGTGACAGAGAATCGCTTAACGAAGCTATGACGGGTTTGGAAGGATGAAATTTGCGAGTTAGCGAAGAACATTGTATGCGCCAAAGGACCCGAAGTCGCGACAAGCAACAAGTGAAGCCTCGAACTTGTAGTGGATCTTCGCGACAAAGAGATTGAGTGTGACATCATGAGCGATCGGAGTTGAAGGAACACCGCGCGGATGACTTGGCGATGTCGCGACAAGATATCGATAATAGCGACATCCAGGAAGAAGACAGTGAAACCTGCAAAGGCATAGTGATATCCGCGACAAAGGGCGTCTTAGCGACATCGAAGACTTGCTCCGATTGAAAACTGCGGTTCATTTAGTTATTCTTCGCGACAAGAGATTGATGTCGCGACATCGAGAGCTTGACCATTTGAAACTACCGAGAAGGCGTGAAACGTGTCGCGACAAGAGATTGATGTCGCGACATCATGGACGACCAGTTCAAGACTGCATAGACTTAAGTTGATGTCGCGGCGATGAGATCGATGTCGCGACATGGATGATGTCGCGACAAAGGGATTTGAGATTACGCTGACTTGAACAATTACCCAGACGATCCACTTGGAAATCCACAATAGAATGCGTTGGGATTAGGGCCCGAAACCTATAAATATCTGCGGCTACCCGGAAAGCTATGACTTGGCGGTGAAACCTGGGCGAGAGGTGCAGGTAGGCGAAGGCTCATTCTTTATTTTTCTTTTATTTCTTTTCTTTTCTTTTCTTTTCTTCAATGTTGATAGTTAGAGATTAGATTAGATTTATCGTTCTAGTTTTCGTTTTCTTTTCTGGAATTGGATGTTATCGTTTTGAGTAGAAGCTGAATGCAGAATTCAATTCTTTTCAAATTACTACCTGGAATGTTTGAAGTTCGGACAAATTTATGGAATTGGCTCTTCCGAGTTTCATAATACGATTATTCTTATGATCGAATGATGTAGTGTGTAATTCGGTGGTGAACCCGGCTTCCATTGAGTAAATGTTATAGTCGGAATTTATCTTTCTTTGTAGTTGTTTCAGCTTGACTTGTGAATTCCGAGTTCTGGCGAGGTACTTACGGTTTTGGGTTTGATGTTTCGATCGAATATCGAGTTTCTTATGCAGTTTAAGATTTGTTTCATTACTCACGATTTGAGGAGATTTTCCGGTGACCACGGAAGACATTCTGAGTTGAGAACATTTCTTTGAAGGTATATTACCACCGCTATTAAGAGATCACCAGGCTTTGTAAGTTTACTTGGACAAATCCTCTTCTCACTTGAAATCGAAGAGAGTTGAGCAGGTTATCAATTTAAACAAACGAGAGTTCACTGATTCGGATAGTAGAGCCCGATCCAGGTGTTAAGCTGAGATACAATCAAGAGGGTGATCTATTCTAATTTTGAGGAAGAGTAACTGGAAGTTGTATATCCTTGCTTGTGGAGTAACTTGGGAGCGAGGTTTACGATCCAAGTAGAGTGGGTATGATGTATTACGAAAGAAAATACCAGTTAAGGAAAACCCTTTTAAAAGTAGTTATCTCATTCCTTTGTCTTCGAAAGAATCGGGGAAAATTAGATAATGAAATGTGGAGTGTGGAGAGATCCGAATTTGTACTACTAAACGCGAATGATTTAAAACTTTGAAATGATCAAAATTTTATCGGTGTTAACTCACAGGAATTGATGATACTTCACTATAGCAGTATTCTTGATGGGTACTCTGAAAGATAACTATTCGATGACCATTTATTTTCTTAAATATTATTTATTCTTTATTCTTTATATTCCATATTATTTGATTGTTCCATTCTGTTTTCCTTGTATTCGTTTAATTTTCAGCTCATAAATTTGGATCCCACTATCATTTATGGTCCCGAATAGTATGGAGATTGAGTAGTCGGGGTGATTTGATTTAAAATTCTTGAGATCTACATTGGGATCGATATACGGACTTAAATCCATTTTATTACTTGTCGACACATTGCACTTCTGAATATCAGACCAAAACCAAATTTGAAAATGATTTACTCTAGGAGATTTTTGGTTTATATAGTATAATGTCAACAAGTTTTATGGCACCATTGTCGGGGATTATTTAATAGTCCTTTGGTAATTTTGTTACAAACTTGTGTATATATGTCATTTAGGTCTCACTCAGTAAAGCTTTATGGCGCGGATTCTTGAGTGATTAGTTAATATTCCTTTGGCACTGGTGTGATATATATTAGTACATGTGTTTTGGTTCGATCAACAAGTTTTATGGCGCCGTTACCGGGGATTAGACAATAGTCCTTTGGTAATAGTGTCATAAATTTGTATATGTCTTTTGGTCACTTAACAAGTTTTATGGCGCCGTTGCCAGGGATCGAAAGAATTTGATAGATCAATATTCAGATGAAAGAAGGAAATACTAATTTGGACATTTAAAGAAAAAGAACAAAAATAGTTTTTCAAGCAGTGGTTCATTTTGACCACTAACCTACAACGAACCACATTGAATATATTTGTTGTTTTGACTAATCCTATTAATGGGAGTGTGTTTTACTTTCAGAAAAACTTTGATGCATAGGAAACGAAAAGCATTACGATTCGGCTGATTACGAATTAGAAAACGCCCGCAACTTGAGAAAAGACAAGGAAGCGAAAACACCACCATGGCGGATGAAAGACGGGGATCAGCGGGGACACGGGGCGGCGACAGACCTCAAATCAACGATACCGTGGAGGAATTTGGAAGCCTATCATTCGAATGAATACTCGGCAATCCACCTGACACGCTGCTCCGTGCCAACAACTTTGAACTAAAACTGACACTAGTACAATGGTGCGACAACACGAGTTTCTTGGTCATCCCAGAATCCTAATGAACACTTGGGAGATTTCTCGGGATGGCAAACACGGTTAAAGAATTTGAATGGGGTGAGGCAGGAGGTTATGATTCTGTTATTCCCATTCTCTCCTAAGAATCTGACAACCACATGGTATGAATCTTTACCATATGATTATGTTGATACTTAAGGAGGAGCTGGTAGAGGCTGTTGGGCGAGATTCTTGCCCAATCCACTCGCACCCGAAAGGAGGAAATCATTGTTTTAATGGGGAAAGATAGAAACTATGTAGCACAGGAAAGATTAATGATTCTTGAAGATACCCTATGCATGGGAGGTGTCGAGGCCAAATGGACATCGTGTATCATGCTACGAATGATACATCGAGAGATCATTGATGCTTCATGTTGTGGAGCACTAAAGCGTAAAAGTCTTGAGGAGGCTAAAGATCGATAGGGACTGGCAAAATGCGATATGAAATCTCCTTACGAGTCTTCAAAGGGAGCGGCCGGAGAAAGGGATCATGGAGGCGGCGAGATGAATCTTATGGAAGCAAAGTTGGATGCTATTATGCATCGAATGGACAAACAAGAGAGGAAATTTACTTGTCCATGAAGTAGGAAGCAGTGAAAAGAGTTGTTAAGAGGAAGTCTTGAGAAAGCTAATGAAACGATTACATGATCTTGAGGAGGTAAAATACTTAGGTGAGGCGGGAGAAGTTACCATTTCAAACCCGATCTGGCACTGCCGGCCCACATTGCTCATGGCGCTCGGGAACCACTTAGGGAATTTCTCATATGGTGGAGGGGGCTTTGCAAGGCCCAGGCATGGGCAGAAACCTCGACGGGGTTATCAGCGGCCACCAAGGTTCAATGGCGGCTGACAAGAAATGAACACATAAATGAATATCGAGGGGTCGAGGAGGCCCCGTCTTTTGAAACGAATCTTTTGCATTTCATAGGGGATAATAAGAAATTTGTTGAACCTCCATGAACAAAAGTTTGCGAGTTGGAAGCAAGCTTGCTACCAATTCTCCAAATTTTTTGAGAACACCACCAATGCATCCACGAAGGGCACGGAACCTGAAGTAGGCGACTTACTGCAACCTGAAGCCCGGAGGAAGATGCCTTCCCAGTGACCTGAAAAATCCAGGCGCATGGGCACATGCAGTGAGGAGTGGGGAAATAGAAAAGATAGCGACAACAAAGAAGGAAGCGAGACCCGGAAAGGGAAGAGTCTTGGAGAAAGAAAAGAAGGAGTAGAAGGGAAGAACATCAAGGATCAAAGCCTGCAATCCCATTTCCTGGAAATGCAAAGAGTCGAGGATGGAGGAACGATTTGCAAGGTTTTGAAAACTTTCCGAAAATTTTGGAGATCGTTATGCCTTTCTTGAAGTGGTAACTTCCGGATCTCACTCTTATGCAAAATTCTGAAGGACATCTTGAGCAAGGATGAAAGACCCGGGGGCTTCACGATTCCTTGTATTGTTAGAGGAATTGAATTCCAGGAAGCTCTACATTTCGGGAGCTAGTATCAATTTGATGCCTCTTTTACATTTGCGAAAAACTAAGTTTGGGGAGCTTACTCCTGCGCTACTCTTCAAATGGCGGACGGTCGATGGTAAAACTTTGAAGGAGTCCACAGAAGATGTATTAGTCAGCATTGGGAAGTTTGTTTCCCGATTAGACTTCATCATTACGAACATATGGAAGAAGATTCACAAGTACCCTGCTATGGAAGACCATTCCTAACTCTTGGAGGCGCTCTGCGATTGACATGCAAAAGGAGTTCTTACCTTGAGGGTTGGAGAAGAAGTACTTGCTTTTTAACCAGTCAAAGTATGCGAAATATAAGACGAGAGATAAGGAAAGTTGCAATGGCGGTTTGTCTATAAGCACAACCACTGATGTTAACCAATGATTATAATACTCGATTTTATCGATGAAAAGAGATGAATTCCCGATGTCTAGAAGATATATACATTCTGAATTTCCATACAGCGATTTCATTCTTTAGAAACTATGATGAGCTTGAAACAGCGAAGTATGTGATAGGAAATGCTGAAAAAGGAAATTCATCAAGAACTGATTTGAAGGACTAGTTTTGAAAGAGATTTACCCGTCATTTAAAAGTATGCTTTACTTGATTACCAAAGAAAGAGCCGTTGATCATTTGGCGGGACTCTGTGATCATGAGACGAAATTCTTTGAAAATAAGGAAGCATAAGATATTTAACCCAGTCGATTGAAATTTGAAGGGTATCATTCCATCAATTTGCATGCCCGGGTCTGTGAAGAGACTTCAAAACCATCATAGAACACCAAAGGATCACGATCAGGTGATGAAAGGAAGTAATGAGTCGAGAAAGAGTACTCGAGTGTGTGAATCTTTGAGTTTTATACATGGCCTGACGTACTTGGGTGAGCCAGTCCATGTGGTTCCAAAGGGGTTCTCTTGTGATCGAAATGAAAAAATGAATTGATTCCAACAGAGCAGTGGCAGGATGGAGGGTATGTGATTACGAGGAGGGTGGGTCGTGACGAAAAAGATCATTTCCACACCTTTCATTGATCGGATGTTGGGACGGGTTGGGGACACCCTCACTTTTTTGGATAATTACTCGGGGATACAATCAGATTGCTATTACACGAGGATCAAGAAGACCACATTCACATGCCCCCATGTACACTTTGCCTTGAAGGATGCCATTTGGGCTATGTAATGCTGATTTGTTATCGGAGGTGTATGATGTCTATGTTCTCGGATTTGGTTGAAGAAGTGATGGAAATTTTCACGGATGAAACTACTTGTCTTTGTATGGATCCGGCTTTTGATCAATGTTTAAACAATGCGGAAAGCAGTACTTCAAAAGATGCGAACAAACGGCTAGCATGAATTGGGGAAAAATGCCATTTTATGAGTATGAAGAGTATTGTTCTTGGGCATAAAATTTACTCTTTGGACGGACTAGAAATTATGTAATCCAAGGTATCCATTATCAAAACTCTTGCACCACCTACCGATAAAAGAGGAGTAAAGAAGCTTGATGGGGCATCTTTGGATTTTATAGGAGATTCATAAGACTTCTCAAAATGGCAGACCACTATGCGATTCTTGGAGGATCTCTGAGGTTTAATTTTGATGACTCTCTTGAGGCTGCTTTTAGAGAAATCAAGATCAAATTGGACTCAAGCACCTATAATGGTTGCACGGAATGGGATCGAGGATTTGAAATAATGTGTGATGCAGTGATTTTGCCATGGGGCTGTGTTGGGGCAAGAAAAGAAAGTATTCGGGGCGTATCTGCATGCTAATGCAGAACCTTTGATGAAGCACAAGAGAACTTCTCAACAAGCGAAAAGGAGATGTAGCCATAGTATTTGCTTTATGAAAATTTAGGCAATACATTTTAGGATCCCATGCAGTAATTCACAACGATCAATCACGACCAAATCAAATACTTGATGTCAAAAGGAAGTGCTTGAATTGATAAGGTGAACCAACATTGTTGCGGGGAGTTTGATTTAGAATCAAGGATGAGGATATGACAATGTGATAGGTGATCACTTGTCAAGAGTAGAAAGAAGCGTGATGAAGAAGAAAATGTGATGTTAGGAGCTTCCCGAGATGAGCAATTGTTTAAGGTTTCATTCAAGCTTCCATGGTATCTTTGTGTGTGAATTATCGACGTGGGTAATGCCTTGAGGTCGGCACCAACGGAAGAGGAAACTCAGGCGCGTAGTGTGCTATTTAGGATGACCCACTATTATTCAAAAGTGCTGACATGATAATAAAGAAGATGTGTGCGAGAAAGTGAAGCAAGGCAACATTTTAAAATGAATCACCATTGCATCACCATATGGGGACATTTTTACGAAACGACTCTGAGATACTCAATCGGGATTTTATTGTGGCCACTATCTTGAGAGATTGTCTTGAGTTAGTTAAATTGTATGATAGATTTACGAAAAGATTGAAATATCGGCGGCGAGAATGAAGTACCCCTCGGAGGTATTTTGATGATACAAATTTTTGATGTATGAGCTAGATTTTATAGGACCTTTCCCACCATCATTTGAAACATACTAGCGATAGATTACATTTCAAATGGGTGGAAACGATGGCTTGTCAAGGAATGATATTATATCTGATTTGAGTTTCTTACTGAAAAATATTTTGAAGCTGATTTGGGAACTGCAAGAATTATCATTAGTGATGGGAACCACTTTGCAAACAAAATATTTGCAAAACTCACTTAACTATGGCCAGGTATGGGATCAAGCATGTAATGAAGTTTAGCTTATCGCCCGGACCAATGGACAAGTGAAATTTCCAGCAGGAGATGCAAAAGAATACTTGAAAGAACGGTGAGCTCAGCGGGAAGAAGTTAGTCTTCAAACTTGATGATGCACTTTGGAGCTTCTACAGGAATTTTATACAAAACCCCCATTAGGATGTCCCGTCTGAGAGTTGTTTTTGGCAAACCATGTCATCTACCTCTTGAATTGGAATACACAAGGCAATGTGGGCCCATCAAGGAGATTGGCACCCGATTTTAAGAAGGAACATGAGGGAAGAAAGATTGTATTGTGGCTTGGAAGAGTGAAATGAAGCCTAGTAATGCTGAATATACAAAACCGAAGACAAAGAAATGGCATGATCGGAGAATTTTGAGAGAAAAGAGTTGAGCTTGAGAACGAGGTTACTGTATTTTAATTCTAGTGAAATTGTTTCGGGAAATTAAAATCAAATGGAGTAAGACACACACAGTGGTGTCAAGTACTACATTTGGAAGCGATGTGGTGATAATGGGAAAGAATTCAAGGTCAATGGAATGGAGGTTAAAGCATTATCTAAACACAAGGAAGAGGGAAATGAAGAAGAACTCCAAGCTGTGGTTCTTAAGGAAAAGAAAGTACCCACAACAACAAGTCGACTAAGGACTCAAGCGAAAATGACTAATGGGAGGCAGCACAAGGATTTAATTTCTGATTTTAAGTTTTGAAATATTTTACCCAGTTGCTGAAATTAGATCGATTTGTTTTATAAGGATAGATTTAATTTTTAAATCAATTGTAGTTTAATTAGATTTTCTTGAATATTCACGGAGTGAGAAGCACGCAGAAGTTACGAGGAGCGCTGAATGAGGCAACTCAGGACAACAAGGCAACTGGGGAGACAATTCCAGCTTGCAGAGAAGTGCAACATGAGAAAAAAGAGAGCGGCAGCCTCACAGCCAGTCTGTGAATTATACTTGAATTGATTGTTAAATCTTTGCTTGGAGATGCGAAGAGATATCTAAAGGGTTACAGGAACGGCCCAGAGAATTCAAGGTTCTTGAGATCATTGGGAGGGGATTAGGGCTTAGGTAGCGAAAATGAAAGGTTATGTCAGCGACATAAGTGATCTTCAGGCTCTGGCTGTTGATGTGGCGTGACCTGTTTTTGAGGCAGTTGAGTGTGAAGGAAGAAAGGCATATATCGCGACACCACTTTGTAGTGTGACAGTGGGCTAAAATAGAAAAATGATCATAACAACCCAGCAAGGCAGAAATAGACGGGAATAAAACGAATAAAAGGATGCTGTAACAAATCATTAAACAATTCGTAAAGAAATCCACTTTGATGCTCATGACAAGAAACTTGGCATATGACATAAGAGGAGTTTTTATTGCTGTTCAATAACAAAAAGCCTAATTGAAATGACCTCAAGTGAAAGTGAATTAGAGTGAAAGACATGTTTTAATGAAGCAATAATTAGCCCACCAACATTTGCAATTGAATCAGAAATAAAGTGAAATTTGGATTAGTTGTTGTGTGCTATTTTGAATCTGTTTGTTTCAATGTTGTGTTGCTTTGTGATGAGTGCATGATTTGGAAGGTAAAGCTAGGAATTAGTTTATAAAGAATAAAGCTGAGGATGTAATAATTTGAATTGGATAGGCTGATTAGATTAGGAATAAAATTTGAAATGTAGAATAAAGATGGAGTGATGGTTGAGTTGGAAACAAGATACAAAAGTGAAACCGGAAATACAAACAGTGGTCGGAATAGAGGAAGGTAATACAATAGAAGGAACAAAACATATTTTTAGTTTGTGTTGAACAATAATTCAAAGACATATTGAATCAATTAATTGCTACTCATAAGCAAAAATGAGTCAATACAATCCTTATGGTTGAATCCACAGCTGATAATTCAGAGTTAGAATTTGTTAGATTTATAGTTGATGAAATCTGAATGATCTGTTGGCGGGAGAAGATGAAATTGCAAACATTCTTGGATGTTTTGGTGTGCATTCTAAGCCATCTATTATGTATGCTGATGCATGTATACATGGTCCCAGAACAGGCCAACAGGCTTATTTTTCAAAATAAACTGACAGAGCCGACCCATCTAAGAAGTATTCTATTAAAATTTAAGTACCTTAGATTTTAAGAGATTCAAGAAGAAAGAAATGAGTTTGGAGAGATGACTTGTTTTGAGGAACTCAGGAGGAAAATAAAAAAAAAAAAAAAAGAGGAAATGAAAGAAAAGTAGAAAAGAAGGCATGAGAAAAATGCAATGAAAAGAAACTATAGGGATAGAGATTTATCTTGGCCTGTCTCTTAGACAGTTGTAGGTTCTTAAAGTTGTTTCAACACCTAGTACCCTAATTCCATGTGTAATAGGAGCTACTAACCCAAGTTCGCTAAGAGTGTTAAGAAAACTGAGATTAAAAACATTGCACCCTCTGAATGGTGACAAAACAAAGAAATTTCCCCGATTCTAGATTATTTAAGTGAGAAGTAGGGGCATACGGGTTGAATTGAAGAAGTCAAAGAGATATCCAAACATGTAGAAGTTTAGGGAGTTTATTAGAAAACTTCCAAGAAAGAAAGAGATGAAGAGGAGAGAAAAGTGTTAGGTAATCTTAACCTAAAAATTCCTTCCATCTTCACCACCATATTTACAAACTGGCACAATGGCAAAGACTGATTGATCTTGAAGCTAGAAATACTATGTCATTTAGAGATCAATATGAAAAACAAACTATGGAATTTGGAAATATGGAAACAATCAAGCTACCGAAGGACTTTGAGAGTTAAATTGGCTGATATGAAGATGAAGAGGAGAAATAATCATTATTAATGGGATCATTGAATTATATTGTTTTGTAAATATTCAACGTTGATTTTGTATACTATAAAGTAAAGGCTCCAACCAGGCTGGACTTGACTAGATGTGCGAAAGCAAATGCAATCCTTGTATTTCAGTTGATTCAAACTAGCAAAAGGGAGATAGAAAAATGTGTCCTTTTTGTTTGAGAGACGAGCAAATCTTTCTTTCTTTTTGTAGGGACCAACATTTAAGTTGGGAGTTTGATGGGCTTGAAAGTCATCCATTTTAGTCCATTTTTCTAATCCTGTACTATCTAAACAAGACTGATTTATGTGTGAAATTATGGAATAACCTTAAGCTATTAAATAGCGAGGCTAAGAAAAAGAAAATTTTCAGAAAAAAGCGAGAAGAGTGGATGACGTTAATGAGATAATTGGTGGAAGCAGAGTTGCGGCGAGAAAAGGCATGCAAAGATGGAGAGGAACCCGATATCGTGAGGCTTTGAGCGACAATCGAAAATGCATATCGGGGTTAAGTGGGTGTAGGCTGGAGTCGGAAACGAAACTTACTTAAGAGCGAGGCGAATTTGAGGGTTAAAGAAACTCTGGTGAAGCCGACGGGAAATGAAGAGGAGCTTCGTAGACATGGGTCGTCATGTTTATCGACAATAATCGAGAAAAGATTGTGACCCAGCGAGTAAAACATCTGACAATAGTGGTAGAAGAGAGAGAAATTACAACGTATTACTGAATTAGTCGAAGCTTGTGACGTAGAGCAGGAAGAAATTTGATAGAGTCACGACAAGAGAATACGCCTTAAAGTATGGTTTGGAAGGATGGTGGAGTTAAGCGAAGCTACAGTGCAAATGAGGGTAAGAGTGGCTGACAGAAACAGCAGTGAAGCCTCCGAGGCATAAGGCGATGTGCGATGAGATTGAGGTCGTAGCAGACGATCGATTGAAGGTAGGAAGACTTGAAGCCGAGATGTCGCAGGCAAGATATCGATCTTATGAGCCATGGGAGAAAGTGGTGAAATCTGAAGGCATAAAGTGATATCGACGAGAGAATGAATGTAAGCAGACATGTTATCAGGGTTTAAGAAAGAGCTGGGTTCATTAGTTGATGTCGCGATGTAAAAAGTTAAGTGTAAGCATCAGACATCAGCTTTGACCTATTGGAAGAGGCGTGAGCTGATGTCGCGATGGGAGTGATGTGGCGACATCATGAACGACTAGTTCAAGGATGCATAGACTTAAGTTGATCTCCTTGGCGTGAGGGTGATGTGGTGTGGATGTGAGATCATCAGCGACAAGGGATTTGAGGTGCGACCGGAAGGCAGTGTGCTTGGGCAGGTGCGCAAATCCTGGCAGATCGTTGGGATTGGGACAATGAACCATAAAACTCCTTGTTTGTGGAAGAGGGCATGACTTGAGCGGTGACCAGACCAGGGAATGCAGGTGGCTGAGGCTCATCCTCTTTGTTTCTTTTGTTTCTTTTCTTTTCTTTTACTGCTAATGTTGATAGTTAGAGATTAGATTAGATTTATTCGTTCTAGTTTTAGTTTTCTTTTACGGAATTGGATGTTATCGTTTGAGAAGTATTTGAATAAAAATTCAGAACTCTTTTCGTCTACTACAGGAATGTTTTGATTGGATTATAATTTGGAATTGGAAGCTCTTGGTTCACCATCTGATTCTTATGATGGAGAATCTTTGTGTGTGTAATTCGATGAATTGAGGAACAGAGCTTCATTGAGTAAATGTTATAGTCGAATTTATCCTTTCTGTAGTTGTTTCCAACTTTGTTTGTGAATTTCGAGTTTAATTTATACAGTTTGGGTTTGATGTTTTTCGATCACGAGATATCGGTTTTCTTATGCAGTTTGAGATTTGTTGTTTCATTGCTCACGATTTCAAGGAGGTCCTCTGAGTGACCACAGAGAAGACATTCTAAGGAGTTGGGGGCATTTCCTTTGAAGGTATATTACCACACTATTAAAGATCCTGCGAGGCTTTGTAAGTTTACTTGGATAAATCCTCCTTCTCCCCTTGAAATCAAGAGAGTTGAAGCAGAGTTATCAATTTAAACAAGCAAGGGTTCCACTGAACAGGATAGTGAAGACCCGATCCAGGTGTTAGTGAGATCTAATCAGGAGGGTGATCTATTCTAATTTTTGAGGAAGAGTAACTGGAAGTTATATATCCTTGCTTGTGAAATAGCAGGGCAAAGGTTTGATCGTAGAGCCCAGGTATGAAGTATTTGCAAGAAAATGTGGATCAAGGAAAGCCCTTTTAAAAGTAGTTATCTCATTCTCTCTTTTGTCTTGAAAGAATGGGAAAAATAATAAGATAATGAAATGTGGAGTAATGGAATTCAGCATTTCCTAAGCGCCTTGGACAGATTTTAAAACTTGAAATGATCAAGAAATTTTATCGATGTTAACTCACGAGGTGATACTTCACTATAAGCGATGATATTCTTGATGGGTACTGCAGAAGATAACTATTCGATGACCACCATTTATTTTCCTTAAATATTCATTATTCTTTATCTTTATATTCATATTATTTGATTTATTTCATTCATTTTCCTTTGTATTCGTTTAATTTTCGGCTCAACAAGCTGGATCCCTTTCTATTTATGGTCAGATAGTATGGAGATTGAGTAGTCGAGTTAGTTGATTTAAAATTCTTGAGGATCTCTGTGGGATCGATACTCTGGACTTAAATCCATTTTATTACATATCAACTGTGCACTTCACGAATAACTCTCCAGGACCAAGACAAAATTTGAAAATGATTTACTCTAGGAGATTTTGGTTTATATAGTATAATGTCAACAAGTTTATATGGCACCATTATAGGGGATTGTTAATAGTCACTTTGTATTAAAATTTTATTACAAACATTATGTATGTAAACTTTGATATAACTCAACAAGCTTTATAACAATGGCGTGAGAGGATGATTAATGTCCTTTGACACTGGTGTGACCTGCTCATTTGTATGTTTGGTTCGATCAACAAGTTTTATACCAAATGCGTTCTTGGGATTGACAATAGTCAGCTTTTACATTAATAGTGTCATAATTTGTATATATGTCTTTTAGTCAGTTAACAATACGACCAACTACTATGATGGCATCATTTCTAGAGATGAGTTGTTTGCTTCACACCATTTGGATCATAAATCAAGTAAATACAGGAGATATATATATTACCAAATCATAATGGGGAAAGTCCCATGAAGTCTATCCCAAATATAAAATCTGCACCACGAATTCCTTGGGGCATTCATTAATGCAGCATGTTACAATTCTCTAACCATCGTGTACACCAGACAAAGCAGTCTTTGAATAGAGTAAATGATGAGCTGATTGGATAATTTACCTTTGGGTTGTTTTGTCTCCTGAGAAGTGTGTCCTCCATATGGTGAATTGTGACATTTCTCCATACAGTACCACTTTCTATTTCTGGGAACACATCTCATATGATCATATCACCTTATCACCTACCATAAAGTAGTGGGGTCATCCCAATTATAAAAATAAGTCTGATTCTTAATTTTCTTTTCTTTGTGCATTTGAATTCAGGTGGCACAACTCCACAAACTAAGTAATTGACAATATTAGCATACTAGGGTGTTTGAAATGACAACAAAAACAACTGCTCATCAGGAAAAGTTTTTGCTATTTCAGTTCCTTTTTCTTTTCCAGCGGTCATTTCCAATCTAGACAAGTGATCTACTCTCACATTGTCACTACCATTCTTATCTTTGATCTCAAGATCAAACTCCTGTAATAGTAGTACCCATCTAATCGAGTCTTGGTTTATTGGCCTCCTTGCTTTGCCATTAGATGGCTGTTAATTACGGCATGATCAATGCTGTTATGGGACCCCCTAATATGTAAGGCCTTAATTTCAAAAGCAAACACCATTGCTAGCATCTCCTTCTGTGGGTGGTAGTTTCTCTTGCTCTGTCTCATTGAAGACACATAGTATAACAACAACTTTTGCTTGGTCTACTTCCAATCCAACAACAAAAATCTTGTGTCCTAAGATAATACCTTATGTTACCATAAAATAACATTTCTCCCAATTTAAAGCTAGATTTTTGTCTTGACACCTCTGAAGTACTGTTTCTAAATTTTCCAAACAATTCTCAAAATAGGATCCATATGAAGTCATCATAAAGATTCATAGCCTCTTCACAGAACAAATCATGACATCGCACATCTTTGAAATGTGGTGAGCATTGTAATCAAAAGGCATTCAACCACAAAACCAGATTATCATATAGACATATGAATGTAGTTTTCTCTTGATCTCTTGTTTGTAATCTTGTTATAACCGAGGCTCATCGAAACTTAGGCGTAGAGTGCCCTACCTGTGCTGTCAAATTTTATCAATGAAGAAGGTAGAGGGTAATGGTCCTTTCTGGTAAGCGGTGTTTAGTTTTTGTGTGATCTACACACTCTCCATCCTGTCATAGTTCTTATAGGAATCAATTCATTCTTCTCATTTAAGTCACAATGAATCTCTCAGTTCTTTGGGACCACATGTTTGCAGGATCACCTAAGGGCATTTGAGATTGCATATATGAAGCCTCCATTTAACCAATTTTAAGTAGCCTTTCGACTACTTATTTCATTACTGGATTCAGCCTTCTTTGATGTTCTATAAAGGTTTTAGTATTCTCCTCCAATAGGATCTTGTGTATATAGATAGAAGGACTGATTCCTTTCAAATCTTCTACGGACCAAGCTATTGCTTCCTTATATTTTCTGAGAATTTCCAACAGTTTTTATTTTTCAAGCTCAGTCAATCCAGCTGAAATGATGATTGGCTTTCCTTTTTCTGGTTGCAAGAAAGCATAAAATGTTCAAGTAATTATTTTAGAATTAAATCCTCTGAACTTTTGATTACTTTAACAGCTTCCTCTTCATAACTGCTGGATTTTTTTTGTATTGATTTCTTCAACACTGAGTATTTTCTCTTTCAATTTAAATTAAGTCAGAGAGATTCAACTGAGATGCTCGAAGATCTTTGGAAATTCATCTCATTCTCATTCATTTAGCTCTAAAAATTACTATCATTGATCAGTTCAGAACTAATTGGAATTTTTGTTTCTACAATCTCACAATCAGCATTACTTAGTTTTGGCTGTTTGAAACTATGATTGAGATTGAAGTGCACTGCTTCATCTCAACCATGATTAATTTCCTTTCTTCATCGATCAAAGGCGCTCCACATTGCTGCTAAAGTCTTCTAACAACGAGTGGGACGTGTATGTCTTCCTCTATATCGATGACTACAAGTCAGTGGGAAATGAATTTTCCCACTTTGATAAACACATCTTCTAATATGCCTGAGATGGGCGATATTACATCTTCCGTTGCAAGGTTATGGCATTTGTAGAGATATAGTTCCCCAAACTTAGCCTTTAGCAATAGACAAGGGCATCAAGTTGATGTTTCTCGAGTACTGGTACTTTTCCCATATCAACCCAATTTCTGGCGAAGGTATAAGGAAAATTTGCTGGATCTGCATTTTCTAGTAGAACTTGATTCATTGCATTGTAGGTTGCTATTAAGCTCACTATTCCTTCTTCAGCAATCCTCCTCTTTCTGCTCAATATCTCCTTCATGAATTTTGCATAATGAGGCATTTGAGTCAATGCCTCTTAGAAAGGGATATTGATCACTATCTTCTTGAACATGTTCAAGAATTTAGAGAATTTCTCTTCAAGCCTTGCCTTCTATAGCCTATGAGAGAATGGAACTTGAGGGTTGTAAGCTTTAGCATATATGCTCCTAGATTTTCTTTTCCTGTTCTCTAGTTTGCATCTTTTCACATTATTTTCTCTTCCTCTATAGTTTCGAGTTATGCTGGCAATTCTTCTCCAATTTCTACATGTTCCTTCTTTCCCACTAGCTTCTTCCGCCACAATTTAGAGTTATGTCTATGCAAATTTTTGATTTTCAGGTCACTGGAAATGTATATTTGGCCGACTCATATTAAGGCCAGTCACTCTACTCAGTCTCCGATTCTTCAAAAAGGTACTGTAAGCCGGGCTCAAACATGCCTAGGTTTGCCTGAATGTTGCTAGCTCAAAGAACTTTGTTCATGGTATGCTTAAGAATTCTTTATTTTCCCCCATGAAAGCAAGATCCGGGTCTCGTGCCAGCCTCAGATCTCCTCTCACCTGACTATTCACTTCTCGCTTCTGTTGTTATTGTCAAAACCTCTGAGGCATGGATATTGTTAGATATTCGCATCCAAGTTCACCATGAATTCTCCACCATATGAGAAGTTCGGCCTTGGAGGCGCCTGTGCAGCTATGGGCAGTTCAGCTCGGGCTTGAAGCCGTGAAGCTCCTCGTTAGCATTCGTGCACTGGTTTCAACTGCAGGAACCCCTTTGTCATCCCTGTCACTCTTTCTTCTTTTCCTCCATCTTACTGCCCAAATTTCAAGTGCAAGATATTCTTCTCTCATTGCTTCCAAGCTTTGTTCATCACCTAAGATCCAACTTTGCTTATATGGAAATCATACGATTAATCTAAATTAAACCACTTCCTCGCCGCTACTCCTAAGCTTCTCGTATGGTTTCGGTAGTTGCATTTGGCAAGGCATTCAACCGCCTGTCGGCTCTTCGCACTTCTTCTCTTAAAAGCCCCATAGCATGATGCATCAATTATACCCTGAGCATAATTCATAGCATGATAAAAATATCCATTCGAGCGTGTCAAGTCTATCCCACATATGGCTTTTGAGTAGTCTCTTAAATCTTTTCCCATGCATTGTAAAGACTTTCATCCTCCCCCTGTTTGAAGACTATAATCTCTCATTTTCTTTCAGACTTCAGGGTAAGAGGGAAACATCTACCCATATAAGCCTCCACCAACTCTTCCCAAGTGTTCACTGATCCAACTAGCAATGACTCAAACCAAGTTGTTGCCACATCTCTCAGTCAAAAGGGGAAGAGCTACAACTTGATCACTTCTGGTCTCACCCCATTGAACTTGATTGTATTGCCATCCTCATGAATCTTCCCATGGCAGCCAATGGGATCTTTTGTATGACGCACTGCAACCCTGTTGTTCTACCATGGTGATCAAGGCTAGCTTAATTCAAAATTATTTGCTTCTATGGCCTGGCTGTCTCCATAGCAGAGTAATTCTATTGAATAATGTTTCCAAAAGTCCTCCATACAGATTAGGCTTAAGGTCTCTTCGCTTCTTCTTCTTCTTTTTGAAATAGCTTATACCTTCTTTAATTCTACATACTCGATTCTACACTTGCACTTCCCTCGATTTCACTATTCTCTCACTTCAAAGTCTGTGAGGCAAAGAGATCCGTCTAACTTCATTTAACAGTTTTCCCCAAATTAAAACACATCGAGATCAAATGAAATATGTGGAAAATGCTTATTCCATTTAAGCCTCATATGCACCCCGCAAATTTTCATTAGCCACCGCTTTAAAAATATTTTTGAGATTTTCAGCCTATTGTAAATAAAAAAAAAGAAAGAAAAATGTCCAAATTAGTAATTCCATTTTTGGTTAGAATATCGATCTTTAAAATCATCAATCATCACTCCCCGGCAACTGCGCCAAAAACTTATTAAGACCATATTATATATACAAATTTTTGACACTATTATCAAAGGACTATTATCTAAGTCCCCGACAATGGAGTCAAAAACTTGTTAACCATATTTTCGTTATGACCAAAATGTGAAAACAAAGTTATGACTCTACTATCAGTTATGACCGATTTTACTGTTTTAATCACCTAAGGCATAGATTGCCAAGTAATAAAAGTGGATTTTCATTAAGTCCATATATCGTTCCCACGGGGATAGAGGATGAACCACAAAATCAACTACCCTAACTACTCAAGATCCTTACTATTTGAACTCCAATATTAAGATGGTTGGAAAACGAATAAAATAATACTAAAGTAAAATCATTAAAGGTAATATAAAATATTATTAAGAATAGAGTTAAGTGTTCACTGAGTGAGACGGCACTGGATTATAGATCAATGAATAATTGTCAATTTACATCATTTTGAATCTTAGCTATTTAAGGTTGAAAGTCGAATTTTTCAAAGATGCATCAGGGTATAGTTTGATTTCTCCTTAACTATACCTCTTCACTAATTGTGAGATCTATGTTCATTTCCGATTCATGAATTTAATTAGCTACTTGTAAGATATAACCCTCTTTCTAAGATTTAAGTATTTTTCCTTTTCAAAACTTCATGCCCAGATCTTAGGATTGGAGAATTCTTGCCTCCATACATAGGATATTACAAGCCTCTCCAATTTTATCGACACCTC
Source organism: Tetrastigma voinierianum (assembly GCA_016808115.1). Lineage (NCBI taxonomy): Eukaryota > Viridiplantae > Streptophyta > Magnoliopsida > Vitales > Vitaceae > Tetrastigma > Tetrastigma voinierianum. The sequence continues at coordinate 393,247 of JAEQBH010000029.1, read as the reverse complement.
ATCCTTCATTTCAAGTAGTACCATTCCTTGATTTGATCTTTTGCTAACACAGATCATAATTAGTTCATCTAAAGAGAGAACCTTCGAGGATTTAGATTCGATACTTCATTCAACTATCCTCAAACCATGAGTAAGTTGGTGGTCTATCTAGAGAACCCATCAAAGTTCATTAGTTCCATAGTATTACTAGCATACCCAATAAAGAACTCCAGTTTATACTCGTGACTCTCCATCTCTATGTCATGTAGAGGGCCTCTTGGAAATCACAATAAGATACAATACTTTTCTTGGTTACACGGTACTAGCATCGAACAAGTGTTCGTAAATATGGATTTCATTTATTTCGCTTAAGCAACAAAACTAGCGCCAGAAGTTCGGGCTTCAGAAACGGCAATATCAGAGACTAAAGTGAAAATGATTAGAGAAAGATTGAAAGTGTCCACCGATAGACAAAAATAATATGCTGACATGAAAAGAAAAGATATTTGATATGAGGTCGGAGAAATAGTGTTTCAAAGTATCATTGAAGAAGCGTGATGAGATTTAGAAAGGCAAGCTGAGCTCTTAGATTTATCGCCCTATGAAGTGACTTTAAAAGTGGGTCTGGCATATCGCTTGGAATTACTCGGAATTGAAAAGATACATAATGTGTTTCATGTCCATACTGAAATTAACGGTTCCATCTATATGTAGTCTCTTCAGAGACAATTTGAGCCGAGACCGATTTCACCTTATGAGGTAAAGAGCCGAGGGATTTTGGCTCGTGAGGTGAAAGAATTGCAAAACAAGAAGATTCCACTAGTCAAAGTGTTGTGAAGAAACCACAAGATCGAGGAAGCTACTTTAGAAAGTGAAAAAACAATGCGGCAACAATATTCACAATTTTTCAATGAAGGTAATTTTGAGGACGAAATTTTCTTAAGAGGGGGAGAGTTGTAATGCCCCAAAAGTACCCTAGAATTTTTATAATAATTTTATTATATGTTTAGTGTATAAATTGAGCCAAATGGGGATTTCTTGGGAATTAATAAATGATAAATGAAAATGTTAGATGTTATATGATAAAAACAGTGGAAGTGCTAAGTGGATTGAGTGATAAAGCGTTAAATGTCAAATGATAACCCTGAATTAACCGTTTGAGAAGCGACAAAATGGAATTAGAAAAGATAATCTATGTCATAAGTAAAGCTATAAAAGAATATACGCCAGTAAATACTGACTGAAGTGCAATAGAGAAAAGTATGGGCTATATAGTAAATTAGGAGCACTAAGTCCAAAAATGGATTTTGTAGCCAAACAAAGCCTTGCAGATTTATTGATCTACACCACATTTCCTATTTTTTTTGTTCTTCATTTAGTAAAACCGATTTTATGGAGCTGGTATGAGAAAAGTTAGTAGAGAGATTTGGTGCAAAATCCAACTCTTTTCATGGTATCGATCTCGCAAGAAGGAAGGAAGAAGGAAGGCTGGCTTCACGCAGCAGATTCACAGATGTAAATCAAACCTAAAACCCCTTTCTACTTTATAAGCTGTTTAATAAAACCCCAAATGTGGTATAAAAGTAGTCTTGGATGGTTTTAGTTCGCCGGTTGTTTTTCTTTTTTTGATCGTCTGATTTGTTTTATGAATGGTTGTAAAAGGAGAATGTTGGGTTTTCAAAGGAAATGCTGTTAAAAATTTGTCAAACTGTTCTTGTTTTGGATATAGGTTAAGTTATAATCCTCCAAATTAATTGATTCCAATTGGTAATGAACCATGTTTCGATGTATACAAGTTTATAGAAGGGACTGGGATAAATTAAGCTTCCAAGGCTCCCGAATATTGGCTTAAAGGTGAGTTCGAGTAGCTCACTGCATGCCTGCTTGGGTGTTGTTATGGTGTTTTGGCCATAAGTTGAGTTTCACTCATCCAAATTGAGTGATTAAAAATTATGGGTAAAACAGACTTCTAGGGGAATAATTTACGTGAGGGAAGTGTATGCAAATGTTACCCTAAAGTTCCCAGAAATCTGTCAAAGTGGAGCTATGTGTAAGAACAGTCTTATTCTTCCTTGCAAATTGGAGTAGTCTGGATGTAAAATGCAATAACTTGAGTTTTGGTGATCCAAATTACGATTCAAATTCAGTGTAAGATACCCTTGAACCATAACTTCAAATACGTTGCGAGACATAATTACCAATTTGGCAGCTTAACACTAAATGGAGAAAAAAAAGAATGCAGGTAACCTGTTTGAGTCAGGCATATCGATCAAGGTGGCATTAAAATGCCTTAAATTGAGTTTGGGTTATCCAAATGAGATGATTCCAATCTTACTAAAAATAGACTCATAGAGATATAATTTTTTGAAGGAAGGAGCAAATATGGTTTAGTGTGTCCCTAGAAAATCTTGTGCTTAAGGAGACAGACATCAACCCTAACCAAATACTCCTAGAATAACCGACTAACATGTGATTGTCATTGTATTTGAATAGGGGCTGACAAGAAGGAAAACCTGCATTGAAGTCGAGATTCTGAAGATTGGAATCAAAGCGATGATTTTTGGTTTGTTCACAAACTCTCTGTCTATTTCTAAAATATTTTAACACTATGAATGATTTGAATTTTGGAAATGATTGACAAGAAAGTATTGGATTTGTGTTTGAAACAGATTTGTTTTGGGTTGACGAGACAATTGCTTGTGAAGTGGAATTCTGCATAAGAAAATTGCATGAATGTGAAAATGTTCTATTTGCATAAAAATGTATATATATACAATTGTAAATTGCATTGAATGATTTAATGCCCTTAAAAGAATGTTAACTGTTAGAATTTGAGTTAAGGATAAATTGGTATACAAATAAGAGTCGAACAAACGTACTATTGTGGCATATTGATCCGTGAGCCCAAATGACAAAGACGCAGTGTACACCAAATCGAAAGACATATTTCTTTTTATATATATACCAAATTTATATTAAGAGGGACTATAAAGATTCATATCCTATGCATTGAAAGCATAGGTTAAATTCGATAAGGGCAAAAATGATAATGAGATTGAAAAGTGCATGATTTGTGTTTTGAATAATTTAGCGCATATGAAATTGCATAACTTGAAATGACCAATGAATTATAATTGAATGTAAATGAAATGAATATATATATATATATATATATATATATATATATATATATATATATATATATATATATATATATATATATATATATATATATATATTTATGTATTGTATCGCATTGGTCATTGAAAAAAAAATGGACAAAAGCATTATTTTATAAATATTGCATGTTTCGATTTAAACTGAAATGAAGAGAGAATTGTATAGAACCACTAAGCATGAAAATGCTTAGCATGTTGTTTTTATCAACATGCAGGTACCAAGTAGAAAGTAGCAGACTAAAGATCGTCAAGGTATCCACCACAACAACGCGAAGTATAAGTAAATGCTCCATCCCATGCATATTGTGTCCCATTCAAGTGATATTTTGTAACTATTTTTCATTGAATTCAATGATGTAAAAGTCTTCATGAGAATAATATATTTTTTCGACTCATTTTGTTTTGGATATTTATGGAATGTGTTTTAAAGAGAGGTGAAGTCTAAGAATATCATTTTGTAAATGTATTTGAAAAGGCATGGAATGCCAATTTGTATAAATGCTGCTATACAAGAAATCCAGCATGGCCACTCAATTAAGAATGATATATATTCTTTTATGTCAAAGAATGTGATTCATATTGGGATATCATATACCTATAAATAATTATGTTTTAAATGAATATTAATTATTCATATTAGAAATGGGTATATGAAATGTGTTTAAATGAATAGGTCTTTAAAAGGTAAAAGAGGGTTTACATTTAAGTGGTATCAGAGCCTAGGTTTAGGTGGTTCTACAAGATGACAGTGAAGAATAAGTTTCCGTTACCCAGGATTGATGACTTGTTTGACCAATTGAAAAGTGCAAGTGTCTTTTCGAAGATTGACTTGACTTGTGATATGAGTATCATCAACTGAGGATTAAGGATACGGATGTGCATATAAGACGCATGCCTTAACGCGGTTCGACATTGCGAGTCTTTATAATGTCGCCGCTGACAAAATGCACCGCTGATTTTCATGGACTTAATGAATTGTGTTTTCAAACCGTATGTAGATTAGTTTGTCGTGGTGTTTATAGATGACATCCTAGTGTATTCAAAGGATTGGGAAAATCATGATATGCACCTTCGAGTAATGCTAGAAACCTTGAGAAAGGAGGCAGTTATATGCAACGAGCAAATGTGAATTTTGGTTGAGAGAAGTGTCTTTCCTTAGACACATTGTATCAGAAGAAGGAATTCAAGTGGATACAAAGAAGGTAGAGGTGATTATTAAATGGAAACCACCAAGAAATGTCATGGAAGTGCGTAGTTTTCTAGGTTTAGCGTGCTACTACTGGCGTTCGTTAATGGGCTCGGCGATCGCGTGCCACGCATGGACAGATTACTCCAAAAGAATGTAAAATTTGAGTGGAGTGAAAAGTGCCAATCTAGTTTTGAAAAGTTAAAAGCATTTCTAACTGAGGCTCTGGTTCTTCCTCAACCTACCTAAGGTAAAGAATATGGAATTTTTAGCGATGCTTCATTGAATGGACTTGATGTGTCCTTATGCAAGAGGGTAAATGGCAGCGTATGTTTCAAGATAGTTAGCCGTGATAGTGAATTACCTTACCATGATTTGAATTGGCCGCTATTGTATTTGCATTGAAAATATGGACATTATTCAGACGGGGAAAAGTGTTTCTTCTACATCGATCACAAGATTCTTAAGTATTTGCCCTCACAACGAGAGCTTAACCTGAGACAACGTAGATGGAGGGAATTGATTAAAGATTATGATTGCGTAATTGACTATCATCCCGAGAAGGCCAATGTAGTAGCAGATGCTCTGAGTAGAAAGCCAGTACAAACGCTACGAGCATTGAATGCTCACTTGTCATTGACATACGATGGTGAAATAGTGGCAGAGTTAATAGCTAGACCTGGGATTTTATGAATCGAAAAGGTAGGCACAAAAGAATGATGAGAAAATTTCTACCATGAAGCGAGTCGATTGAGAGGGAAAAAGAAACCCAGTTTTCAAGGAAGGAAGATGGATCCTTGTATTATAAAGATCGGATTCAGGTACCTAATGATAAAGTGAATTGAAGAAATCCATTCTAGAAAAGGCACAAAGTGGATCTGTAATGCATCCTGTGTAGCACAAAGATGTATCAAGATTTAAAGGTTTTGTATTAATGGCCCGGAATGAAAAGAGACGTTTCAGAATTCATGACCAAGTGTTTAGTGTGTCAAAAAGGAAGGCAGCATCAAGTTCCTCGATTATTGCAAAACTATCGTAATACCGAGGGAAAAAGGACCGACCACCATGGATTTTAAATGGGATACCATTAATGTAGAGATAAACATGACTTAGTTCGCTGTAGTAGACCTGATTGAATCAGTAAACTCACTCACCAAAGGAGAACTAACCACGCTTGATAAGCTAGCAGAGTTGTACATCAAGGAAATAATTCGATTGCATGGGATTCCAATATCCATTATTTCAGACCAAGATCCGAGGTTTACCTTGAGATTTTAGGGAAAATTTCAAGAGGCTTTAGGCACTTGACTGAATTTCAGCACAACGCTCCACCCACAAACCCGATGAATCGAAAGTGTAATTCTAGATTTTAAGGCATGCTAAGGAGTCGCAGATCGACTATGAGAGAAGGGGATAGACACATCCCTTAGTTGAATCCACAGTTTCCACAAACATTGGAATGGTGCCTACTTAGGCTTTAAATTGAAGAAAATGTAGAACACCGCTGTTGCATTTAAATTTAGTGAAAGAAAGTGATTACCCGCATTTGATACAGAGACTCAAGAAAAGGAAATGATTAGAGAAAGATTGAAAGTAGCTAACGATAGATGTAAATCATATGCCAACATGAAAAATAAATATATTCGATATGAGGTTTCACAAGGAAAGTGTTGGAAAGTATCTGAAGAAGCGTGATGAGATTTGGGAAAAGGGAAAGTTGAGCTCTTACTATTGGCCCCTGTGAAGTGGATCGAAAAAGTGGGTCCAAAGGGCATACCATTTGCATTACCTTGGAATTGAAAAGATCCATAATGTGTTTCATGTGTCCATAAGTATGAAGGCACCGACAGACCATTACATGTAATCTCTTCAGAGACAATTGAGTTTGAGACCAAGATTGACTTATGATAAGAGCCAAGAGAGATTTTGGCTGGAGGTGAAAGAATATGGAACAAGAAGATTCCACTAGTCAAAGTGTCAGAGAAACCACAAGACCGAGGGAAATAATCGGGAAAGTGAAGAAACGATGCTGAATAAACAATATCCGAAAGAATCGTTTCCACGAATGTAATTTCAGGACGAAATTTTCTTAAGTGGGGGAGGTAACACTTCTAAAATACCTCTAAAATTTTGGTAATACTTTATTTATATGTTTAATGTATGTAAATCGAGGCCAATGGGGACTTCAGAATCGATAAAAATGATAAAATGGAAATGTTAAATGTTATATGATAAAAATGAGTATGATCGAGTGATAAATGCTAAATATCAAATATGAACCCGAGAATTAACCTGTGAGAAAGGGCAAAATGGAAATTTGTAGTGAGGACTAGGGTCATTAGTTATAAAGAATACATGTCTAAGTGTAAATATGGGGATTGAAGTGAAAATAGAGAAAATTATGGGCTATATAGTAAATTAGGGAGAACTTAAGTCCAAAAATGGATTTTGTAGGTCAAACAAAGCATTATGAGATGAATGACTTAAGACCACATTTGTCTTAGAATGCCCATTTTCTGACAAACCGCTTGAGAGGGAGCGAGAGGAGAAAGCTAGGTTTTGGGAAGAAGAATGGTGCAAAATCCAACTCTTTGGTGCAAGATCATGCAAGGCAAGCAGTGCTTCATGCAAAGAGATTCAAGGCACGAAACCAACCCCAACCCCTACTTGTGTTTAGTTTAATAAAACCCCAAATGGATATAAAAGTGTTCTTGGATGGTTTTAGTTCAGTTTGAGGTTGTTTTGCGTTTTTTTTATCGGGTTTGAACTGCTTTGAGGAATGGTTGTAAAAGGAGAATGTTAGGTTTTCTGGAAGAAATGCTATCAAAAATTTTGCCAAAACCCTGCTTTGCTTTCTGGATATATGTTGTTATAATCTCTTCAAATTAATTTGATTCCACTGGTAATTAACCACATGAGAAATAAGTAAATGTAGAAGGGACCAAGAGTCAAACGTAGCTCTAAGGTTTCAGATATGGCTGAAGGCGAGTTTGGGAAGCCACGTGTATGCTCATTAAAAGGTTATGTATGGGCTATGTTGAGTTTCACTATCATCCAAACTGAGTTAATTTAAAATTATAAAAACACACTTAGTGAAATAATTACTGATGAAGTAAGCAACTGTTACCCCAAAGTGCTTAGAAATCAGCCAAATGGAGCTATATGTATGAACAATTGGATTCTACCTTGCAAATTGAGAAGTCTCCTGATGTAAATTGCAATAACTGAGTTAAGGCATCCAAATTGGATGATCCACTGGAGAAGAAAAATGAGAACCATAGCTAAAATAAGTAGGAGGGAACCAAACTACCAATATATGGAGTTAACTCGAAATTGATAATAAACAATAGGTAAACTGTTTAAATGGGTATACCTAATTAGTTTGGTACAAACATTATCATTTTTAAGACCAAACGAGAGTTGATCTCAATTGATAATAAAAAACAGACCATAGAGATAAGATTTATAGCATTGGTTAAAAATATAACAAGGCTGCCTAGCATAAAATCTTGGTAAGTGAATGATACGGTACACATCAACCCATAAATCAAAACCCTTAATGGAACTCGACATTATGTGATTGTCATTGGATTTGAATAGAGGTTGACGATGAGGAAAACCCGCATTAAAGCCTAGATTCAAGATTGAAACAAAAGCTAATACATTTTTGGTTTGTTCTCAAACTCTCTCTCTATTTCTAAATAATTGAATTAATATGAAATGATTTAAATTTTGGAAATGATTGACAAGGAAAGTGCTATTGATTTGTGTTTGAAATGGTTTGTTGTATGATTTGAGACAATTGCTTAGAAACTAATTTGTACAAGAAAATAATAATGCATAAATGTTTTATTTGTACATAAATGTATACATATATACTATTGTAAATTAATGAATGATTTAATGCCTCTTAAAAGAATGTTAACCGTTAGAATTTTGAGTTAAGGATAAATTGGTATATTTAATAAGAGTCGAACAAACGCTTCTAATAGGCGTATACTCATCCATGTACCAAATGACAGATCATAGTGTACACCAACCAAGGGTTATATTGTATATTTTTATATATATTTAAATTAACCCAAACAGGATCAGGCGTTGATTCGTTATCCTGCGGATTGAAAGCACAGGCAAATCTGATAAGGGCAAAAATGATAATGAGATTGAAAAGTGCATGATTTAGATTTGAATAATTTAGTGCATATAAAATCGCAGATAACTCGAAATGACCTAAACAAATTGTAATTGAATGTAAATGAAATGGAATATATATATATATATATATATCGTATTAAGAAAAAAAAAAAGGACAAAATCATTAATATAAATATTTCCAATGCTCATTTGCCGAAATGAAGAGAGATAATTGTATAGAATCACTAAGTTATTAAATGTTGAGCGGTTGTTTTATCAAACCAGAGGTACCAAGTAGAAAGTAGTAGGACCGAAGATCTTCGAGTGCGAAGTCACTGTCAAACAATGCGGAGTATAAGTAAATGCTCTATCCCATGCATATCATTCCATTCATGATATTTTATAACTATTTTGCATTGAATTCAATGATGTAAAAAGTCTTCACAGAGGAATAATATATTTTTCGTAACTCATTTTGTTTTGATATTTATGAATGTGGTTTTAAAAGAGAGGTGAACTCTAAGAATATCATTTTGTAAATGTATTTGAAAAGGCATGGAATGCCAATTTGCATACATGCTATACAAGAATGTGCTTATAGCCTTATTTGAATTAAGAATGTATATATTCTCTTATGTCAAAGAATGTGATTAGGTATTGATATCATATATTCATAAATAATCATGTTTTTTAAATGAGAATATTAATTATTCATATTGGAAATGTAAATATGAAATGTGTTTAAATGAATAGGTCTTTAAAAGATAAAGAGCCAAGCATACCTCTTCTATACCACGCTGTAGGGCCTCTTGGAAATCAAAGCAAGATACATTTCGATACACTAGACAAGACTGGAACAAAGTAAGTTCATAACATAAATCAAATAAATTCAAGAATTTAACTACATGCTTCTTCCACTTTATGAAAGTAAAAATGACAATCATCATCGATCCATTCCCTAGAGGGAGCCCAACCGTTCAAACTCGGTTCACTCATACTGACTAATTGGATCGTGAAAATTCATTGCGTAAACGAACTGAAATAAATGAAATCAAGAAATTTAAATCAAGATTTTATTCAAGAACAAAGAATGAAAGAGAAAATTAAACCAAAATTCCAATTTTAGTCGCACTCATAATTCAATACTAATCCAAAAATAAAAGAAAACTAACTAAATACTACGCCAACTCAAAATATACTAAAACAAGAATAAAAGAAAATAAAGAAAAAAATTAATATACAAAGAGTCTTCAGCTAACTAGAATTTCGATTTGGCATAGTTTGTTATCAGCATCATAGATGCATCTATTTATAGACTTTCCAATGTCGGACCGCACTTCAATAAATTGGCGCCGATCCCTGCACCAGGCCACTCATGCTTTGTCGCTGACAGAAAGTTCTTTTCATACCAGCTTTAAGTCTTTGTCATTACGTCGCTGCTTGTTGTTTTCGTCGCGTACCGATTTGCTCTTCTGGACTTTGTCGTGATGTACTTCGATAATGTCGTGAAATTTTTGATGCAAACAGTTTTGCTCTGTCGCAACAGAATGTCTCGTGGTAGCGATTACCCTCAAATTTGTCAGACGGCTTTACACTCCCGCTCGAAACCGTCACAAGCATTTTTTTAGCTTGTCTACTCACAGACGTGACTTTCTATGTCGCGAGCAGGATTTCTTTTGTTTTCACAATTTTGTTTCGGAGTTTTCATCGCACAAGATTTCTTTCGTCCTGCTAGATGAGCTATTTGTCGCACAAATGGATCTTTGTTGTCATAAACTTGACTTGCTAATCTCATTTTTCAATTCTCACATGACCGATTTTTTCTTTGGTTTTATTGCACTTATCAACTCCGCAGCCTTTTATTGTCATGACATAAAACTTCTTTGTAGCGACAGAGATTTTGCCTTCAATATTTCACCATGTTGCAACATAAATTTCTTTGTTGCCATTCCTCTTATATTGCTCTTTAACTTCTATGTCGCGATAGAGAATTCCTTGTCACGACAGAATTCACCCCAACCTCATGTTTTGTTTGTCGAGACAAAGATTTTGTTGTTCTTTGTTGTGAATTTCGAATGTATCAATGCTGATAGATTTTTCTCATAGATAAAAATTCTTCCTTCAAATGAGTCCATGCCGAAAACTTTGTTTAACATAAAAACAATTTGTCTCAAATGCATCCTAGGGGTTTTATTCTTTTTCCATTTTCTTTGTCACGACAGAGCTTTTGTCGCGAATAAAATTCACATCTCCGATAATCTTCAACCTTTTATGTTGCGACAGAGGAAGGATTGTCGCGATAAAATTCCTTTTCCATTTGCCCTGATTATTGTCACGACAGAGTTAAGGGTGTCGCGACAGTCTTCTTTTCTTCTTCTTTAGCAATGTCGCGACATAGAACTCTTTGTCACGACAAAAATGCTCTTTCAACCTTGAGTTCTACCTAGGCTTTGTTGCTACATATAGCTGCAGGCTGCGACATAGTTCTCTGATATGCTGGAAATTTTGTCGCAACAGACAAAAACTATGTCACGACAGAGATTGCTACAATTTCCTTTTTTTTTTTTTTTTGCTTCTTTTCTACTAGAATTATCTCATTTTCAATTAACACCTGCAAAACACAAAGTTGGTGAATATTCCATAATTTGGCTTTAAAATAGATTTGAAACTGTTAAAAACATGCTAGAAAAATGGATTAAAATAGATAAGTTGGCATCCCGAAGGGAGAATGAGCAAAGCTATTATGTGAGCTAGCGAAAGAAAAAGAGAAGAAAAGGGAGAGGAAGCATGAACCCTAACTGAATCTATCTCCAGATGCTAGAGAATATCACCAAGAGCAACTTGGAAGCTATAGGCAAAAGAAGCAATACTGCATATCATGGAGGTATAAGGATAATCGAAGGTATGAGAGAAAGAGACAACTAACCAAAACTCCAAACTATAACTCGCAGATGAAACATCTCGATGCAGACTCTAAGTAAGAGATACCAATACATGGAAGAGGTAATTGAGACGTAGAGACTTGGAAATGGAAAAAGAGATGTAAGAAAGCATGCAATGTGAGAGAAGAGGTAGTTAAAGATACGCTCGGGAAGAGTTAGGGAAGCAAGAATTCAATCTATTCAAAATGATGGAAACTAGAGATTGTAGCATGAAAGTAGATCTGGAGTCAAGAGACAAAGAATAGCTAAACAATCTTCAACACTGTAGAGACAACTTGAGGCTCACAACTCAAGAATTGATCAATAGCAAATGTATAGTGTGAACTATTAGGCAAGAGGCCAGGAGTTTGTAAAGTGGGAATGCTTAAATTTTTACTGTTTATGAAGAGAGGTCAGTAAGGAAGAAAGTGCAATCACAACATCCAAATTACTAGACTTATACTATAGTGCCTAAGGATAATAATAAACCCTTCCATAACATTTAACAACTGGGAGAACCAAAGAAATACTTTCTATCTTTAAAACATTTTCTTACTCAAGACAGACTTTATGTTACAATAAGAATGTCAAGAAATAACTTTAAACAGAAAATATAAAGGAGTAGCACAAAAGGTAAGTCTCAAAAATCACCAAAAGAAAGAAAGAAAATGAGTTCTTTTTGTATATTGACGCTGACTTTGAACACTTCTAAATTATCTCAAGGAATATACTGCAAGTCTCTGCAATTATGTGCAACTATATCTTATAGGAAAATTATACCTGCGAATACTCGAGGTTACTGACTTTGAATGTTTGGTCAATCTAGGATCCATATTGTTTGACCTTGGTATGTGATTTTGTTGAAATAAATTTCTGATCAATCAAATGAATTAAATTGTACAATAAAGACAAAGAACATCATTTATAGAAACCAAACAAGAAATCGTAGATGAAACAGTAGAGGATGAGCTAACTGAAAATCTGGTGTTGCGATGTTATTAATGGATAAGTTGATTTGGAAGACTGTGAAGATTTGTCAAAACGAAGGAAACAAATAAGACTCATAATTATATTTTTGCAAACAACTTTAGCCTATGAACACCGAAAAACATGCACATGGTCAAAAAGCACTCGTTAAATTAATTGTTGAAATTAGGACATCTTCAGAAGATCCATCAAAATTTTTAACTTTACGCCCTGAACTAAGATTTTTATTCAAGCATAAATCTCAGTAACACAACTAATATGTTGATAGACCATCCTTGGAAGTTTGAAACTTTCAAAGCTTACCCATTATATGCAAGGGTTCATATACCCTAGTTCTTATTTGAACCTAATTTCCAATTTCATCATCAAAGCCTAATTAACCTTAACCTTCCTTAAAGCTAAGCTTCGCAGAATAACCTAAGTTTGCCCAAATCTTGCAGAATTGTGTAGAAAATGATTTAAGATAAATAAGTTTAGGGAGCACTTGTAGTAAAGAAAAATGATGAGAATTACTCTTGATGAAAAGTGGGTCAATTGATTGAAAATGTATCAAAGAAGGTTCACAAAAAAAGAATTGAGAAGTTGAAAAACAAAAGGGTCTAGGTGGAATGAGTTTTGTCTTATAGTCTTCCTCCCTTGAGCAATTAAGTTCTTAGGGGTGCTTCAACACCTAGTACCCTAATCCCAACTGGTATGGGAGTTACTAACCCAAAGCTCTCTAAGGGTGGTAGAAAGCTTAAGAAGTCAAAACATTGCACCATTCCATAAACCTTGATAAGAAATGAAAAACTAAAAAGCTTATGATATGATGAACTGAATGTTAATTCTAAAAGTGGAGCAAGAAAAATCCAAAATGGAGAGTATGCAAAAAGATGCATCCAATTGAGTTTGGGGGTGCTTTTGAAAAAGTGAATTGAATAGAAAAGAAAGGATGAGCAGTATGAAGGCAAAATGTTGACAAAGTACATGTAGCTTAGGTAAACTTAAGCTTAAACACTGCACTACCCAATGCCCAAGCCAAACAGATTACAAAGCCTAAAAGACATATTTGACTTTAAGGTGGTGTTTGTTTACATTAGTGGGAGTTCAATATGGGACCTTAGGAAAAGTCAGGAGTAGTTTATTATTTGAATAGTATCCTAAAAAAGACAATTCAATTTTCCATATTGGAAAAAGGAACCATCAAGATACTACCAATCAGTGTAAATAATTGAATTGTTTCACTACAACAAATACGGAATTCGACAAAAATTCATTCCACAATGTGTACAAATTTCGTCCATAAAGATAATTGTGGACGAAAAATAAAACGTCTCTAAAGGCTCGTCGGTAAAGGTAATTATGGACGAAATAATGAAACTGTCCCTAAATATTATATGATTTAAGTGACGAAAATGTTTCATTCACAATAGGTTATTTATTTGACAAAATTTTGTCCCTAAAATTAATAACTATTCGCTTCCAGAAAGCGATATTTCGTCCACAAAGGTCTGATGTTCAGTTGAATGGATTACTGGGACGAAATTTTATCCACAATTCAATTAGGAATTAGAAACACAAACTATTTCGGCCCAATAAAGGGTTGAATTATCGAATTGGAGACGAAAAACTTTTCTGGCCCACAAAGAGTCGTGATTAGAATTTGTGACAAATAACATTTTGTCCACAAAGGGTTGAATGATCAAAATTGGGAACAAATACCATTTCGTCCACAAAGGGTTGTGGATCAGGACTGGTGACAAATGCTATTTCATCCACAAATGTTAAATGATCGTAATTGACAGCTACCATTTCGCCCACAAAGGGTTAATTATTGTTAATCAGGATGAAATTTGTTTCGGCCCACAATTAGTATGGAAAAAATTTCACCACCTCAATTCTTTGTTTACTATTATAAAACAACAAATTTATCTGATTATGTCAATTGCATAAGCAATTTTATTAATATCTAAAATAAAATTATATAAATACGTCATAAAACATAATGTCAGCATTTAAAAATAAAATATAATCCATACATAGTAAATCTATGACATTAGCAATTAAGTATTTAACATAAATATTATATTATACCATCTACTTAACATGTTCTATGTTAAATCTATATGCCAAAATCTAAAACTCAAAAGTCTAAACAATCAACTAGTTGGTGAATTGCATCTCTTCTTCCCGCACCTACATCCGACAACAAAGAACATATCATTAATGGATAAAACAATTAGAATAAACTTTAGGGAGTAAGAAATTGAATCATTTCTTAACAAATCTTTCTAAGAAATATGAGTTGGTGGATGACTATTTGTAGAGAGAAACATATCAAACATCTTCATAATGTTCAAAGCGAGCCTCCCAAATTTTTTCGATTTGCCAAGCGATCATCTAAACTCTCTCTTTGATTTTCCAAGCAGCCGGGCCAACACCTACTTTATCAACCAATTTATCTATCTCCACATCTTTCTTGCTGTTTTCCTCAAGCTCGTATTTTGGCATTTGAGTTGATTCCTTTCCTTTGGTTTCAGCCATCCAAGACCTTTGATGTAGCCAAATCTAGTTCCAAGAACTCGATCGCAAATTTCACTGACTTCAAAGCATTCTTTTCTTTTAGATTTTCTAACAGTCGATCATTTCCTTCTAAAACGGAATATTAATATGAAGATTAATATAAAATCACACTGGAGTTAGAATATATAGCATAACAATTACACTTACATATTTTGACTCTACCACTGAAGATGACCATCATTTTCCTTCTTTAAAATGTGTGAACTTGTAAAAAGAAATTCGATCACACTCTTCCCCATCAAGTAATTTCTCCTCCTAATACATAAAATAACATGTCAAGATAAATACAAGTCAGCCAACTAATCATGAAACTAAAGTTTTGTTATTTCCCAACATACAATTTCTTATTTCAAAACAACAAAAGCAAAATGGTCTGATTGTGGATACATGGTTGAGCCTGCTCGGCTAAGATTTTCAATATTTACTTACTATGCATTAACTAATCGAGATCAATACAATTCCAAAGTGATATCCATTAACTAATTAATAGATTAACATTTTTATTAATATACCTTACACAGGATCATTCCAAAGATTTGAATCCTCAATGAACAAAGATTTGAATGCTCCCACTTTCTCTTAACTTCCAGAGAAAATATTCTAAAACGACTCACAAAACAAAACAATACGTGAAATATACAAAAATGAGAAATAATAAAAATAAATAAAAGAGAAGAAAATACTTTTCAGCCACCCAAAAAAAAAAAAAAAATCAAGGCTTTTAACCTATCAAGAATTTAGTCAAAACACCAAAAAGCCATGAACAAAATAATTTTCTAGGGGCCTTCCATTGAACAAAGATTTGAATGCTTCTAATTTGAAATCCTTAACCTAGAGCAGGCCATTCTAAAATGACTCCAAACATACACACGGAAATATACAACAAGCGCTAAAAGGCAAAACTAAAAATAAAAATAAAAAGAGAAGAAAATAATTTTCAAACTACCAAAAAAATAATTAAAGGTAAAGACTTTTCAACCATCAAAGAATCGAGGCATACCAAAAAGCCATGAACAAATCACCCAAATTTTCCTCGTTATCAAAGGCAATTTCTTTTCAAACCGTACAAAGATACGAAGAAAGAATTATCTATAACAATTGCCCCTAACTATCAAATCATTGGATTAAAAGAAGATAAAATAAAGATGCCACCAAATTTGAAGTTGCCAATAAATCAACAAAATAAATCACAGAATTCTCCCTTAGTCAAACCCAAACCCAAGGCAGCGATGATGCAGATCAAAACCTTTGAGCAAGATAATTATCAAATCCTCGAAATAAAGGAAGAAAGAGAGTATATATATATATATATATATATATGCTATATATATATATATATATATATATATATATATATATATATATATGGAAGAAACCATCTAATAGAAGAATACATCTGTACCTCTTCTAACTGAATTAATGTACTCAAAATAAAAACAAAATAAAATTGTTGCACATACCGTGATTAAACATACAATGGTAATAGACGTACTTCGAAAAGATCCAAGCTTTGAGTGAGAAACCATCCAACTTTGAAACGAATGAAGAAAATAATACAAGATCGATACCTCAATCTTTCGAATCTAAGCTAAATTAAGAGACGAATCATCAAATTTGAGAAAACCGACTCTCAAACAAATTTTTCGTAAACCAAAGCACTCAACTTTTCCCATATTTATGATAAAAATGTAACCTACTAATAATTATTGTTATTATTATTAAAAATAATAATAATAATAACTATAATTTCTATCCGCATTTGCGCATATTTTCCAGATAATATAAGAATGAGGTGGCGGCGAATCCCGACTCCCATTTTTTTTTTCCGACGACATCAATAGAACTACTACGGCAAAGAATGGAATCAAGTGGAAGAAAAACAAGGGAATCACAACAAGCAAAACAATGCCCGTGGGAAAGGTTTTCTCGGTTTTTCAACTTCCTCGTAAGAACACCCAATGTCATTCCAAGAGTTCAAATTCTAGAAGAGGGTATCAAGTAAAGATTCCAATTTCTTTTCACACCCTTTGCCCTAAACTCCCCATCTCAGAGGACGAATCTTGGGATTGCAATTGAAGACATGATTATAAATGGCGTAAGAGAAATCACACCCAAAACAACCACGTGATACCCCACAATAACTAATCCAAAGGTAATTCAAAAGAAAAAACAGAGTGAAACAAATCAAGGCAAGCTTTCAGACCATGAGAAAACAGGAAAGTTTGTCAAGATAATCCATACACAAAGACAGGAAAGCGTGACATTAACGACGCCTGAGAAGAATTCTTATGTCCCCATTAGAGATCCCGGCAAGGCCAAATGCTTGGTCTGCCCAGATCACAAATCCGCCATTGTCGGGAAAGGAGGAGTTCGCAATGATGAGAGCCTCCTAAAGACGCCTCCATAAGGAAGTGGGAAGACCAGAATCCTGTAAATTGCTAGCAGCCGTCCCGTCGTCGCACCGTCTGGCTTCTCCGGCTGGAGCGCCTGCCACTGGCGTAGATGATAAGATCAGAGAACAAGTGCCGGGCTTTTTACTTTGAGGGCTTGGCTGCCAAGATGTGGAGGCTCTTCAATGGTGTCCGGTTCGGGAAGAAAACAACCATGGACTCACATCTCGCACCGAACATGGCTTCCGATTTCCTTTGAGAAGAAGATGATGATGATCCTAATTCCTAATCCACTGGAGTGGGTTTTTTTTCAGAGATAAATCACTAAATGATAATGAATTTTTTTTTATCAATTTTATTATTATTATATTATGATTATTATTATTATTGTTATTATTATTATTTTGAATACATAACTTATATTGTCTCATTCGAGTCCGTTTTTTCCGAAAAATTTTATTTATTTTCAGTTCAAGTATTTTAAATAAACTTTAACTCAAGCAATTTTCTAAGTTTCGAGATTTTTGTAAAAATCTGGCCCCCGGTTTCACTCCACGATTTATCACCCAAAATTCATAAATATTCCTCAACGTTCCCGTAATTCGACGAAACTTTTCGGGGTCACTATTTATATATTCCACTTAATCTACAAGAATCCGCTTTCGCCATCCGAGATTTAGAGAATTTTCGGTTTTCAACTGAAATTACCGTTTTAACCTTTTTCAAAAAAATTGAATTTTTCTCGGGTTTTACAATATATATATATATATAATAATGTTAATCTTTAAATATATTAATCAATTAATAACTTTTTTTTTTGAAATTTAAGCTATTATTATGATTTCAAATAATAAGTTTAAGTTTTAACAAAAATTTTCTTAGAGTTTCGAGCAATTTATTTTTATAAATCATAAAAAATAATTTTACTTTTTGACAAATGTATAAATATAATAAATAACTATACTTTCAAAATAATCTCTATATGTAAAATTAAATATATCTTAAATTCTTCAATAATTTTCAATTATAAAATTTATATAAAATATCCGACCATAGTTTCTCCGATATAACTGCAGAAAATCCAAGTACTAATATATCTATCGAAACCCATATTTCATCCCATGTGATCTCTAATATTTTATTCTGCCAGGGATTTTTCTCAGCTCGGTTTTCTCGCATTCTAAACCGATTTATTTCAATAAGGAGAAAGGTACTTTTTATTTTGAAGGAAGGAATTAGATTTACTGATTTAGAACACCAGATGTGCTATGGCATAAGTATGAGAGTTGGATATTTCAAGTTAGCGTGACACAAAAAAATGTTGTTTGTTCTGGTCTTAAAGAGGTTTATTTACAAGTTCAATTTTATCATTATGACAAGATTGGCCCATCATAAGTTTGTAATTCTTACTAAAACATTTAAAAAATTAACCTTTAATGATTTTCGCCTTGGGGGACCTAAAATATTGGATATGCAAACTGGTCCTAAAAATTAAATAACTTTAAATAAAAATAATTCGTCTAATAAAGAGTTAAACATCCCAAAATATTTTCCTTAGGTGGCGCGAACCCTAAAATTCTAAGCGAGGCAAAAGGGTCATGGCGCTCATTTTTTGCAGCATAACAAGTTCGGGCCTCCACAATTATGTATATTTGTGGACGAAATTATTTTCGTACCCAAAAATTTCGTAGCTAATTTTATAATTTGTTGTAGTGTTTACACTATATGAATTATTTGTTTGTTTAGTGAACTTAATTGAAAATCTTCTTCATTTTGGATTTAAAACTTATTCGAAAATGATATTACAACTATCCAATTTTTAAACTGATTTGTGGATTTAAAGGAAAAAGATGTCTGTTGCAAAACAAAAATGGCCTGAAAAAGCTGAATTACTTGAGGACAAGCAAAATATCATTTCATACTGGGGACAAGTAAAACTATAAGTTTGGGGGAGTTTGATGAGTCCAAAACTTGTATATTTTTTAGTCCATTTTCCTTGCATCTTTGAGAGTTTAAGGTCCTATTTAATGAAGAATTATGGAATCTTCACCAGATTTGTGTTTTGCAGGGTTTTAATGAAAAAAAAACTAAGAACCAGCAAGAAAAGCAGTAAAAATGGCTAAGGTAGAAAATGCAGAATGTCGCAACATATCTGAATTATATTGCGACAAAAGTTCAAGACAACCAACAGAAGTTTGTCGCAATAACCAGATCTCTATCGCAACAAAGATAAATGGCTAAGGTGAAATGCACGTTGCAACATTTAAATTATAAGGCGGCTAAAAAGTTCAAGACAACCAAGAGAAGTTTGTTGCAATAACCAGATCTCTATCGCAACAAAGAGCATGCAGCTTACCCAAAAGATTAGTTGCAAAAATGTCTTCAAAATTCACAACTATATCGCGACATAAAATGTGAAGAAGAAAGAGAAGATTGTCATGACATTCTAAAGCTATGTAGCGACCTGATTAAGACAAAAGAACAAAAAGAATGTCATAACTTTTCGAAACTTTGTCGTGACAAAGGACAAGGAGAATGACAACAGAACATTATCGCGACATCCAAAATTATATCACGACAAAGAATGAAATGAAGTATTGGAAAGAATGTCATGACATAAAAAAATGATTGTTGTAACAAAACAAAAGGAAGAAGACTAGAAGTATGTCGCGATAGTTATACCTTTAGTCACGACAAAAGTTGACATGAGTTCAAGAATTATTGCACAAAGTTTAAATGTCGAAACTAACCATCTGAGACTAACAATGCATGGAAATTATGTCATGACATTAGAAACTTTGTGCTATGACAATTACAAGATGAAGTCGGGCTTGAGAACTTTTGTCGCGACATTTCTAAAGTATGTCGTAACACAATTTGAGGAGAGGGCAAAGAACAATGTCGCGATATGCCTTTTATTGTCATGACAATTATGGATAAGAGACTTGAGACATATATTGAAACTTTGTCACGACATTTGAAAAGTTTATCGAGACAATCACTCAAGAAGGATGCTAGTCAATATTGTTGCGACAAACTCACAACAAAGAATGGAAACATAAAAACTACAAGAATGTCGCGACATTTTGCAACTTTGTTCAAGAACAATGAAAGTTTCAGCGCCAAAGTCAAAGATGTGACAGCCAATGTCGCAACAAGGCCATGACAGAACCCGAAGACACAAAAGTAAGCGGCAATGTCGTGATATAGACCAACATTGTTGTGACAAAGCCATCAGCTGGGCTTGTATTGAAATCCACAATTCCAGCCTAGAATTCCGGCCCAACAATTATGAGCCCTATAAATAGAAAGAGCTAGAGCATCAGGAAATTATCTTCGGATCAAGAGTTTTTCAGCAGCTTTCAACCAGCTTTTAGCTTTTTTGAAGAGCTGAAGTCTCTTTATATATATTTCTTTTTTTCTTTTTATTTTTCTTTCTCTTAGAAGTAGAGGTAGATTTGAGATGAAATTTTGAGCTGGGATTATCGAAATCAACCTTCATTTATGTCTAAATCCATAAAGTGAAATATGAATTTTTCCGAATTCATTTTATTCAGTTTTAATCACAATTTCAATAAAATTTTCTAATCAACTACTCATTGTCACTTATGAAATTATTTGGTGTTTGATTGTTATTTTGCAATAATTCAATTGTATGTTTTATGTATAAAAATTAGATTGATCTAATTGGTACAACTCTTGTAATGAGCTATTCTATATATCAATGCTCTATACCCAAAAAGAGTTGTATCCATGCTCTGATTTCTAAGATCCCTTTAAGTGACATAGAGACGGACTACCTGAGAGCAAAGAGCAGTGACTTGGGGGTAAATTGCATTGATATTTTATGAACTAATGTACTCTAAATATCACTCTGATACATCATAGGTGATGTTCTAACCTCTTACTTCGTTCCTTCAGTGACAAATGTATGTGTTCCCGAGGAATAAGGATCACTTAATGAGATATTACTTTAATCCTTAGAGGTTTCATCTCAATCCAAGAGAATAATCTTAATCATGTGTTAGTTGAGATTCTAATCAAGGAGAAAGAGAATTGCATTGAATTGATGGTTGAGATACCAATTCAACTAAAGAAGGCTTGTGTTACCCTATCTATGGGGGCGAGTAATCTTCAGTCCCAAGAGATGGCTTAAGAAAAATAGCCAAATCTTGAAAATGATCAAATTCTAAAAGTAACTATGTAGAACCATTGACTCAGTTTAAGAATATGAGATGCTAAATAGTGAAATGTGTAGTGTCAGGAGGCATTCCAAGGCTACACTACTCTGCTCTTAGACAAATCAAGAATTCATGTCCTTAACAATATTATCTTTGGGAACTATGCAAATCGATAGTTAGGAACATCATCCATTCTGCTAGTTCTACTTGGTGAAATTCTAATTTAATCGACTGTGATTTAACATTGACAAGAATCTTTTCATTCAATTTAATGTTGATAATTTAAAATTCCAATTGCAGGTTCAAATAAATATGATCTCGAAAGTAGTAAGGTTGTTTTTTATTTTTCTAATCAATCCCCTGTGGGAATGATATCTAGACTTAAAAATCCACTTTATTACTTAAAAGCACTGTAAGTACTTGCAATGATTTAGACCAAAAACAAATTTTAATTACAAAACATGATATATAATAGTATGAAACAACTTTTCACACATTCAGGCAAACAAGTTTTTGGCAATACTGCTGGAGATTGAACTTAGTCTTTGGTAGTCATGTTAGAAATTTGGGCGATCACATATTTTGGTGTGTAAAAAATTAGTCAACAATGCCATAGTGGTGCTCAACTAGTGGGGTTCATGGGGAGCTATAGATTGATTCCCATATGATAAGTTCTCAAGGTTCCTCAATCCCAGGTGGTAATGAGAATATAAACTGTTGTTAGGCTGAAACATATAGCTTCGGTTTCTCACATAATTTGCTTCCTCCACTTGGAATGGGGCATAATATCATTCCTCCTTGTTCTGCATATAAGTAATTTCACCAATTGTTGGCTCCTTTGGAGTTTGTTGGTTCAACTTTGTCATTAAAGCATCAAATTTAGCTTCTAATGATGGCGTTCTATCTAACTCTAAGATGCATCCTTGCTTCCTTCCAATGCTTCTCTCTGAAGGCGCTTGATAATTATTCTTCGTTAACTCTTCAAATAGTTGATTGGCTTCCTTCACAGTCTTTGTTGTAATTGATCCTCCACAAGCCGTGTCTACCAATGCTCTTGTCAACACCGAGACCATTGTAAAAAGTTCGTAGACTTGGGCACTTAGCTTATACCCATGATGTGGGCATTTTCTTCAATAACTCGAATCTATCCCAAGCATCGTGATAATGTCTCTTGGTCACCTTGTCAAACCGAGTAATTTTTGCCTTAAGTCAGGAAGTGAGGGGCGTGAAATTTTTTTAAGAAGATTTCAACTACCTCCCCATTCGTTGATAACCAAGATCAAGTTGTGAAACTAACCTCACTTATCCTCCTAAGAGAAAATGGGAAAAGCTTCAACTTAATGACATCATGATCAACCCCGCTCATCTTGATTTTACCACACAACTCAACGAAATTAGAAAGGTGACCATTAGGGACCTCTAAAAGATTACCCCTAAATTGTTGTTTTTGAACCATAGAGATTAGAGCAGGCTTCAGCTTAAAGTTGTTTGCATCAATTGATTGGTGTCGAATCCCCGAATAATTCTCATTTAACAATGGTCTCCAACAATCTCCCAATGGTTGTTATCTCATTTCAGGCATCTCATTCTGATCAATGTGGCTTCATTGTATCTATCACTGTTATTCTCTTCCATTATGATATTATTTTCCTTGACTCTTTTCAACTTAGATAATGTTCTTTCAATTTCTGGATCAAATGGCACATTAATTCGTATGTCGGGCCTTCTATGCATAAAAATAGCACCTAAAATCACCAAACAAAACTCTAGAAAACAAAATAAGAATAAAATAAAACAAATCGAAATAATGTACGATTCACAAACAAAAAAAAAATCGATTTTTTTTTTCAAATTAGAAAACTTCACTTTTTCTAGAATATCAACCTAAACACCAAAAACTATTAGAATCCCCAACAACAGTGCACAAAAATTGTTAGGTTTACAGTGTGAATATATAAATGAAACAACCTAAGCCCGTAAGTGCATGGGTCACAAGTAATAAAGTGGTTTTCTTTTATGAATCAAAATCATTCCCACAAGGATTGTATTGGTTTTATGAGGGATTGAGTACCCCGACTACTTGATTAGTTCATTATCTGAGCGTCCTAATGATGTAATGAAGTAAAATTTTGGAAATTATAAAAAGATAAACCAAAAACAAAGAGTGATATGTAAAACATTGGAACAATTGAATAAAAACAAGAAGAAAAAGACTTAGAGAGGAACTAGGGTTGGTTATCTTCAATGATGCTTAGAGATTCATCTAGATGAGGCATGGGTTGAATGAATTATGTCTTTAATTGGTCTTAAGACATGGAATAAGGATCCCACTCTTATGGTCCCCCTTATATTTTCTCTCATTATCCACCTATTCACAGTTACGTTCTTCTAGGTTGATAGGGCAATAATTTTCCAAGGCATTTTTCCTAAGGAGTTCTATTGGTCACAAATACATTCTTACAATAAAACTACCCAGAGCAAGTTCGAATTGGTCACAGTTATGTTCTTGCAATGCTCACTTAATACCATTTGGTGTCCCCTCCTAATGAAATCCATTTAGTTCTAGGAATTTCTAATTCCTTAAACTTCTTTAACTAAGTTAATTTGAATTCCAATTAATTGACTCACACCTTAATAGAATCAAATCCAGATTTTAAGGCAAACATCCCAACTGTCACCAAGGAAACCTTAGTAAAGTGATCTAAAACCCAATGCTTAGCATGAATCAATTAACCAAAATCATAATCTTCCAAGAATTAACACCAAACATATCAATCCAAGCATAAATCATCCAACAAAACTTGAAATTAGATGAATCAAGCATCAAATCCAATAACCAACCTTATAGAATGTCTAGCCAATCATTTCAACCATAAATTTTAGCAAATTCATGTTGATTAAAGACATAAAACTGGAGAAATTGAAAGAGTAGAGATTGAGATACGAAACAGTGATAATATGGCAATAGTCTTCAATCTCCAACTCCAAAGCTAGAATTAACACTCTATAAGGTCTTGCTTCTAAGAAATCTTCAATTACAACTCCAAATTCTTCACAAAATCCCTAAATCTAAGAGAAATATAACCTAGAAAATGGATCTATGCTGAGAGATAGAAAACGCTATAATAGGAGCTTCCTGCCTCAAAGTTCAAACCCTGAAATTGTCTTAAAGTGTGAAACCCCGATAAAATCCTAATTTTCTGAAAAATGGCAAAATGGTAATTTTGGTCAAAATCCGGAAATTTTCTAGATCTCGGATGACGAAACAGACTTCATCTTTAGAATCCTCTCGCAAAATCTAGCTAGCACGTCGAGACTGGGTCAAATCTCGAGACAAACTCGAATTTGCATGTTTTTTCGGCGGGGCAACGAAATGAAGGTGACATTTTGCAATACTAATGGCTCAAAGGTGCCATGTGTCGTGCAGAATGATTTAACTTGAGACTACAGGTCTATGGGTGACATGTGGCATCTTCTAATTGGATAGAAATCCAAAGTGTGTGGATAAATGATATGAATCCTATCGTAACCAACAGACAATTGGACATGTGGCAATGAGGGGGACAAAGAAGAGCTTTCTTCTCCATTTTTGCTGGATCCAGCATTGGAGAGAGGGGAGAGCAAACTTTGAAACGATGGAGGGTTTTTAGAGAGAGAAAGTGCAACTTCTCTCTAGATTTCCCGACTTTCGACCGTCAGTTCATGTCGGGCCAAGAAGCAAAGTTGTTCTACGCTTAGCGACTACGTAGAAAGAATTTATTTTGTGGAGTTTTGACAACTCCAAGAGGTAGGGGTCTTCTCCTACTCGGTTATTTTTAGTTTTAAGAGTCGTGTAAATGGTTTGGAGTGTTTGAGGCCGTGAATGGTTGTTTGGTTAGTCCCAAAACTTGGGACTAAATTATTGAACTTTTTTGACTAATGTTAGCAAGCTTCAGACATCGATTACGGATCATTATTGGTCCATGTGTTATAATTCATAATAAATTATGGTTTGGGTGTTGTTGGGTTGAAATGGTTATGGATTTTGCCTCGCAAAGTGGAACTGATGTTAGAAGAGTAGGGTCAGCCTACCTGATATTCCATCAAGCCGCTGGGACCAAGTAAAAATAAATTCCGGCTTACTCGATCGGGACCTAAATGGTCCATGTGTTTTGTGCTAAAAATATTGCTTGAATTGATGCATTGAATTGCAGGAAAGAAATTGTTAATGCATGAAATTAAATGTGTTAACATGAGTGTTTGAATTAAATGAAATATAATTAAAGAGCCAATGGAATTAAGTTGATTTGCTGACAGTCAAGTGAGCTAATTTTGATGTTATTGATATGAACAACAACATGTGATTAGTATGTGAATTTGTTAATATATGCATGATGTGATTAGCATGTGTTGCATGAAATGGCATAATGCATTTCATATGCACGGCAACCCTAGAAAATTAGGTGAGGTACGGTACAGTTGAAAAGAAAAAATAGAAAATGGTTGTGAAAGGAATTTCAAGGGAAGATTTTCCGGAGAATTGCCTTGGAGAGTTGTCCAATAGTTCATCTCTGAGGCTTTAATCATGATCAAGTTTTAAAATGATCCAAAGAATTTACTTCGGAGAGTAGTCCAATATATTTACCGAAACTCTGTATGAGGTTTTCAAGAACAAAAATATTTTTCTTCGGTAAATCCATGTTTTCTCTACATTCGCTCTTAGGCATACGTGGAGGAGCCGAGTGACCGAGAAGGGAAAAGGGTGAGTCACATTCTCATCCATATCATGCAGACATTCAAGTAGTGATCGTATTTGCTTGAAGGTGGTTATGTCAATCATTGCATTTGCACCAGTGGGAGTAGTCGTAGGAGATTATCACTACTGGGCATTGCTCACCCTATCGAGGGATCATTATTTCAGATACAGGGAGTATTCAGAAAGACGGCGCCCATTAGAGGTCGCTTTTGAGAAGAAAGCCATGAGTGGCTTTATTCATTTTATATAACATGTATTAAAATTTTAAATCTTAATATATGTCAGATTGAGATGACAAGAACTTCGAACTATGGTGATATAGTTGATGTGTTTTGGTGAGTATTGATGTATAGGCCCAAGTAGCCATTTTTACTCATGTATAGGTCTCATAATATAGACATAGGTATTTCGCAGGTTGACGGGTTGTCAACGAGACACCCTGGGATTTGGGACGTCACATAAATTATGCTTTATATACACCTTGGAAAATGGGTCGAAATCAGCTCAAAAGTGGAAATACGTTGAGCCGTCGAGCTTGCATAGTCACGACCATACGTGTGATTCGTGCCACAGTAGGCTGAGCTAAAATCAACAATATTTATATACCTAAGCCCTCCTACTCGTCAGAAACAAGCTATCGCAAAGATAAAGGGTTCAGTATTCAACACTGGACGGGTTTTCATCCTGTAAATGGTTTCGTATTAGGGCATGAAGGTAAGGCTTTCTATTTGGACTTTTTGGATTTGTGTCAAAAGCTGTAAATGGTTTAAACTGGAAATTGCAAAAACTGAAATGGTAAACTAGAATTTAGTGAAGAAAATTAACTGAAGATTTAGGGTCACCAACTTGACAAGCCAGTGGCAAACACATGTCCTCAAAGTTTTATCCCCGCCGTGAGTCACGTGATGCGCGAGTGGTCTCCTTTTTGTTTAAAACCCTAACATTCCTTTATCATTTTTCTAAGGCTAGTAAAGACCATCTAAAGAATCACAGCGCATCTCTCACCCGAGCACTGAACCCTAAAGTATGGAGAGTATTGGCCGAAACAATAAAAGTCAATGTTATTTAACCCTAATTTGAAGAACCCTAACATGTAAATATTATCTCGTAGGCTCAGAAGACCATCTAAAGAACAATGGGCCCTAAAGCATGGAGAGTATTGGCCAAGACAATAACATCCCATGTTATGCAACTGAATTTTGAAAATATGGGCTATAAATACTACCCGTGACTTTAGTACAAGAGTGACAAATATGCTTAACCCCACCACTGCTAGCTTCCTTCCTTCAAAGGAAGAGGCTTGAATACACTCCTTGAGTTGTCATCCTCAGAGGTTTGGCACAGGAAAGTGAAAGAAAGAAGAGAGAAAGAAGAGAGAGAAGAGAGAAAAAGAAAGAAAAAAGGAGACCTAAAAAAACTTTATTTACAAAAGAATAAAAGAAAATAACTTTACAAATCACCAAAAAACTCAGATTCCCTTCTCATCCTCCTCTTCTTGCCATAAAACATGAGGTATTTATAAGCTCTCCTCAAGGTATGAAATTACTAAAACCCCAATAACTAGGCTATTACAGACAATTGGGTAATAAACCAAGCTCTGAAGGCGGCCGTATTAATTACAAGAGGATGATAAGGCCTGCAAATTCTCAAGTAGGATGAGAATTTCGCTAATTAGCCATCAGCAAGGGTTAGCCACCTGCGCGTAGCTAAATTGAAATTTCGCTAAGGCACTTCATGAAGAATACCGCGTTAATAAATCTTGTGAGAAGTTTAAAACCGATAATTTCGCTAATGAATGTGTTATTTAGCGAAACGTGGGATTTGGCTTAGTAAATTCATCATTTCGCTAGGCTTGCTTAACAAAGTTGCTAAATTCGCTTAAATTTTAACCGATTATAATGTTTTGCGAAATTCGCTAGGTTGCTAATTGTTTGCGAACAATGATAAACTATTTTGTCGTTTTTCTATGCTCTCATCCCGTCTTCAACTCCGTATCTCTCGCTTTCTTTCCCCATTTTGTTTTTCCATCGATTTTGGGCTTGTTGATGGTCGAGACTACCTCCGACCCATTGATCATTTGCATTGAGGTTGAAGTTCAAATGTGTACAAAAGTCTACAAACAACCAAAAACACCTCAAATTGGACATGTTACTAAGATGACTTGAACACTTCAATTGGGATATATGACATGATTAATGATCAAAAAGTACTCAAAACCTATCTAATATAGGGTTCAAAATTGTACTTTTTGGACACTAATCAACGTGTTATGTAGTCGCAACTACACTACATTGGTAGTGAAAACAGGATTGTAGAAGAGTTTCATAGTCGTGACTATGAATTGCTATGGTCGCGACTATGCTGCATTGATGTTGAAGACAAGATTGCAGAAGATTTTCATAATCGCAACTACGAATTGATGTGGTCACAATAATGTCAGATGATTCTAAAGACGGTGTCAGTAGTCCCACTACACGAGTCTTGTTCGACACCATTTTCCTAGCTTGTCAGTCATGACCATGAATAGTCAGAAGCTAGACTATAATGAACAATTTTAAATATTTTTCTACTTCTCATCCAATTTGCTTGATTCTTTTCCTTTCTTCCATTTCACAAAATACGACAGAGAGGGTTAGACATGAAAAGGAGTGAAAATGGTGCTAAGTTAGCATCAAAAAAATTATAAATGCAATGTTTTATAATGAGAAATGCTAACATGAAGCACACCTAACAAGTGTTAAGGATGGAAGGAATATGGACGGAGGGGGAGGGCTCCTATGGGACCATGAGGGATGATGGATTTTTGACTTCTTAACGAATCCGAGTGCATGCTCGATTTTAGTAGCTGAACTATGGGCGCTCATACATGGCCTTCGACTAGCGTGAACTAAAGGTGTGAGAAAGCTAATTGTAGAGACTGATCCTCTCAGTATACAAAGAAATTAGGAGGTCGAGGCATGACTATAGCGTAGACCGGATTAAGGAAGTAAGAGTCACGAACCTGGCTAATAGTAAAGTGCCACTGATGTAGGTCAGCTAAGAAAAATAATAAAATTGAAAGAAAGCGAATAAAATAAATATAACGAAGTTCTCAAGTTTTTCAATATTATATCAAATATGCTAAAAACCATAACATAAGGTAGGCACCAACAGAAAATCCTAACGGATAAATCTAAAAATCTTAACAGATAAATCCAAAAATCCTAACAGATAAATCCAAAAAGTACTAACGGATAAATTGAAAAATACAATTAAATAAATAACACGAAAATAAAATTCATCATTAGACTTCAGCCTTATCTCAAGCTAGCTCAGATATTGCCTACCTATTCCCATCATTCCCTCCGAATTAAAAAGAACTCGACTCTGAAGAGTGAAAGGAAATGTAGCAATCCAACAACGAAGGATCCAAATGATGAAGATCATCATCCTGTATCCAAGTAGCATAAGAATCAGGACGACCATTCCATTTGACAAGGAAACGATGAAACCCACCATCTCTTGAAGTCACAAACTCATCATCAAGGATAATATCCACCTTCTCCTTTGAATACTATAATGAAGGCATAATGGGTGCACCTTTGCTAGCTTCACCTACAGACACACTAGAAGGCAAAGTAGAGGCTCAAAAGTGCCTCGGTAAGGTAGCAAGTCATCTACATTGAAAACAAGGCTAATATCCATGTCATTAGCAAATCAAGAAGATATGCATTAGATCTCAGTTTAAGAATGATAGAATAAGGGCCCATGAATCTTGCATAAAGTTTTTTTGAAAACATTTTTGGAATTCTTTTAGGACGAATGCGAACCATGACATAGTCACCAACATTAAATTCTTTAGATCTACGATGCACATCAACAACCAGTTTATACTCCTCATTACTTAGGGAAATATTTTGCCTAATCTCAGCATGTAAGTCATGGATGTGTTTTGCAAAGTTTTCTGCAAGTTCAAACACACACATGTGAGGTGGTAAAGAAACATCAACAATCGAAGAATCAGATGGAACTTCTTTTGCCACTAATGCTATGCACATACCAATCCCAATTCCCTCTCTCTCAAACTTCTTACATTTTAAAATATGCAAATTTCGTTCAGGAAGTTTAGAGATGTCGACACATTGCAACTTTGGGCTTAGCATGTCTCAAAATAATGTTCTTACCCTTATACTTAAATGAATAAATGTTATCTTTACCAAAATTGGTAACATTAAGATCATAAAGCCAAGGGCGGCCTAAAAGAATATGGGCAACATCCATGGGTAGCACATTACAATATATTTCATCTTTATAATCCCCCATTTGAATAGAGACTAGACACCTTTGAGTGATAGGCAAAATATGGTCATTCACCCACGCTATCTAAAAGGATTTGGATGTAGTTCTACTTTTAGGTTTAACAATTTAACAGCATCCTTAGAAACCACATTCATTGAACTACCCCTATCAATCACTAACTTACATTTCTTATCTCCACTCTGTATGATTGTGCAGTAAGTACTAGCACTATCATTATCTACGCCAGGATAGCACACATCTAACCACACCAACACATGCTTCATCATCACAATCTTCATGAAGATCATCTTCATCACCAGAATAATCTAAAGGATCAACAATTTGGTCTTCCTCATTCTCCAAACTACTATGTTCAACATGTAATGCCAATGCACGTTAGGGACAATGAGACGCAATATGGCCCTTGTGATGACACTTATGATAGACAACTTATGAATTACTAGTCATAGACTCAATAGGAAGAGAGTTACACAAACTAGACTCTTGGCTCCTAATGTTATTGGGTCTAGTATCACCGTTTGATAACATGCACTGTGACTTAGATTGACTTGTGTGTGCAAAAGAGGAGGGTCTATTGAACTTCTCAACTTCTAAGGCTTTGTTATATGCATCCTTTACAGTGTGTGGAGTATGTAATTTAACCATCCTTTCAATGTCGAACCTAAGACCATTAACAAAACGAGTGCAAATAGAAAATTGATCCTCGGCATGGAATTGACTACACCTAAGCCAAGCTTCCTCAAACTTCACAAAATAAGGACCTAAGGGTCTAATGAAAATGGACTTAAATGCCAAAGACAATTAAATGAGAAAGGAAAGTAAATTGAAGTGCTAAAAGGAGAAAAATGAGAAATGAAATGATGAGAAAAGCCAAACAAGGCTTAAGGAGGAAAATGAGGACCTAAGGGTCATTTGAGACTAAGTTATTTGTCTAAGTGTGATTATTGAGATTTGAAGTGCAAATAGAGGAAGTATATGGGCTATAAAGCATTTTGGGAGAAACTTAAGTCAAAAGAATGCATTTTTGTGGCCAAACAAGGCCTTATGAAGAATAAGTGATGTAAGCCCACACTTGGTCTAAGAATGCACACTTGTGAAAAAAAGTTTTATGGAGAAGGAGAGAGGAGAAAAGGGAGAAGAGAGCTAGGGCAAGAAAAGGATCAAGCTTTGGATGGGATTGTTTTCCATTTCTTGCTTCTAAGATATCAAACAACCTACAAGAGAAGATTTGAAGAGATTGAAGGTAAGAAATCAAACCTTAGCTTTCCTCTTTGTGATTTTTGATTTGGGGAAAAAGCCCTAACTTGGGTAAAGGGAGTTTTTATTGGTTCTAATCCACTTTTGGAGTTGTTCAAGTTGGATTCCATGGTGGGTTATGATATACATGTGTTTGGATGGAGTTATTTGAGTTTTTGTGGATGAGAAATAGCAAAATCTGCCATTTATGGGCATATCCCGCACATTGGTACCGATACCGAAAGTGGGTATCGGTACCCATAGCACAGAGGGGAAATGGTACCGTACTAAAGTCAGTACCGGTACCCATTCAATTAGAGAGGTTTCGTACCAGTACGAACAAGGGGGTACCGGCAACGAGTTTCTAGCAACCCTTGCTATGACTTTGCACTTTTAAGTCTCATATTCGTACACCGATTGTTTAGCACTACAACAATTTTTTAATTAGACTACGTCTAAAAAACATAGTCTTTTATATATAGACTACGTTTTCTAAACCGTAGTCTAGGTGAGTGTAGTTAAAAGTGTGAGTGTAGTTAAAAGTCCCACGCTTGGACTACGTTTTTAGACGTAGTTAGAAGTAAAAACGTAGTCTTTAAATATATTTAGACTACGTTTTTATCGTAAATGTAGCTCATAACCGTACAAAAGACTACGTTTTTTCGACTTTTAACTACGTCTATTATGAACAAAAGACTACGTTTTTAAACGTAGTTAAACTACTTTTAACTACATTTTTTTACTTTTAACTACGTCTATTATGTACAAAAGACTACGTTTTTTTTACTTTTAACTACATCTACAACTGTACAAAAGATTACTTTTTATTGAAAAACGTAGTCTACTATGAACATTTAGACTACATTTTCAAACGTAGTATAATATCCAACTCGTCATACAAACATATACTTTCAATTTCAAAATAATCGAAAATATTGAATTGAAATATCCAATACCACATACAAATATCCAATACTGCGATAAACAAACATCCATAACATTTCTCTTCAAAGGAAGCCTGCAAGTACCGAATCTATCTGACAAGATAATGCTCGATCTCTTCTGCTTATGCTTTCTTCTCGCCAAACTACATATATACATAAGCTACTCAGAAAAAGAGCACTAAATAACACGACATAAAAATCTAAAACCATAAAAAGTACTACTTATATGAATCACGTATAATAATAACCTACCTTTTCATCTATTTGGAAATGATATGATTTTCAATGATCTCTTCATATACATGATGACATAATAGCCACATTCAACAGCCGATGGATGCTTAGGAAAACTTGAAAATGAATTTATAAGTTTTTATAAGATTCAAACAAATAAGATCTAATTTTATGAATTATTAAAAAGAATGTGCAACTCAATATACCTTAATAGACTCCCAAATAAGTTTTTTTCTTGCAACTCGGTCAGCTTTAGCATTGTATATTTTGAGTGCACTAATTTAACAAAGTATAATAATAGTGTGAGACTCAAATGATATAATTCAGGCAAATTACTATAAAAATAAAAAGAAATAAATACTTACGTATTAATAACATCTTTCAATTCTTTTCCCGTTGAACGTCCAATAGAATCACAAAATATACTTTTGGCCCTCATGAGGTCATTAACCACCAAGGACCCGTTGATCCCTTCATAAGTATAATAACAATAACAGAACAACTTAATATCAAAATATCTATTTTCATTAAAAAACTACTACCCGCAGTTATAAGGAGCTAGAAATAATTGATCCACATACCAACGCTCTAATCTTTTAGCAATCAAATCTATTTGTGCTCTAGCCGATCCAGAGTGTACAGAGATCTGTCCAGGGTCTATGAAGCCATACATGTTGAGCAGTTGTGATTTCTTGAGTTGGTTGTACAAATAGCTACACAAATCAAATTATTCAATTCCATAGTTTTTATTAGAAACTTGTAACATATAGTAATTGCATATGAAATGCAAAAAATATAAAAATATCTTATTACCTCATATATAGCACAATACAACTAGAAGTAATCTTCTCCATTGAGCAAAAGTTATCGATATCTTCTCGAATAATATAACAGACCCGTTCATAATCAAAGACACCAACATCCAATACCACAATTATTGTATTTGTATCTCCCAAACTTTTTGCAATGTGATCTTAAATATGACAAACTCCACGGGACTTCTTTTCTTGTTTTCTAACCTGTAACTTTTATAACAATCTTAGCATTCATAATAATGAAATTAAATTCACATACGCATAACAAATAGTTTATCATTATAAATTAATCATAAATTTATAGATAAGTTAAAAAGGTTTAAGATACCTTGACTCGATCATCAATAACTAATGATCGAGGCCATGCAACGTGAGAACCAACAAAATCTTTAACTTTCACAGGATCATCACCAATTGTTATTGGAATGAGAGCATCATCATCAAAACAAACATCAATAGATACATGATAATTATGAATACCCAAAGGAACTCCATGTATAATGTAGTTCGTGCTACATTTCAATCACCGACCATATCCAATTATATTAGTAATCTCATTCTACTACCAATTTGCATGGTTTTCCTTCAAAGCAATAACATTAAAATATAAGTACTATGAACTAAATAAAATGCTACAAATATAAGCAAATATTAACATACCTTTTGCATGTTTCTTTGTACAATGGTGTAAAACCCGAGAAAAATTCAATTTTTCTGAAAAAGGGTAAAACGGTAATTTCGGTTGAAAACCGAAAATTCTCTAGATCTCGGATGATTTAAACGGATCAGCCGCTTAAATCTGCCTCACAAAATCTAGTAACCTAGAAAAGTTTCGGTCAATTTCAGACAAATAATATTTTACGACTGGTGATAAATCGTCAAGGATTCGTGGACTAGAGATTTTACGAAAATCTCTAAGTCGAAAATGGCGGAGTTAAATTTCATTTAAAAGAATTGAACTAAAAAGAAATAAAATTTTTCGACGTAAACGGACTCGAATTAGTAATATAAGTTATATGATAATAATAATAATAATAATAATAATAATAATAATAATAATAATAATAATAATAATAATAATAATAATAATAATAATATAATATTATAATAATAAAAAGGAAAACAATAAAAGGGAGAGAGCGTAGTACGTAGGGAGAGAGGCCGCCGTGGAGAGATTTATTTTAATTTTCTTCCTTATTTCTTTTTCGCATCTAATAAAATCTAATCTAGGTTTTCATCTATTGAAGGCAAAGTTGATCTAATGATGAGAGCTACACGTGGACACCAAAATTTTGGAGTTTTGTCAAACTCCAATTTGCAGGTGAATTTTCCTACTTGTGTTATTTCTACTAAAGGCCATATTTAATGGCCGTGATTGCTTAGAGGTCGTGAAATGCACTCATTTCTCAAATTTTGACTAAGTATAGGGAATTTTAGAAATTTTCGGGATTGTTTCTGATAGTCCTAATGGACTGTTTTCAACAGCTCAGTCAATATTCGACCGTTGACAATCATGACAAAATTTTCGTAGTCTGATTAAGCCAGGTTTGGTTTTGCCCTAACCGATGTCTTCGAGTTTTGTGGTGTTTTACATCACAATATCTTGGTGATGAACCGTGAAGGACCAAGAGGTGCCTCGCTTTTATACGTGGTCCAAGATTCGGGCCATTTTGTGTGTTATTACTAGAAAATGAATGACGGGAATATTTTTTTGTGTGAAATGTGTATATCGAGTGATTCAAATGAATTGTTTGTTTGTTAATTAGCCCATGTGAGCTAATTGGTGTAATTGATTTTTTGAATTTACATAACATGTTTTATGTGATTTAATTATGTTAATATATATGCATGTGAATATATTAGCATGAATGTGTTAGAATTGGCATCATGCATTCCATATGCACCGGGGTAACCTAGAAATTAGGTGTGAGTGCATAGTTGAGATCGACACTGTGTTAGGTGTTTGATGGTGTGTCGTGAGTACACGAAGCGGGACCAACACCGCGCAGGTGCTGGGATTAAAGGGGCTCGATTAATAAGACAACGTCCAAATGAGTCGCACGGGTTAAGAAATGAGCTGGCTCATTGCATTTCATATGCATCGGGGCACCCTAGAACAACAGGAGTGGGAGTGCATGAGGTGGTTTCTCGAGAGAATTGTTCTGAGGGTTGACCAACAATATTATTTATCTGGAGGGAGTCATCTATATAATATCAATCGCTGAGTCTCGCCTAATTGATATACACTCCAGGGTTGTCCATATTATATCAATCATCTCCAGAACTCCCACCTGATATCATCTGAGGTCATCCACAAAATAGATTATCGGAGTGTGTCCACTATATATACTCTGAGGGTTGTCCAGCGCTTAAAACAAATACCTTGTTTGAAATGGCTTATCCACGGCACGCATGTTCGAGGGAGTCAAAGGAGAACCTCGAGGCGCATGGGTAAGAGAGCCTAAATATCATAGTTCTCAGATGGGTGTAAGAGGACCTATGGTATCACCCTAAAAATTTATGTTGCTCAAAGAAGACACACTACATGTTTATCAAGAATAGGTTTCGTCAGGATAGAGTCGATTGACTTCGATTTGTTGGTCCATCGATACCTGCATTGCAATGGAGCTGAGGGCTCGATACTGGGTCATTAGTAATACCAAAGGATGCTTGTCACGGTCAAGGATGCATGTGAGACGAGCCTATGAGTGACTCTGGGATATATTACTCAATGACATATCGAAGATGGAGCCATGAGAGCTCTGTGACATGGGGCATGGTGAGTCGAGTCTCATTCATGGCATGTAGACATTCAAAGTAGACATGTGTATGTTGCACTTGGATGTGTATGGTATTTTAATGGTATTGTGATGTGTGATTGAATCAGGTGGATTGTATGTCAGAGTAGCATAGAGAAAATGTTGAACTCTAGTTAAGACAACTAAGGGGTTCAGAAAGACAAACTGAGCATGATAGTTCAGAAATTGAATTGTGTTAGTGGTTGGAAATTAGCACCATTGAGAAAAAGGGATGAACGGGTTAGTTCATGATAACTAAATCAATTAGTGGTTGGCATATGCAACCAATAGTTAGACCGGGAGTAAGTGCACTCCTGGCTTAGAGGTTAAGGCCTCCGGGAAAGCTTACTGTATGGAAAATTCTCCTAAGATCTAGGGTGAGAGTTGGTTAGATATGGTAGAAATATCGGGTTTGATGTCATTCTTGACATGGATGAGATGGGTTGTCGTGATTGTGACCTGCTGTTATCATACCCTTTGACACGGTCTCGAGTCAGAGAATGTAGCATATGCATGTGAGTGATGCAGAGTGTGTGTGAATTTCGGGACGAAATTAAGGGGGGAGACAAACCCGAGAAAATTCACCCTTCTTAAAAGGGTAAAAGTGGTAATTTCGCTTGAAAACCTGAAATTTCTAAATCTCTTGGACACTTAAACGGATCAGTGTCGTTAAATTCGTCTCACGAATTCAGTGACCTAGAAAAGTTTCGCCGACTCCGAGACAATGTAATATTTTACGAATTTCTAGGTGATAAATCGTCGTTGATCTGTGGACGAGATTTTTTACCAAAATCTCTAAGCCGAAAACGGTGTGAGTTAAAGTTCATTTGGCACTAACCTAGTGCAAATAAAATTTTTCTAGATTTAAAACTAACTTAATTAGGTAATATAAGTTATGTATGATAATAATAATAATAATAATAATAATAATAATATAATATTATAATAATAATAAAAAGGGGAGAGTGCGTCGTATAGAGGGAGAGAGGCGTAAGGGGAGAGATTTATTTTAATTTTTCTTCCTTTCATTTCTTTTTCAGATCTACGAAAATCGGACCGTAGGTTTTCATCGGGGCTGAAGGCAAAGTTGATCTACTCGATGAGAGCTACGCGCACACCTCAGAGGTAAAAGTTGGAGTTTTGGCCAAACTCCGTGAGGTAGGTTTTATCCTACTTGAAGCTACACTTTGTTTAAGTGTTTTGTAATGTTTTGTTGATTCGAGGCCTCGAACGTCGCTTGATCTGGCCCCAAAACTCGGGACCAAATTGTTGGAATTTTTGAAGAATCTTTATGCCCATTTGGACAAATTGTGGACTGTAGAGATGTGTTTGGGTGTTTATTTCATAAATTTATGAAATAAATTGTGGTTGATGGTAGCGGAGGTCGTGAAACGGGCTTGAATCAGGAAAATGTAATGGGACAGGAACCGCGATCGTTAATCCGAGGGTTTCACTGTTCCCGAGAATAGTGTTCACAAAATCATTTTTGTGAAAAATGGTGTTTGGATGAGTAATTCAAAATGAATTGCTCGTGTTTGTTAATTAGCCCACGTGAGTTAATTTTTTGTATAATGGATTGAATTGTGTGGAAATGTGAATGGCTTGGTATGTGTGGAAATAGATAGGTTAAGACATGATTTAATGTGTTAACACAATGACACACTTATATGGAATAAAATTGTGTTTGTAAGCCATTGGAGATGATAATGTAAATTGCTCAAGTGAGCTAAATTGGGTGATGATTGATGTGTTGAATTACACGTGTGTAATTGTAATTGATTGAGAATATGCATATTGGCATATTGTATAAATGGTTTTGAAAATGGCATAATGCATTTTCATACGTGACCGGGTAACCTAGAAGTTAGGTGTGAGTGCATGACATGATTTTTGTAAAAAACGAACATGGTTGCGAAAGGAATTTCACATGATGATATTCCGGAGAATTGGGTTGGGAGATGGGCCAACAGATCATTTCGGATGAGGACCATGACTGTTTCGGAAAGCTCACCAACCAATTCGCCTCGGAGGGTAGTCCTATATTTTTACCGACACGTTCGGTAGTATATTTTCAAGAACAACAATTTTGTTTTGAAAATGATTATTTTCTCATACATGGCTTAGGCAAGTGTGAGTGAGTCGGTGAGGACTCGAGACATGGGAACGCATGTAGACATTCAAGTAGAAAATCACGTACGCATTTGAGTGTGTGTTTATTTCAAGCATTGCATATGCACTTAGGTGGAGAGTAACCTATTTAAAGACATCCCACCACTGGCGATAGCTCACCCTATAGAGGGGAAACAATTTTTTTCGTACGGGTGTCTGAAGACGCTCTTCTGTAGACCGATTTTGAAGAAAGTCGGGTTGTAGGCTGATGTTTTTGGATAATATGGCTGAATTATAGATTTTAATATGTATTTGTATTAAGAGAAATGTTATAACTCTGAACCATGTAATATATTTGGTTGGGATATAGATTTTGTGAGTCAACTATTGGAATATAGTCGGGTATATTTGATGAGTGTTGATGCAAATAGCCCAAGTATTATTTTATCAGGTATGCCTCTGATGCCGACGATAGATTTTCCGCAGGCTGACAGGTAGTCAACGGACACCCCGGGTTTGGGGCGTCACAAATGGAAACTAATTCTATATTTGCATCATTTTGTGTATCAAAAAAGCAAAGAATAGTTTTATTTGATGCAGTTTTAACCCAGCAGCAAAATTTACCTTTTGTCCGAAACATATTGAGCACGCCAGCAATTTTGTAAATCTCTCCAACTTTGTATTTTCTTCATGAAGTCAGACGAGCCGATCAAGTAATGATTTTCTCAACATCTTCTTTGTTGTTGCCGTTTTTTTTATTCTTCTAACAAATGTTGTAAGAGTTCGCTTGTTTTTGTTCTTTTCGAAGATTAAATAGGTTGTAGGCGTAACCATGCCTAACACCCTTTACCGACCACTATGTTCGATCAATGCCATTCCTAGTATGTCTTTTGTACCGATTCAGATTGATCCAGGTTCTTCACCTTCATTGTATATTCATCCCGATATATAGATAAATGAAACTACATTAGAAGTTATAAGAATCTATACTTTAGCTATTAAATTAACACAACATATTTACTTACAATTTTCTTCAGATGACTTCTCGATGACTTCACTATCAGAACCATCACCTTTGAATAAAACAACTTCCATACAACACTTCATTCAATGTCTTCATTGATGCCCATCTTTTTTTTTTATATAATTATTAGACAACAAATATTTTAATAAAAAATTAGCTAATAATTACTCAATGATGTAGAAACTAAATATTCAACACTTAATATCTTTTCTTCCACATTAACAAATCCATGCCTAGATGAATGATACCGATACTCACCGCTTGCTCTTCAATTTGCAACCTACTCCATTCCCCGAAATTCGAGAACTATACCTACTGACAAAGGCATTCTAAGTATCTTTTTTTATAAATGGATAGTTCTTAGGAGGGTTGTCAAATAAGGGTCGCCTATCCTCCAATGGATTCACGAATTTTGTCCTCAACTTGAACTTAAATTGTCTCCATTTTCATAAGCAAATGACAAAATATGTTTCTTTCCTTCAACTAGCATTATAAGTTTTCTTTACAAAAACATAGAAATACATAAGAGCATACTAATGAGATATTCAAAATTCAATTAAAAAATTAAGAAAAACTCACCTTTATTTGAACTAAATTTTGTTTTTTCGCCAGAACTGAGCCAATTTTTGAAATTAATAGGCACAGTGGTTCTGGCAATAACACCTAGATAACTTTGCATTTCCGTATTAACCTCTCCTAAAGATTGTCCTCTTCTATTGTCCTCTTCTCTTAGGACCCGATATCAATAAGGTTAACATCATGAATTTTCGCTTCATACACAACCATGGTGGGAGATTGTAGGCACATATGACAAATACAAATTGACTTACTACTTAAGGAGCTATGTGGATTTATCCCATCTGTTGCAAGTGCCAAACAGAGATTTAGTGGCTCACGTGATAAATTAGGCCATTTATGGTCTATTAATTTCCATGATGCTGCATCTGCTGGATGTCGAACGTAATTGTCAACTTCTCTTTCACTAGAATGCCATATCAAATCTTCCTGATATTCGACGAAAATTACATTCTTCTGAAACTGGTATCGGGGGAAAATAATTACACTTACTTTTGGTTTAAGATGCCTACTTTTGGATTATTGGATCCTTTAGGAATTTTCCATCTTGATTCAGAACAATTTGGACATACATCAACATCCTTGTTTGCCTTTCTATACAAAATGCAATCATTTGGACATGTGTGTATCTTTTCATATTGCATTCCTAAGGCGCACAATGTCTTTTTTGCTTCATATATCGATGTTGGCATCAAATTTCCTTTTGGAAGCACATCACCCCAAAATCTTAATAGCTCATTGAAACTTGCATCGCTCCACCCATATTTTGTTTTAAAGTTGTATAATCGTATCAAAACAGAAAGCTTAGTGAACCCACTACAACCACAGAAGAAAAGGGCGCCAAGATCATCTAACAAGATAACGAATCTCCTTCCGGATTACATTCAAATAGATCCCCGCTGCTTCAATCATTTCCACAGCATTGATATCATTATTGTATTGAAGACAACATTCTTTCAGCATCTAAGGCAATAATTTATCTTCCTCAACATTACATATGTTTTCGCTATGCCATGTCCATATCGCCATAACTCGAGTCGATACCATTACAAAATAGATGATCTTCAACCACTGCGATATCAAGAACTTTCATATTCTACATTTTATGCATGGACATTGTGGGCGGAAGTAAGGTCACCTAAATTTTTTTAACATAATTCAAAGCTTTGACACCATTCTCGTGATCTTCAGACGTCTATCGCCAGAGTACCATGATCATCTAGTCCTGCTTAAATTCAAAAAATACTAGTAACTGGGGTTAATTAAATCAATAAATATAAATGATTTCATCTAACAAACTAATTAAATTTATCAAACTATATACAAGTAAAAATTGAAAGATGACAAGTAAATTAAAAAATAAATAATAACTTACATTGGTTCAGCTTTCTTTGATTTGTCATCAATTTCTTTTGACTTACTTTCCATGCCTGGTGAATCCACCATCTATGTCCCTAAAATGTAAATAGAAGTTAAATCTGTATATATATATATAAAAGAAAAAAATGATTATGCTCTCTACATAAAGTTTAACAAATAATAAAGAGAAAAAATGGTTTTGAACTGTTCCATAACTGTACATCATACTCTCTGGAATGACCTTGCATAGTTTCATGACGACCTGATAAAAAATGGTTACATATGGGATCTCCAATATCACCACCATCAAATCAAACACATTTTATATCATTTCAATGCACATAACTTATCACTCATAAGATATTAAATATGAACATAAAAATTATAGAGTTTTGGACATATTTAGTTTTTTTTTTTTTTTAAAAAGCAAATTAATAAAATAAATTTAAAATCAAAATAACGCTTCAAATCCAATAAGGCTGAGTCAGTAATGCCGCCAGCGAATACGGCATTCACTTAAAATTTTTTCAAAATTGTAAGCTAAAAGTTCATTAATGTAAAAGAATCTTCATACTTATCATGTTTACAGCATCCAAATAAGCACATTCAAATTCTGCAATCCCGATGAATATTAAATTTGAATAAATATATCATAAAAATAAATTTAATTTGCTTTTTTATTTAATATTTAGCTTGAGATGATAATTCAAATTTTTTAAATTTATCCAATTATGCTTTAATTAATATAAAATAATGTTTTTTCATATATTTACACTTATGTTATTATATTGATTTTGATGATAATTTTAAAAGCTATTTTAAATTTTTTGAAATTTTTAATTTAATATATGAAGGGTTTTTAAATGAAGGGAAAAGAGGGCGAAAGTGTTTAAAAAATATATATTTATTTTTAAAGTTTACTGATCTAAACTTAAAATAAAATTAATAAAATTTTTCAATGGTTTTATTTAAAATATATTTCATAAAAAATTATATTTATATTTTTAAGTATGATTTGTGCTACTTAAATAAATATTAAATTTGAATAAATATATCATAAAATAAATTAATTTGCTTTTTTATTTAATATTTAGCTTGAGATGATAATTCAATTTTTTAAATTTATCCAATTATGCTTTAATTAATATAAAAATAATGTTTTCATTCTTATTTATTAATTTTTGTTATTATATTTATTTTGATGATAATTTTAAAAGCTATTTAAATTTTTTGAAATTCTAATTTAATATATTTTGCGTGTCATTTGATACCGATCCAAGTTACTAAGACAGAGATATTGAGACGATATGCCACAAGATTCTCCAATTTTATGATTGATACCTCGACTTTGAACTGTATTTGAAAGATAGAAATTAGATAAAAGTTAGGCTTTTGAGACAATGAAATAAGGGAAGCTAAGGGCTCCTTTATATAGCTTCGAGTTTTACCTTGACTTATAAATTAAATGTTAAGCTATGTTTAATAAAATGTATTATAGTTGTCAATTTTAACCCTGACTTAAAATATTTGTCAAGGTAAGCTTATATTATGTCAATACTATTGCCCCTAAATTGAACTCACAAAGTAACATCCAAAGGTCATGTATGTAGTTGTTTTCAATATTATTACTTACAATGACTTATATTTACATAAGTAAAGAAATTATCTCGTCATTAAAACTTTTTTCTGTAGTGATATAGGCTACATTCTTACTAGAGAGAAAAATAAATAATTTTTTTCTCTCCAAACATGGCTAGATAAGGGTGATAAGAGAAGGTTTAAAAAGAAAGAGGATTTTTTTTTTAAGAAAAATGATAAATTTTAGGAAAAGGATAAAAGACTACATTCTTAGTTGTATGAGAAAAATAAATAATTTTTTTTCTATTCAAACGCATAGATAAGGTGATAAGAGAGGGTTTCTTAAAAGAGAGGGTTTTTTTAAGAAAAAGGATAAATTTTTTTAGGAAAAGGATAAAAGACTACATTCTTAATTGGGAGAGAAAAAATAAATCAATTTTTAGTTTTATATTAGACTACGTCTTAAATAAGACTATAGTCTTTTATATTATAAGATAATATAAGACAATATAAGACTACGGTTTCATTAAAAATGTAGTCTTTTTATATTATAATATAATATAAGACTAATACTTAATTAACAACGTAGTATTTTTTATATTATAAGATAATATAAGATTATTTGCTTAATTAAAAATGTAGTCTTTTCATATTAAAAGATAATATAAGACAACGTTTTTAATTATAGATGTAGTCGTTTAATTTATGAAAAATTGTGAAAACGTAGTCTAAAATATTAGACTACATTTATTACTAAAAACATAGTCTTTTTCCTAAAACCAACCGTAGTCTATTTAACTTTTTGTAGTCCATGGTGGGTTATGATATACATGTGTTTGGATGGAGTTATTTGAATTTTTGTGGATGAGAAATAGCAAAATCTGCCATTTAAGGCGAGATCCAGCACGTGATGCAGAGTACCAAAAGTGGGTACCGGTACCCATAGCACAGAGAAAATGCCGGTACCAAGTTAGTACCGTTACCCCATTCTGGGGGACTTTGGTACGGTCAGAACAAGGGAATACGGTACCCGGTGTCACCCCACCCCCTCTTATCGGCAGTGTGCATGCCTCCATGAAAATCGGCCAATTACCCTCTAACGACTAGAAAATCCTGTGAAGCGAAGCCGTATTGCTTACTTCAATCTCGTATAAACAAATTTTCCTTTTCTAAACTTGTGATTTTATAAAATTTCGGCAGCATAACAGTTGTATATAGGACATGTCCCAAAACCTGTATACACAATTTTACACTATATCAAACATGGCAACCAACAACCTCCACACATTTTCATAAACCACATTATGTACATACATATATTCCTTTATACAAGTTCAAAGTATTTCCATACAAAATTGTTATACATAGCACTTATCTTGATGTCAGGGGACTCTATTGTAACACGGCGTCAAAGCGATCTGTACCTAGAAAAT
Organism: Tetrastigma voinierianum; assembly: GCA_016808115.1. NCBI lineage: Eukaryota > Viridiplantae > Streptophyta > Magnoliopsida > Vitales > Vitaceae > Tetrastigma > Tetrastigma voinierianum. Next base: position 348,588 of record JAEQBH010000029.1, on the reverse strand, counting down.
AGTTTTAAAACATAAAATAATGAGCTAAACAGGCTCGTGAGTGTATCTTAGAAAATGTTTTGTTTTTCGGAAAACATCTAAAAGCGCATAAAACTTCCGTTCATGTGTATTTTAAAATATTTCTTTCTTTGCTTTCTTTTACTTTAAAAGTTTATGAAACTTTTATTGCTTACTTACTTGAAAGTTTATAAAACCTTTCAAAAATCTCTTGCTTGCTTGCTTTATCTTACTTTAAAAGTTTCTAAAACTTTTCTCAAATCTCTTGCTTTAAAAGTTGCTCAAAACTTTCATAAACCTTTTTCTTCAAAAGTTTCTCAAAACTTTTTCATAAACACGAGAACCTAGGCTCAACCGCATCTTTGAAATATGAACCTGGGCTCAACCGTTATTTAAAATAAAAGCAGAACTAGGCTCTGTGATTGCTGCAAAAAATGACAGGAACCTAGGCCGGCCCAGGTGTGCCAATAGTTGATTTTAAAAGCGTATAAACATGCTTATAAATCATCGACCCTTTGGAGGCTTTCCTAATAGGCGCCTTACTGGTGAGCGGGGCACGGGCATTGACGTGCCGGTGGAAGGACTGAGGTCCACATCACCTGGAGTGGGGCCTTGGCCCCGTCACCTTTTCCGGTAAATATGGTGGAATTAACACGGGTCTCTATCCACCATAATTTAGTTAGAGCTCTTAACCTTATATACTCGAACGTGCCACGGTCTCCCTTTAAATGTATGATACCATGTTCTAAGTTTGCCGACCGGGCAATCTAAAGCTCATGTGAAATCCTAACACCCACCAGCGCACGTACGGAATACCTCGACGGATGCTTGCTTAAGACTATGGATTTTTGGTTAGGCACATTACACAAAATAGACTTTTGTTTGCTTGCTTGCTCTTTGAAATATGGTTTATAGTTAAAAACCATTGCTTGCTAAACTCATTGCTTGTTTTTTAAAAGTATGGTTGAATGAATCAAAACCATTACTTATTTGCTTTTCATATATGGTTTAAAAAGCAAAACCGTTTGCTTGCTTTTCAAACATGGTTTACAATCAAAACCATTTAAATACCAGTGCAAAACAGTTCATAATAATACACTAGTATTTGGAAAAATAGGTTTAGAACACTCACCTCTTTGTTTCCAAATTTGACACAAATCCACTACTTTGCCTCCTTTGGCACGCCTACATACTCAAGCGAATACGACAACGTGGTAATCACCTACGTATAGCATATAAACAACGTACTTCCTGTAGTGCTTTAAGGTCACACAACATTCATATAAAGTCAAATTAACAATTTACCCTTGAGCACTAAAAGCGTAACAAAAAAACCACTCATTTTGGTAACCTTTTCCAACAATACTCTATGGACTTTATTACCCAAAATTATTAAAGGTCTTCAAAAATTATGAAACTCTCCAGATCAATTAACTATATATCAATGACATCTCTTTAAAATTTCAATGTAAAATTCCTTCTCTAAGGCCCTCAACCACATAACACAAGTTACAGCATGTTTTTGATTCCAAACTCACTGAATCACCTACTGTTATCCTTGATTTCTGGGATCTTAACTCCATAAATTGGAAATGGTTTCTTCACTCATTTGAAGCTATGATTCTAAGGTTTCTTCTCCAATTGGAATCACCAAAACTCAAGTTATTGTATTTTACATCTAGATGACTCAATTTGGCAGAACAGAATCTGCACATAGCTCCACTTTTACAAATTTTATGGGAACTTTTGGCTTAAAATTTGAGTGCACTTCCTTCAGCTAACTTATTCCCCTAGAAGTCTATTTTACCCAGAAATTTTAATCACTCAATTTGGATGAGTGAAACTCCTTATGGCCGTCTTCTGTATAACAGGCATGTCAGTGAAGCTACGAGCTCACCTTTCAGTCCTTGTTAGGAGCCTTAGAGCTACAATTTGCTCTTGGTTCCTTCTATACATTGTAACCCTATCTCTTATGGTTCTTTACCAGTGGAATCAATTCATTGAATAGTATAACCATCTCATAACAAAAACAGGGTTTTACCAATTTTGACAGAATTTCCTTTAAAACCCAACATTCTCCTTTTACAACAATTCCTCAAAACCAACATGGAATTCATCAAAACAACTTCACAACACTTGGTGGTGATTTGGAACTTCATAAAACCAAACCCTAGTGAAATCCTATGAATTCAACCTAGGTCCACTAGACTACAAACCATATAAATAAGAGGATTCCATGTTTATTGTATACTAATTAGAGTTTTACCCACATGAATTCAACAAAAATCTAGGATTTGGGTGATCTCTTCCAAAACCCTAAACAGGAGGAACAATCTCCATGGAAAATTCATACTAAAAGCCCTAGACATCAAAATACACTTAATTCCAAGACAAACATACCTTGATCTTCTTCTTCCCTTCCTTCTTCTTCCTTTTCTTCCTCTTCCTTGCTCTTCTTTTCTCTCTTCTCCTCACCCAACGTGAGCCCTAGAAAATTGAGAACCAAAAATGAATTTGGCTTTAATCTCCTCTCCTTTTATAGTCTCCACTTTTCCTAAATTGAAATTAAGTCCTCAAGCATTTTAAAATTGCATCAACTTGTTTTATTTGTATTGTGGCCCATCTGCGATTATAATTTCCATATCCTTTTGCTAAGTAATTTTATCCTTGTTCTAATACCACAATTCCGGGTTCTAATTTTATATCAATTACACAAGTCATCTCCAAAATATCACAAGGTGACACTTAATGTTCGTGTACGCCCTTACATTTGCATGAACTGTACACCTATCTCGAGGGGCGTTACGCGGAGCTTCTAGCAACCCTGTTTTTGTACCCCTTGCACTGTTAAGTCTCGTATTCGTACACCGATTGTTTAGGGACCCTAATAAAGGTTTAATGGGGGTTCATATAGGTATCTGGAGCGAAGCTTATCTGTACCTTGTCGGCCCGAGGCAAGCGACGGACTTAGTGTCTTAACCTAAAACCGTTAACGAAGATTAATTGCCATTCACTAAAAATGTATAATAATTATTTATCCACTAAGAGTGGCGTAATTATTATTGACTAGGGACGAGTGAAGATCACCTAACCTAGGACTGAGATCGAAGGGAAGGAAACAAGAGCCGATAATTTCGGTTAGTTCTTCGGACCTCTATTCCGATTCAAGTATTGTTAGTTCTTTGTTCACTGTAATCATTTTCGAATTTCAAGTGTTTTGGTAGTTTATCAAATAAATCTAAAATGATTGTATGGAATATGCATACATCAATTGAAAGGTAATCTGAAATCGCATAATGTTTTGAAATAGAGAAATTGGGATGATTTGTCAAATATTTTCTTGTGTGCATTCATTTGAATTGCAAATGATATTGTCATATTGTGACATAAAGAATTGAAGTGAATTTGAAATGTTTGACAATTAATTGCATGTGAGTGATTAATTGAATTGTAAACGAATTGGTCAATTCTTGACATTTTGAATTGAATCGATATACCGAATGACCAACACGGCGGGATGCACCAATCAACATTCGTCATGAAGGCAAACCAAACTTGTTCAATGTCCCACATGGCGGGATGCACCAATCGGCATCCTTTATGATGGCGTATGGCATTGTTAAAATGTCCCACTCTGCGGGATGCACCAATCGGCATCCGTCATGATGGGAGACCAAAATTGTTAAATGTCTAAGCACATTACCGAATGACAAAAAGGATGGGATTCATCGAACGGAATCCGTCATGACTGTGAATTTTATAGACAAAGTGAAATAACAAACTTTGATGAGTGTAAATGGGATTTGTAAACAAAATACATCCTTGGGAGTATATGTTTGAATCTCATGATTTGAGTTAAATGATTGTTTGCATGTGAAAATGCATATTTTGATATGATCAATGAATTGTAAAGTGAAAGCATGTGAAAACGAATAAGCATGAGTATTGTTTTACATTGATCATGAATGAAGTAAAAAGTATGGTTTAATATAAAAGTATGTCTTATATTAAATTGAATTTGAGTATAGAACCGTATAGAACCACTAAGCATGAAAATGCTTAGCATATAGTTTTAACTATGCGCAGGTATCGAATGAACAGGAAAGAAGGCCAAGAACAAGAAGCGCAGGGTCATAGAGAAAGTTGTGGCATATAAGTATATACCCCATCATATGCATATAATTTATTTTGGACATGTGATATTTTGTGAACAAAAGAGTTAATCTTTGAAATAGTGTTTTGTATATCATTTGTAAGGGCATGATATGCCATTTTGTAAACGTATTGCATAAAAGTAAATGTTTATGGGCCTACCATTTGAAATGCTTCCGCTTAATTGAAAACACTAAAATGAAATGACATAAATAAAATGTTTTTGATAAAATAAATGAAAACGGTCAGAGTAAACCGGGCTCCGATTCAGATCCACCATTCGGGTTGGGCCGGGATTGGGGTTGCGACACTTTAAAAAAAATAAAAAAAATAAAAAGTAAATAAAAAAAGAATTAAACGAGCATCCCAAAATCAGTTTGGATCCGCGAATTGGGTTGGACTGGAAAGGGGTCGCTACAATTCTACCATCAAATTTAGGAGCACTAATCTTGACTTTTTTTTGTGATGTTCCTTTGAGGTTGTCTAACCTATCTATCTTGATCTCCACACCAATTACCAGTAATCCTAGGCTGGTATCGCTGAGAAGCGACATCTTCTCTCACTTGATTTGGTGGGTAATTTTGCCTTGGTGGTTGGTAATCTAATGAGAAGTTGACATTAACAGGTTGAAACCGATCACCTAGGTTGAACTGAAGGTCTTCTGTTGCAAGTAACCTTGTGTGAGGTTGAGCAATTGAATGACTACTCAAGTTTATTTTACCCAAATTGTCATGCAAACCATTTGTGAATTCATCAGATTGATGTGAACCTCCAAAAGGACTTAAAGCCCTAGTGTGTGGTGATCCAACGTGTGTTCTAACAGTTTATCAAAATATTCACATATCTTATGTTTACTCAGATGTTTTAAAAGCAAGTCAATTTTTTAATTTATTGCAGGAGTTTGTTGTTTGAGACGGATTGCGTTAGATCATTGACTTGCGCACATTGAATTTAAATTACTTATCGATGCAGTGACTGAATCAAATTGAGCTTTATTTGCATCATGGTGACGGGTAATACAGACTAGACTATTATTTAAATCTTGAGAGAAAGCTTGTAGTCTTAAGTCAAAATTATTAAGTCTCTCAGTTGGATCTTTTGTGTTAGGTGAAGAAAAAATGCAACAATATCACTTTTGATGGCTAACATGCTGAGATAAAATCTAAAATTCCAGTGAGTAAGGAAATTTATAAACAATATGCTAAGACAACAAACACAAATCCAAAATTGTAATGCCACAGATTGCACAAGTCACGAAAGAATAACTAAAAAAAACAAAAGTATTTTATTTGTTTTTATTTTTTTAATACTCTTTATGTTCTATCAAATAAACTGGAACCTCAAACAATCAAACAAAATATGTTTAAATATCACAAATATTAACTGAGTTTTCAAAGTGAAAGAAAATGTACCCATTGAAGAACTTTTAGGACGTCTACGATTCCTTAGCGTGGTTGTAAGGGAATCAAATAAAGTGTGCAATCAAAAGTTTTGTGCAACAACGATGAAGGCAAGCAATGACAAATCGAGATGAGCAAAGGAGAAACAACACTTGATTCTGAACATAGCGACCTTTTTTTTTCAGATCAAACTCAGCAAAAACCAATAAGCCAAGAACCTGAAGGAGAAAACCGAATTAAGAACAAATTTGGGACACTTTGGGGACAATGCTGGCGTGGGAGGCATGAATCGTGAAGCTTTCGGTTATTATTATTTTTTGTTTAAACTTGAGGCTCTGCAAGATGTGGGGTTGATAGGTTTTGCATAGAAAGTCAACTCAATATGGCTTTTAATATATTTAATTCAATGAACTCTATTAGCCTTGAGCCAATTGGTTTGACCTTCACGGCATTAATTGATGGTCTCTCTAAATAGGGGAGACTAGAACAAGCAAACCGGATTTTGGGTTCAATTTGGAACTGAAAGAAAGTGTCTTCAACTTGAAAAGAGTGAATTGTCTTCAAAATTTTCCGAGAAAGTGAAGCAATGAAACATAATAATATCTTGAAATAAATAGAAATAACTTTTAGAAAAATAAGTTATTGATATAAAAGTTAGACTTTGATATCAAATTGATATAGCTCGACTACAAGGAATAATAACTTGATCTCGGATCAAAGTTATGCTCTGATACCAAATTGATATAGGTCGGCTACGAAAAATAATAAAATTAAAATAAAGCGAATAAAATAAATATAACAAAAAATTAAGTTTTTGATATTATATGAATCATTAAAAACCATAATATAAGATCATTTATAGGCGCGGAGCAGAAAATGCAATGGATAAATCCAAAAATCCTAATAGATAAATTCAAAAAATACTAGCGGATAAATCCAAAAATACAATTAAATAAATAACTAACAGATAAATCCAAAAAATACTAACGGATAAATAAAAAAATACAATTAAATAAATAATTATTAGTAATAAAATTTATCATTTGACTTAGACTTTTTCTATCTCAGAACCAAACCTAAATATAAGCTCTCCATGCCCATCAACAACATATATATATATATATAGAAGGCAACAACGCAACAGATTTTCTAGCTGACCTCTCCACGACACTAGATGAGAAAGATTATAAGTAATGGCGAGTCCCGCCATGGGGCTTGGAAAGGATCCTGATCTAGGTGTAATACCGTGTAGTGTCGGTTGGGTAGCCCCATCCCTTTGATTAAAAAAATAAAAATAAAATGAAACCCCTATAAAATATTACTCTTGGGACCAATAGAAATTATTATCTTTTTAACTTATCAATAAATAAAAATGTTTAATTGGTCAGTGAATGAATAATTATTAATTTATAAAAATGATTTGTTTTTAGTTTAAAGTTTTTTCACATGTATGATCTATAAATCTAAAACCAATGAATATGATACAGAGTAAAAATATAAAAGTCTAAGAGACTTTATAGAAAAATAATAAATGAGAGATAGCAACGATTGTAAATGATAAAAGGACATCTATTTTTTTTATGGGCATTAGGCGTAGTTGGAACCAAAAGATTATCAAATAAGGTCATTAATTTATTGAATATTCAATTATCGAGATTTTACTGTATAAAATAAAAATAATTGATTTAGTATAAATTTAATTTTTATTTTCCTATATGTTTTCTTTCCTTTTAATTTTTAGCTCATTTATATTTTTTCCTTGTATTTTGCTCAAATTCTTCCAAATCAAAACATAGCCTTAATGAAAGTCTTCCTCAAGTGCTTTAAGAGTTCATTTGACAGCAATTTGAAAAAATACTTTTAATTTAAAATAGTATAAAAAATAAAAGGTTTTTTTTTAATAGAATTTAGGAAACATGTTTAATTTTTTTTTTAAATTCCTTATAAAATTTGGAGATCATTTATAATGTTTTCCATAAAAAATCTTTGAGAAATAATTATCCTCGAAGTATTTTTAGAAAAAACAGTTTTTGAATAAAGATTCTACTAAAAGTAAATTTTGCCAGTTGGTGAAGGGATCGTACAAACCTAAAATACAATGGGCCGGCCAAAATCTGTGGATGAAATTAATTATTTTCAATTTGGCGTATGAATGCAAGGTATGAATGAGCTGAACTCTTGAATTTATACAGAAGACTTTCCAAAAGTCTAGAACTCGTACGTGGTTCCTCAAAGCTACCTGCCATAAATGGCCACCAAATATTTATATACATATAAATATTCTTTTTTCTTTTCTCTTTTTGAACAACATTTTATTATTGTTTTTATTTGTGGAAAATTTTGAACAACTATGAAGCATGTGAGGGCAATAACTTAAGTAGACTTTCAATACCATTCAAAGTTGTCGTCCTCAACACCCAACAACCTTGTCCTTGTTCCCTAATCACCCTCACCAATGCACAATAACAATAATAGTAGCACGGTAGAACTACCACTACTACTACAACTAAGAATAATAATAATATAAATAAGGCCACTACAAAAATTGACTATTGTGATCCCTCTAGGTTTACTTTCGCGATACACTTGAATCATCATAATTTTTCAACACACTCATTGTCGCTTATTGATGAGTGCAAACCTCATCTATGTATTGAGTTCATTTCACATGCTATTTTGTGCATTTTGTATCCATATTCATGTAAAACTCATAAAATTTCCTCTAAACTTGGTTTTGTAGGATTATTGATGAAAATCAAGTGATTTGACAAGAAATAAGCAATATATTTCCAAAAGAAGAGTCAGCAGGGTCTCTAGCGCATAGCTGGGAAGATAAATTTTTCTGTACCATATGGAACATCAAATAGTTCAAATTTCCTCATGGTTGCATTCTAAATTCAAAGATCTTTCCAACGAGTACTCACACGCCCAAATCCGAGTTAAAACGAAAAAGTTATGGTCTCGACAAGTTAGAGAAAAAAACAAGTTCAGCGTCGGCGTCGCGACCAAGCAGGCATCGCGACCCGGGAAACTTAGTCGTGACCCCAAAAGCTGTCGTGACCCATAGCCGTCGTGACCTAAAAAAGCGTGTCGCGACCCGACTGGCGTGTAGCTACCAGCAGCTAGAGGAAACCTAAAAAAGGCCGAAAATTGATATTTTGACCTATTTTCAAGCTCATTTTACCCTAGGACCATATATATACTTGTATTTTAGGTAAAGAGGGCGGCGGGAAGATTGGAGAACCTCTCTCATGGAGTTTCTCTCTAAACTACCACATTTTCCTGTTTTCTCTGATTTGATTTTTGTAGATCTGGATAATTTTTAACATATTTTCTTTGTATTGAAGAGATTTTTTTGCTGTATAATAGAGATTCAGATTTCACTAATGTTCAGACAAATATTGAAGCCAAAATATGAATTTTTCTTTCTCTCATTGGGTTTTACAAAGCTTGCCCGTTTCTTAGTTTTTCTTTGCATATTTTTATTTTTAATAGATCTTAAGAGTAGTTTTAGAATAGATTTTTATTTCTATTGAGAAGAGGTTTCGGTGTTGTACTTAGATATTCAATTTATTTACTGTTGAGGCGAAGATTTAAGCTCAAATCTGGGTTTTTCTCTTCTTATCTCTTGATTTCTTTCTTCATTTTCTTACTTTTTGTTTGATTGGTGATGATTGGAATCCAGTAATGGAACATTAAACACCCTCTAGGGTTGGGGTTTAATTGTTGAACATTCAGTTTTGCATATTCTCAGTTATTTTGTGGGTTTGGCGAATTTATATAGGTGGTATTGTTCGTTTAATGAAGCTACATTTAGGATAGTAGCTTATACCGGAAAAGATGTATTTTTGCTCGATTTCAGGGGCCCTCTGAGTGACACGAGATGGAGATTCTTTGAGAGTAAGAGCGGTAACTTAGGGGTATGTTAGACTAATATCTTGGAACTAATGAACTTTTGAAAAATTACTTTGATAGATCACTAATTTACTCATGGTGTGAGGATTAATTAGATAATGTATCAATTTAGTTGATCAGAGGTTTCTCCTTAGTCATATAAAAGGATCTTGATCCCGTGTTAGCAAAGATCTAATCAAGAGGCCGAGAGAAAATTTTATTAGATTTGAAGGACGAGATACGATTACGTGGAGAAGGCTTGCATTTTCTGTCTATAGGGAGCGAGGAATTCTGCCAAGTCCCTAAAGAATAGTTTGTGATGAAAAGAAAAACAATCAAATCTTAAAAGAGAGTCGGGTTTACAGTAGCTATTTAGACCCATTTGTGTTGAAAAGGAATATGTGTTAGATAGTGAAATTTATAGTGCTAGGAGAAGTAGGCTATACTGTGATAACTCTTTGGACAAATCTAGCATTCAACACAATTGTTGTGCTTTGAGGAAATACAAGCTTGTTTTGTGAATAATTATCCCATCCCACTGACTCTTCATACCTTTTAGAGGGAATTAAGTAGTTGTTTATTTGGTAGATTTTAGGATTAGTTTTAAATCGGTTTTGTTTCAATTAAATTGATTTTTATTCCACATCTTATTTGATGTACAAATAGTAGAAGAGCCCTTATGTCCCGGGGTGATCAAATTCCAATTAGAGAGAACCTCCAATCCTCGTGGGTACGATATCCGGACTCCTAGAGTCCACTTTATTACTTGTATGATCCGTGCACTTGCGGAAAGGGGTTGAGTGTTGGTAATACTTTTCATTTCAGTTTTTGAGTACACTTACTTTTGTTTCAAATCAGTTTTTGAGTATTTACCACATTTACTCCTTTGGCCATATTTTCACATATACATCATTTGGTCTTTACACTTATATATAATTATTTAATTATCAATGATAATTATAATTATAATACTAAATACTATCGATGGCAATAGGTCGGATTTTGGTCGGATTTAGTGCCTTCATTCCATCTGTTTAATATTCTATATCCATCTTCTTCTCATGTACGTTTATTATTTCTATCCCCATCCCATCATATTTAGGTATTTTATTCCCATCTCATATCCATCAAAGGATTGGCTACCCATAACTTGTTGAGAATATCAACCTAATTGTAAAGTTTGATTCTTTATCCCTTGTATAGAAGATTATATAGATGGACACATATCTTTGGGATTTCTATAGGCATATTTCTTTGGATCTGGGGATCATACCTCTACTTATACTCTGTAATTCCCTCGTTTATGAATAACATAGAATCTCCATTGTTCTTTTCTTCCCAATATTCTTTCATGGTATCAACCAAACAAGGTCTGAAAACGCACAATCAAAGCCCAGAAATTGTTCAAATAAATACCGATCAAAACCAAACCCTAGAAACCTAAATCAATTCATAACCGGATGCAGCCGCAACCCACCATCACTATCGCAGCCTCCAATGTCTTCATCACCTTATTGTTCTAACACAAATACCTTGTTGTCTCTTGCGCGGCCGATATTTGTCTAGAAACTAAATGCCATCTTTTGAGCTGCGCTCGTCATCCCTCTTTGTTTGACCGATTTTTACATAGACCATAATTTACTTATTCTTAGCACTGCCACCAGAGATCATTCAATCCCCAGCAGTTTTTCCAAAACTTGATTAGACTCAATATATAAAATTTGTTTTCTATTGTGTAACACTTATCAATTAAAATTAATTTTGGTCTAAATCACTGCAAGTGCACAAGTCATACAAGTAATAAAGTGAACAAAATAAGTCTGGATATCACTCCCACGATGATTGATTTTGGAAATCTAAATATTAACTACCCTCACTACTCAAGATTATCACTATTTGAACTTCCAAATTCCATGATAGATTTAATTTTCTAACATAAAGTAGATCAAAAGAAATAAGAAATTCTAGAAATACATGATTAGAGGATTTATCGGCGAAATAAAAATAGAATGAGTGCTGTTGTGACCATTAATTTGCAAGTTTCCAAATAAAATATAAAGTATGTGACATGAACATTGGAATTGTCCAAGAGCAAGGTAATGTAGCATTGGGATTTCTCCACTCTCCACACATTTCACTCTCCATCTTACATTTCTATCTCTATTAAGTGGATCTAAAGCTACTTGTAGGACTTGATCTCTTTAGATATATTTGTTTTCCTTCTCAATACTTCACGACCATCTCTTAGGATTGAAAATTTCTTGCCCTCATAGATAGGATAATGCAAGCCCTCTCGAGATAATGGGCCTTTCGGCCATCAATTAGCGAGAATTCCTGCTCCCTTGATTAGAATTTTAGCTAACATAGGATTGAATTATTCTTTATAATTGGTGAAACCTCTGAAATTAAACGCTTTAGATCGGTAGGTGGATCTTTTTCCTCTAGAACACACTCTTGCTGTCACCTAGGAGGGAACCTTGAAGTCAGAGGTCAGAACTTCACCAGTGATATACCAGAGTGATCCAAAGAGTACATTAGTTCTAATAATATTAGTGTAAATTACCCCCAAGTGACTGCTCTTTGCTCTTAGGTAGTCCATCTCTGTGTCACTCAGAGGGATTCTTGGAAATCAGAGAAATGATACAACTCTTTATGGGTACCAAACATTGATATTCAGAACAGTTCAATATATGAGTAATACCAGTTAAATCACTCCAATTCTCATGCCTAAAACAGAATTAAAATATTACAAACAATAATCCCAACAACATATTCTTCCCAGAGGGAGCTTAACCTTTCAAATCTAGATCACAAATGACAATGACTAGTTGATCCAACAAATTCATTGAAGTTGTAATCAAAACTGAAGAAAAATGAATTCCGGAAAAATTCCTGATTCCATTGAAGTTTAGACATAAATTTAAGCTTGATTTACATTCGTTCCACACTCAGGAATCTCGATTAGGATCCTTTGCTCTAATCACAAAAGAAAGAAAAATAAAATCTAGAAGCAAAAGCGAAAATGAAAATAAAATAAAAATAAAATTATATACAATGAGACTGACTCTTTCCAAAAAGCACAAAAGCACGATGAAGCGGTTGGAAGGCTGTTTTTACTACTCCCAAAAGTTTCTATTATAGGCTTTCAGTCTTGGGCCCTAAAAACAAGGCGACAATTATGGCGTTCGAAAAGCCCGAAAATCTGCCCATAGCTGGCGGTAGGGCGATGTGGCGACATTATCAGCGACATCTCGAAACCTATGTTTTGTGTTGAATGCGGTGTCGCGACATTGGCTGTTGTGACTAAATTTTTGATATCGTGCTAATGTTGCGACATTGGATTTGCGACGGTATTGTCCATTTCAAGCGATCTCACTGCATTTGCTAGCGATGTCGACATTGTTTTTTGTAGTTCTATTTGACTACTTTGAGGCGGCGGTGCAGCATTGATCCCGATGTTGCGACATTGTTGATCCAATGTCGTGACATTGTATCTTCCCTTATGAGTGTTTCTGTTGATGTCACGACATTGCTATGATGTCGTGACATTGAACATTTGATGTTCTGAGGCCCTTTATCAATGCCATGGCTAATGTTGCGACATTGAGTTGGTCATACCTCCTTTGATGCTTTGATATGATGTCGCGGCATCACTGATCCGATGTCGCAACATTACAAGTTTAGATCTTTAGTGTTCAAGCCTTGGCTGATGTCGCTACCAATGTCGTGGCAATGTCGCGACATCGAACACTTGTTGTTCTTACAATCTTTCCCTGATGTCCTTACAGTCTTTCCTTGATGTCGTGACATTGACTTGATCCGCGACATTGGAATTTAAGTCTGCGGTCTTGGCGTCATCGCGGCCTATGTCGTGCGATGTCGCGACATTGCGGGGAGCTGATCTAACTATTCCGGCCAGATCGGCGACATTGTAGTAACTGGTATGACACTCTTGATACAATGTCGCGACATTGTTGCCTTAGCTTCCCCTTTTTCAATTTTTTCGTTTTTCTACTTCTTTCTTCAAATTTACCTTGAAACATAAATCTGGGTGAAAATTTCATAATGTTACATTAAATAAGGCTTTTAAGCCTGAAATATACTTGAAAATGGGCTTATAAATATATGAGTTTTAGACTCATCAAACTTAAAGTTTTGCTTGTCCTCAAGTAAAGAAAAGGCTATTTGTTTGTCCTCAAACAATAAAAATTGATTTTTAAGGACATTTTTCCATTAAATCATCTTTTCAGGCAAGTCAGCAATTTGGCTTCAATAATATTTCAATTGTGACATCAATTCTAATTAAGCTTCGTTTTTAGAATCCTAAAAATTTTCAATTTAGATAATTCAATACAACATGTAATTCATAGTTAATAAACAAATACAGTTCTTGACTCAGTGAGTGTGTGTTGGTCTTTCCACTTTTTATGGCTAATTCTGAGATTAGGTAGCCTTATAGAGTCACTATACGGTGTATTCTTTGGAGTAATTTAGGTCTTATAGGCTTGTTGGTCATATTATTCTCCACTAATGTAGGCATAATAACACAATCCTCTGAATCAAATAGGTCTTTGGAACTTGTAATGTGTGGCTAGGGTACTTGGGTAGATGACTGGACATTTAAGGCTCAAGGTTACCCAGAATGCATACATTTTCTTAACATTTTTCTTTCACTAATCATCCTATTTTTATGCTAAAATAGCATTTCAAGCACTACCAAGCCCAGTGCAGTGCATTTTCTACATTACTCCTCTATGGCTTTTCTTTTCCTCGTGATTTTCAATTATGCTCGAAGCTCTTTTACGTCATTTGTTCGGGTTTGGAATGGTGGAATGTTTACCTTTTAAGCTTTCTACTACCCCTTAACAAGCTTTGGGTTGGTAAATTTACCATTACCAGTTGGCATTAGGGTACTAGGTGTAGAACACTCTAAGGACTTAATTACTTTCGAGTAAGTAGGCTCTGAGCAAAACACATTCCCCCTTTAAACTGTCATTCTTTTTTAGCTTTTCAATTTTTTGTTGTACGCCTCCTTTGGTACAACTTTTCTAAATTGTTTTCCTTTCAGATCCTTAATTCTTCTCCTTCATTTCAATTCAAATTTGAACTCCCCCAAACTTATCCTCTTAATCATCTTTGTTGTACTGATTTGTAGTTTTAGGTAAATTCAAGGTTCTTTACTGTAAGGTAAGACTTAAGGAAGGTTTAAGGCTTCTCTTTGTGGCTTTGATGATGAATATATGCATATAGCATATAGCATATCAAAGGGTAGGCTTTTGAAAGGCCCAAATTGTACAAGGATGGCCTAAATCATTTCCTGCTGGTTATAATGCATAGGATTTCGCCTTGATTAATAATACAGTTCTAGGACCTTTTGAGATTTACTGATAGTAACTCTAATAAAGTGTTCCTAATCCAAACACAATCAGTTTTCAAGGTACTTATGACCAAAGTGTTAGTTTAGTCATTTTCTGAACTATACTGTTCAATCAAACTAGAATTAAAAGCCTTATTAACATTGCTCTCAATTGCAGTTTTTCATATTCTAAAAATTTTAGCTTATCTATCCTTGACATCACAACTTAAAATCTTGTTTCTATTATTCAGCCCATTTTTATTTCAGATTTTTGCCTTGTTATCTTTTCATCTCAATAGTTATGCATTTAGTGCACTGAAATCTCAGTTATTTCCAAATCACAAACATCATATTTATTATAGATCTCAGATATGAAAATTAAAGGCAAATAAGAAGAATAAGAAAATTTGCACACAAAATTTTTAGAAACTACCTTTTTTATCACAAAGAACAGAGTTACAATGATTGGATTCCAATACAGAGCTAGATAGAGATAGATAGAGAGAGAGATAGTGAAAGATATATATAGAGAGATATAGAGGGATAAAGCTCATTTCTTTTTTCTTTGGGATTTTGAAGGCTTGAGATTCACCGGTTCAAATTTGTTGATGGCTTGAGAGGGAGTGAACTCAGGGAATGAAGATTCTGGTTTTCCAGCTGAACTAATTTCTCCTTTGTTGAAGAGATACCACTCTTGTGTTAGAGTATGTTGCCTAATTAGTTCTTTCTGCCTCTTCCTAATAGAGTTCAGAGATCCTTCAAATTCACCCTAGGCTTGATACATTTTTATCATATTTTGGTTCACCAGATAAATGCTCTTTGTCCATAGTTTCTCCCTGTAGTTTAGGGTGGACTCTAGCTCTTCATCATTTTTACGAGATAGTAGCCTTGAGTTAATTTGGTGTTCTTTATAGAGGTACCCAAAGGCTTATGCCTTATAGAGCAGATTCTGTTCCATCTCTTTTTCCTTGATCTCCATAAGCTTGATCAGCTCATGATCTCTCTTCAGCTAATCAGTTACAAAGGCCCTTTCCCTCTCTCTTAGATCTGCCCTCAATGCTCTATCCCTCAATGTTAACTCCTCTTTCCACTCCTTATCTCTTTGCTAGATGAGTCTTTAAGTTCTCTTCTCTTGTTTTAATGCTTTGATTTTAGTCTCTCCATCTAAGCTCTTCCACACGATATGCCCATCATGTCTATTTCTTTTTCATTTCCCTCATAAAACTAATGGTTCGGAAATGACTACTCTCTTAAGCTTTAGCTCTGCCTTATCTTGTTTCGGTTCGATAGGTGGAGTTGTTGTCTCTTCTGTGGTGGGGGAAGAACATTGGTTGCTACGTGTAATCTTCAAAACTCCCCTTTCTTCATTTCAAATTCTCTCTCGGCACATCTTGAGGATTGTTTCCACTGATCGTTCTTCTGTTCTTCTTCTTTTTTGATTATCTCAACCTCTTCACCCTCTACTAGAGTTTTGAGTACTCCAGTGAGAGTGAGAGAAGAGGCCTTCATGCTCTTATCATTTCTCTCTTTTATTCCCCAATGATACGAGAAGGGTGATGGCGGGGTGGGGATATTCTTGGAGAGAAATTGTTCTCGGCATAGTCCATAATGGATTGTTCTATTATTTTCCCCACATTCAAATTGTACCCCTTTACCAGTGCATAAAGAATTCAATCCATAAACAACTGTCTCACCGATTACGACATCGTTTGAGGGGATGAGCAGGTTGATGAAATGGCTCCCATTACCTTGTCGCCTACAGTAGGTCACCCATCGATAAGGCGTTTCGAGTAAGTCTTGGTCCTCTACCAATGTTCAAGACCATTTGTTAGCTCTTAAGGCGTCTCTTAGTATAAGACTATTTCAGGCTACTCATACTCTTACGCCTCCCCACTTGTCTTAGCCGAGAGTTGGGAGTGTACTTTCACAAAAGGAATCCATCTCCCCCACGACATAACTACTTGTCTTTCCTCTCACCTAGGTTGGCGTAAAACTCCTTGACTATCGCCCTCCTTCTAGTTTCCATGTGTTGGCTTATTTTCTCCCAACCCTTCTTTTCTATCTCCTTGAACGACGAATGAGCTGTTTGAAGCCTCTCTCTTCCACAAATCCTTTTTTTAGCCAGATGCTTCCTGAAAGCCTCTTCTCCCTTATTGGAGTAGAAGGCCTTGGCTTGTGACACCCCAAAACCCGGGGGTCCTTTTGACCAACCATCAACCCGCGCAAATACTACCTTAGGTAATCGTATACCTAAGCTTTGATACTAAACTGGTATCGAATACCTGTGGATACTAGTTTAGTATCAAAGCTTAGGTATACGATTACCTAAGATAGCCCTTTCACGAGGTTGGCCGATTGGTGCTGAACGGGTTTAGGGTGTCACCGAACCCCATTAGAGTTTAGGTATACAGATACCACAGGGCAGTGGATATGGGTCTAGGTCATTAGATTCATTGTGTTCTGATGTCACAGTTTACATCAGAGCATAAGTATGTGAGTACCTAGGGTTTGATGGGCATGGGTTTCAACCATTGCATTCATTGTGCATTTCATGTTTAGTGCTTAATATGCTACATGATTATGTGCTTCACGTTGTGTGAATTATATACAAGGTAAAATGTATATAGGAAAAAAAGGAACACTAGGGTTAGAAAACATAACCTTAGGGGTTCTGGAAAAGAATGAACGGGAAGGTTTGGGATATGAGGTCTAGTAGTGGTTGGCATAAGCTCCACTAGTTAGACAAGGAAAGAAATCTCAGAGTTTAAATTGGACTTAAGGTTGAAACCTTGGAAAAGCCACTGCATGTGAAGTCTCCCCTAAGAGCTAGGGTGAATGTTGATAAGATATGTCAGGATTGTGAGGTAGAGATCTCTAGGATTCTACTCATTATGGACCTTAGGGTTATGGACATGTCGGAGTTTGATGTCATCCTTAGGATGGATTGGTTGACGGCACACCAAGTCGTTATTGATTGTGATTGTATGAGGATTATTGCCTACACACCAGATGATGTTTGTGTTATGTTTCAAGGGGATAAGCACGATGCCATGCCCAGCGTATGCGATTCTAGATGGCCGCGGGCGGTTGATGGGTTGGTAGCGACGCTACTAGGAGGGCAGTGAGACAGGAGTTGAGTCTACCTCGGGTGGTTTATGAGTATGAGGACGTTTTTCTGGATGAACTACTGGGATTATATTTGTATACGGATGTAGACTTTACCATTGAGTTGCACCTTGGCATATCTTACATTTCTATGACTCCTCATGGAATGGTGTCTGCTGAGTTACATGAATTAATTACAAGAATTTTCGAACAAGGGTTTTATTAGACCGAGCACCTCACCTTTGGGCACTCTGATGTTGTGTAAAGCTAAGCACTAGAGGCCAGCAGGATTACTTCAACCTTTGAAGGTAGTTGAGTGGAAGTGGGAGCACATCACGATGGATTTTGTGACTCGCTTGCCATGAACATCGTGGGGACATGACGCGGTGTGGGTGATAGTTCACCGGCTTACCAAGTCAACACACTTTTTGGTTGTGCGGATGACCTTCCTGCTGAGGAGGAATTTTGCGAGAAATTTGTATAAGCGAGGAGATTTTTATTACATGGGGTACCAGTATCCATTGTATCGGATCAGGATCCCAAGTTTACTACTCATTTTTGGGAGAGTTTCCAACAAGCCATAGGGACACGGTTGATGATGTGCACTGCTTTTCATCTTCAGACAGACAGTCAGTCGGAGAGGATTATATAGAATTTAGAAGATATGCTATGAGCATGCGTCCTAGATGTTAACGGTGTCATACCCCCGACCCCCGCCCAGGTAGATGAAGGGGGTGCGAGACTATACTAGGACTCTTTACTTGCTTTTCAGACATTGGTGGGCCCAAGTCTTATAACTAAATCACAATATCATATATAAAGATATAACAATTAAACTACCACCGTAGTGGTGTTTACAGTGTCAATACATACAGTCCCGAGTCCCATTTACATATACATATACAAAAACTGTACATTTACATTTACATAATCAGAGCGCACAACCTACTGTGATGGACCCGCCCACAAGTGTTACGGCCCCGACGAATCGCGGAAGATCGCGGACGTCCTACTCTGTACCTACATGGATTAAAACCCGTGCTAAGCTTTACGCTTAGTGGGAGACATATAACTTATACGTGAACACATGCTCTAATACTCATTTACAGTAAGCATATAATAGTAACAAATATCCAATAGCAAGTATTAGAATTTATCATGAATTCATATAACAAACTTATACACATACTTATGCGATAGCGGTTATACTTGTTCGAGTTCTCACATAGGAGTTCTGAGGCTTATACTTGCGAAGATTGCTCGTAGGTACTATAGGCTTATACTTATCACGAGAGGTACCCATGGAGGTACTCTGAGGCTTATGCTTATGCGAGTGCCGTGGCTACTACGGGCTTATGCTTGTATAGAGAGGTGCTCGTAGGTACATTCAAAAGCGAGAACAATCTACATTACTTTACTCTTGTCATTATTTAGGACTCTTATCCTTATAAGCGACTACCTAAACTGAAGTAATAGGGAATGAGTTGAACACAACACAATAAGTACCCGAAGGTATGGTACAATACTGAGGTGCCGAAGCACAAAGCAAAGTCTTGAAGCAGCGGCCAGTGTCGTCGCACTAATCAGTCTTAAAGCCTTAAATGTGATGTAGCTGTCGAGGAGAGTGTCGTAGCACTAATCAGTCTTGAAGTACTAAATGTGCGAGAAGCCTTTGTCGAGGAGAGTGCCATCGCATTAATCCGAGAGTGCCATCGCACTAATCGGAAATGCAAGAGTACTATGCGTGCCTGCCCACGTAACAGAGGTGCTATGTCATTCAATATATGGTCTTAAGTTGTCCTACAATTATATGTGTTTAGTAACTTACTATCTTATCATAGGGGCATTAAGTTTGCCAACGACAAACTCTCTGAGGCGAGGTACGATCTAATTTTTCCTTTACCTTGCAAACATGAATGGACCCTTTCATACACTTATAGGGTCATCATTAGTCTAATAGACAAGTCCTCGGAATAACGGAATGACAAAACAAAACAAAACACAACAATTTCCATGTTGTGAACAGTGCTACGCTGCGGTGTAGACCTTCGCCGTGACGGCATACCCGAGGCTTGACCAAGCCCCCTCTCAACCACGCCGTGGTGCAGACATGCTGCGCCCAGCGTGGACCTCTTATTCTTGCATGGGGATCCTGCGCGGCGTAGGACCTCGAGCCTGCCCCGGATTTTGCTAATTTCGTCCATTTTTCCTGAAATTCAACTAAAAACCCAAAATAATCCAAAAACATCACCAAAAAAACTCCCAAGTGTGTTCTAACCCATTCAACACCAAACATAGAGTATAATAAGGTTTTTTTCCAAGCCCAAACTCAAATACTTGTAAGTTAGGTTAACTTTCTAACACCCAAACATGTATCCATAGATCCTAAACCAAGAATCCATACTCAAAAGGAGGATTCCATTCTCATCTTATACCAACTAGGATTTTACCAACCCAACTTTCAACAAATCTAGAAATGAAACAAACTAATATCCATACAAATCCCATAGAAATCCATACTTATCCATACCTAATCATAGCAATCCATACACACATAGTTTCCATACCTTTCTTGGCTTCCTTTCTTCTTCTTCCTCTACTTCTTCTCTTCACCCCTCTTCTTCACTCTACATTTTTACTCTCCCCAAAATGAAAGACCAACTTAGTCTTATCCCATTTTGTTCAAATTTTCCTTTTATTACTCTTTGGTCCTTCATCTCTCCTATATTTTCAAATCAACTTATGTTATTTCTAAAATAGCATCTCATCTTCTTATATTATGACTTTTATATTTTGTTTTGACAAATCCCACTTTTACCCTTGTATTTTGTACAAATTCCGGGTTTCGAAATTTTCTCATTTTGAATTTAAATTACAAAAATTCAAATTATACCTACAAAATACCCTAAACATGTTGAAAACGACTAGGGTATATTTCGGGGTGTTACAATTGGTAGCTGAGAAGAGCATTTACCCTTAGTGGAATTCACTTACAACAATAGTTATCAAGCGAGCATACAGATGGCACCTTATGAGGCACTATATGGGAGGCCAAATTGATCTCCGGTTTGTTGGACGGAGGTGGGAGAGAGACCCTCCATGGGTCCTAATTTAGTAAGGGACATCTCTGGGAAGGTGGATTTGATACATAAGCGTCTTCTCACGGCTCAGAACCGACAGAAGACTTACGCCGATAGACAGCGGAGACCTCTAGAGTTTAAGGTGGGAGATCATGTCTTCTTGAAGGTAATGCCTAAGATATCAGTGGTTAGGTTCGGCAAGTGGGGAAAGTTGTCATAGAGGTATATTGGAAGGTATATTGAGCCCTTCGAAATACTTGAGAGGGTGGGTACAGTTGCTTACTGGTTGGCACTACCGCCAAATTTAGCTGGTGTTCATGTGGTATTCCATGTCTCCATGCTTCGGAAGTGCACTCCAGATCCGATTCATGTAGTGGATTAGGGCGAGCTTATTGTTGATGCGGATGGGACCTTCGAGGAGGGACCAGTACGTATCATGGGTAGTCAGGATCAGGTTTTATGAAGCAACACTGTGAAGCTAGTGAAGGTGTTGTGGTAGCACCGAGGAGTGGAGGAGGCAGCATGGGAACGCGAAGACACTATGCGTGTCAATTATCCTTTCTTATTCGAGGAGGAAGGTATGTTTTAGTCATTGATAATAAATGATTGTCGCATACACTTGTGATTTTAATGTGCATATGTGTGTGAATTTCAGGATAAAATTCTTTTAAGAGGTGGAGAATGTAAAACTCGAGAAAAATCGAATTTTTCTAAAAAATGGCAAAATGGTAAATTGTAGCTATAATACAAGTTGAAACCCTGGAAAATTTCTAGATCTTAGATGACAATATGGACCTCACTATTGGATTCGTCTCGCAAAATCTAGTTACCTAGGAAAGATTTGTTGGATCTAAGACAATCATATTTTTCATGTTTTTCAGGGCGACTAGTGTCCGGTGACCTCCAAAAATGAGATTTGTAAGAAAATTTTGAAATTTGGGTAATAATTTAAAAAAAATTCATATAAGATAATTTGAACTTGAATCGGGATTAAATAAATTGTTTTGAGACAAAAACGGATCAAAACAAGAGGAGACACGTGGCGCGACGTGAGCCACGTGTTGGAAGTATAAAATAGGACAAGATATATTTTGCACAAAATATCTCCCATTTTGTGTTGGAGAAAACATTAGAGAGAGAGAGGGGGAGAAAAGCCAAGGTCTTCTTCAACGATTCATGGGTTTTCGTCAATCGGAAGTCATCGGGTCAAGAACTAAAGTTCATCACCTCAACAAGGGATATGTGTATGCACTAGAAAGGAGAGATTTCACCGAAGATTCAAAAGAGGAGATTTAGGGGAAATCAAAGTTTGAAAGAGTTAGGAGGTGTTTTAAGGTTTCCCTACTTGATTGTTTTTCTACACTGCAAGGATGAATTTTTTCCTACTTTGGTTTTATTCCTACTTGTGGGCTGATTTTGGGATTGATTGTGGGATGGTTTTATGCCGAGTTTATGGCATGTTTTGTACCGTGTTTGTGGCATGTTTTGTGGCCTCAATTAAGAGGATACTGTGGTCGGTGGAAAAGGGATATTTCCGGGATGGTTTCGAGTCAAATGGGTGTCTTGGAGGCACACTTGAGGAGCTGTCGATGCAGCTGTGCATGGCTAGGCTTTGAAATTGCAGCCTTCAAGTAGGCAATTACGTGGGTTTTGTTGTAATTGCGTAGCCCACTTTGCACACACTTCAAGCCTCGGCTTTTACAACCCTGTCTGCACCTTATCGGAACCTTTCACGTTCATACGTTCTTAGACTCTATGGAAAGTTCTTTGAGTCTTGAATCTGACCATATTCCAGGGAATGACATTTGGTGCTTACAAATTTTCTGAAAATTTGATTATTGCACCAAGTGTACTAATGGTGTGATGAAATTGTATATGCAAATGGCCATTACATGGCTTGATTTTGTGTATGTCATTGCTTGAACATAGAATGACATGTTGTGTGTTGATGTTGATATATGCGTGCATGATATATTGACATGAATGAAATGAAGTATGGAAGTCATATGTAGGTGATGTGATTGTCCATGACACCTGGTGAGTGGTGTGGATTATGTTGTCCATGATGCATTGGAGATATGCATGAGTAGAGTTGTCCATATAGCATTCATCATATATGTGGCATGATATAACATGTAATGGCCTGTCGCATTGCATTTATGCACAAGAACATCGCATAACATGGGTGTGAATACATGGTAGGGATCAACACTGCAATTAGTGTTTGATGGTGGGCTCGATACTGTTAGACGACGTCCAATAGGGTCGTACAGTTACATGAAACGGTAAATGAAAATATGTGTCGGGTAATAGAAAGCAAGGATATATACCCCCTCGGGTGAAAGACCAGGTAGTTGTGATTAGACATGATCCCCAACGGTGAAAGGCCATGAAAGTGTTGGAAGGCGTGTGAAGCTTACGGTGAGACCCTAGAAATTTGCTACCCACAAAAGACACATAGTTTTATATAGAAATTATCATTGAGGTTTAATATCCAAAAAGCTTTTGGTTGCTCAAATGAATTTGTTTCGTAAAATGATCATTGGATGTAATCCATAAATGATGATTTCATCCCACACATTAGCTCTTCATTGTGTGGTGGAGTGGTAGGGACTGGGAACGTTGGGAGTTAGTAAGGACTCGAGACAGGATGTATGAGTGGGTCTTATCTCATTTCATGGCATGTAGAATTCCAATCTAGGATTGCATAATCTTGTTTGGAATGTGTGATAAATGTAAGTGTGTACATTGCATGTGCACTTAGGTGGGGAGTAGCCTTTGTAAGAAATATTATCTACTGGCCATAGCTTAGTCTATATGGGAAAACATTTCAGGTGCAGGGAGTACACCGGTGGATGGCGCTCATTCGAGGCCGCAATTGTGAAGAAGGCCAACATGTTGCTTTGATAAATCTTTTTGCAAAACTTTGGAACAATCTAGTTCCGGTATGTAATAATGGTAAGAGAGTCGTGATCGAACTCTTATGGACTATTTTAAATGTAATTTTATATATTTTAAACTTAAATATGGATAAATGGGTCATGGGACATAACAAGATGGTATCGAGTTACTCTGTATCCACATGTATTCAATACCAGTTTTGTATCAAAGCTTAGGTATGTGATTACCTAAGGTAGTATTTCCGTGGGTTGATGGTTAGTCAAAGGGACCCCTGGGTTTTGGGGTGTCACATGGCTTTTGCTTCTTCCACCACAACCTCTATCTCTTCAGGAACTACCTCGAGGGCAGTTTCTTAGTTCCCTTCCTCTGCCCTCTTTCTTAGAACTTCTTCCACCACGTTTTCTATCACTTCGTCAAGGGTCGGAGAGTTAGGGCTCAACATTTTGGTTTCAGGGAGATTTAGAGAAGGCTAGGGTTAGAAAGCCTAGGTTATTTGATTTGACTTGAAAATCTTCACAAAGTGTATCCTTATATATGTAGGCTGCCTTAGTTGTGATGTCGCAACATTGGAGTTGTGATGTCGTGACATTGGAACTGTGTTTTAAGTGACTCGGTGCAATGTCGCTACATTGGAGTTGTGATATCGAGACATTGGAGATCTAATGTCGCGACATTGCATTTACTTTTTGATTAACTTAAATTGATGTCGCTACATTGGAATTTTGATGTTGCGACACTACCTTAATCTCGCGACATTAAATTTTGATGTCGTGACATTGCTAGAACGTTAATCTCGTTGTCGCTATTTTATAACAGCTATGTCGCGACATTAAATTGTCGATGTCGCCACATTGGGACAATGTCACGATAATGTCACCACATTAGGACAATGTCACAATAATGTCGTGACATTGGGGAGATTTTTTGAATCGGTGTTACGGCGTTGGCGGATTTTCTTCTTACAAGTAGAAATTTTTACTTGTTTACCTCATTTATTTACGCAAATTCGGTTCGCGCTTGTGAATATAAGTCTATCAATATTTAGGTATCTCGATTTGAGCCACGAATGGTAACACTCGGATTTTACTCAATTAAGTCAACTCGAGTATATATTCATTGGTGCAAAAATTATCACATAACTATACAACAAAGGAACAATAAAGCTACTATGTAATTTCTAACTCAAATAAATTACACTCCACCAAATATGTGCATCATTTTCAAAGAATAAGTAATGGAAGTAGACTCCCCTTTGTAGTTAACCCTGCACAACTCAATTTGGTTGGAGATGCTTAAAAAATGACCTTCACATATCCTTGCAGCTTTATTATCTTGAAATTCAGCACATTGTAATTAAATAAGTTGCAAATAAATTCTAACAAAACTACTCTACTTCTAAACTATTCAAAACACACTGAATTGAACAAAATCACACTAAAAAAAATGAAAATTGCTTGGGTTGCCTCCAAATAACTGTTCATTTTTATGTCTTTAGTTAGACATTGCTGCAGTTTGTTCTCATTTCAACAATTCTATTGATCTCTTCAAACCTGGGACTGGTCTTCATTTGGTCTTTCTCCTAGGTAATGCTTCATTCTTTGACCATTCACTTTAAAATCATCTCTAGAATTGGTTTTTAGTGCTACTACTCCAAAAGGGGTAACTGCAACTACTGTGTATGGGCCACTCCATCTTGACTTGAGTTTTCCTAGAAAAAATTTTTGCACAGGTATGCAGTAGGACCCCAAGCTCTCCTACTGCGGAACTCTTTCACCGGAATCTTAATCATGTATTTTGTTTATCTTTGTGTTCGCATTGCTCATGAGCTTCATTTCGGCTCTTCCAGTTTATTCATTTTGAGTAGTCTCTTCTCTTTACTTGACTTTGAAATCACGATTCAGTTCTTAATGGCCCACATGGCACATATTCAAGCTCGAAGGGAGATGGCAAGGTTTTCCAAATACTAACACAGCCATGGGGACATTTTGATAGGAGATTTATAGCCGATCCTGTAGCGCATTGCATCGTCTAGCTTGACTGGCCAGTATTTCCTATAGGTGCTTATTGTCTTTTCCAATATGTTCTTTATCTCCCTATTGGATAATTCTACTTGTCCATTTGATTAAGGGTGATAAACCCGATCCATAGCATGTTTGATTCCATATCTGCTCATGAGTTTGCAAGCAATTTTTTTCCAAAAATGGCTTCCCTAATCAGCGATGATTGTCCTTAGGGCTAAATTTTCGAGATATTTCTTTAAATAAAGCCCACAAGCTTTGTTTTGGCATCATTTTCTTGGACAAACTATAGCTTCTACCCATTTGAATATGTAGTCCACAACTAGGAGAATGTACTGATTCCCAAATGAGGTTGGGAAAGGTCCCATAAAATATTTCCCCCGTACATAAAAATATCTACACCACCAGCATCCCTTGCAAAGGCATTTCATTTCTTCTGTTATATTGCCCATTCTTTGACATCTATCGATGTTTAACCCATTCAACATAGTTTCTAAATAGAGTAGGCAAGTAAAAGCCCAATTAGAGAATTTGCTATGTTGTTATGTCTCCTATAAAGTGCCCTCCGTATGGTGATGCATGACTCTTATCAATAATTCCACCTTGCTCATCTTCTGGAACACATCTTCTAATTATCTGATGCGCCTCTTCTAAACAACAGTGGATTGTCCCATATATATACTGCAGTATCGGTTCGACTTTCTTTTAATGGTGGTTGAAATCTGATGGCATTATCCCACAGACTGAGTAATTAACAATATCAACATACTAGGGTAATTGGATTGACACCTGAAAAAGCTGCTCGTTAAGAAATTTTCTTCAATTTATGTCACTCTTTCCTATGCAGTAAGCTTTTTCTAATCTTGTGGTGATCAACTATCACATTGTCACTCCCCTTTTTGTCCTTGATTTCTAAATCAAATTCTTGTAGCAGTAGTACCTACCTGATCAGTCTTGGTTTGACATTTTTCTTTGTCATTAGATACTTAATTGCTACATGATAAGTTTGTATGATGACATGGGACCCCAATATATATGGTCTAAATTTTTCACAAGCATACACCATTGTTAGCATCTTATTTTCTATAGTTGAGTAGTTCTCTTGTGCCTCATTGAAGGTTTTTCTAGCATAGTATATTGCTCTGAAAATTTTCTTTGCTCTTTGTCCCAAAACTGCTCCCATTGCATAGTCACTGGCATCACACATGATTTCAAACTCTTTTTTCTAGTTTGGTGTTGCCATAATGGGAGCTATAACCAACATGGATTTTATTTCTTTAAATGCGAATAAGCGAGAGCCATCAAATTCAAACTTAGCATCCCTTCTCAACTGATCGCATAATGGTCTGAAAATTTTTGAGAAGTCTTTGATAAATCTTCTATAAAATCCAGCATGTCCCAAAAGCTACATTTTAGATTTTATTTTTTCTTTTAAATTCAATTAAGTAGGCACTGATACATGATATTGCATAAATTTCCACATAACCATTCAACAAAGGACACTCAAGCTACTGGTTGATTTTTCTAACTCAAATAAATCATATTCCCCCAAACTTATTCATGCATCATTTGCTACAGTGTTTTCTCATTTCAGCAATTTTGTCCATCTCTTCAAATCTGGGACTCTTCCTCCTAGGTAGTGTTTCCGCCTCTGACCATTTACTTTAAATTCTTCTCCAAAATTGGTTTTAAGTGTTACTGCTCCAAAGGGGGTAACTGAAACTACTGTATATGGACCACTCCACCTTGATTTGAATTTTCTTGGAAAAAGTTTTAGCCTAGAATTGTACGGTAGGACCGGATCTCCTACTCTGAACTATTTTCTTTAGAA
Source organism: Tetrastigma voinierianum (assembly GCA_016808115.1). NCBI lineage: Eukaryota > Viridiplantae > Streptophyta > Magnoliopsida > Vitales > Vitaceae > Tetrastigma > Tetrastigma voinierianum. The sequence goes on along the minus strand of JAEQBH010000029.1, from coordinate 320,854 downwards.
TCTTCTGATTATGCCACTTTTTAGTCTTGTCTTTGTAGATTCTAGCATTATCATAGGCTTCACTTATCAGCTCTTCTAATTCATTCATTTGGAGAAGTCTCTTTTCTCTTATAGTTTGAAATCAAATTCCAACTTTTTATTGCCCTTATTGCTTTATACTAAAGTTCCAGAGGTGGATGACACTGCATTCCATGGACAATTCTTTATGGGGACATTCCAATAAGGAATTTATAAGCAGTTCTATAAGCTCACAATGCATCTTCCAACTTTGATGATCAATCTTTTCTACTGGCATTGACTGTCTTTTCAAGAATATTCTTGATTTCTCTGTGGATATCTCGGCTTGCCTGTTGGTAGGGGGTGATACGTAAACTCATGACATGTCTGACTCCATACCTTCTCATAAGTTTTGCAAATAACTTGTTTTCAAAATGGCTTCCCTCATCACTTATAATAGTTCTAGGGGGTCCAAATATGCTTAAGATGTTCTTTTGAATAAACCCCACAAGCGCTAGTGGCATCATTTACAGGGCAAGCTGAAGCTACCCATTTGGATACATAATCCACAGCTAGGAAAATGTATAAGTTTCCAAATGAAGGTGGGAAATGCCCTATGAAGTCTATCCCCCATACATCAAAAATCTGCACCACCATAATTCCTTGTAGAGGCATCTCATTTCTTCTATTGATGTTGCCCATTCTCTAACATCAGTCACAATGTTTAACCCATTCATAACAATCTTTGAATAAAGTTGGCTAATACAAACTTGACTGGAGAATTTTATGAGCTGTTATGTCTCCTACAAAGTGTCCTCCATATGATGATGAATGACATTTATTCATAATTCCAGCTTGTTTTGTCTCTAGTACACATCTTCTAATAATCTAATCTGCTTCTCTTCTAAAAAGAAATGGGTCATGCCATAACCTAGCATCAGTTCTCAACTTTCTTTTCTGGTGGTAGCTGAATTCTGGTGGCATTATTCCACAAGCTAGAAAAATTACAATATCAGCATACCATGGTGTTTGAAAAAGCTGCTCATTAGGGAAATTTTCTTCTATTTATGTCCCTTTTTCCTCTTCAGTAGGTTTTTCCATTCTTGACAAGTGATCAGCTATCACATTGTCACTCCCCTTCTTGTCCTTTATTTCTATATCAAATTCTTGTAGCAGTAATACCCACATGATCAATCTTGGCTTAGCATCTTTCTTTGCCATAAGATATTTAATTCTTTGTATGATCAGTGTGTATGATGACATGTGACCCTAATATATATAGCCTAAATTTTTCACAAGAAAAAACCATTGCCAGCATCCCCTTCTCTGTGGTAGAGTAGTTCTCTTGTGCCTCATTGAAGGTTTTGCTGGTATAGTATATGGCTCTAAAAATTTTCTCTATTATTTGTCCCAAAACTGTTCCCATTGCATAGTTACTGGTATCACACATGATTTAAAACTCTTTGTTCTAGTCAGGTGTTGCCATGATGGGAGTTGTAACCAATGCAGTTTTATTTCTTCCAAATCACGAGATGCATGATTCATCAAAATCATGTTTTTCATCTTTTTCCAACAATCTGCATAATGGTCTTGAGATTTTTGAGAAGTCCCTTATGAATCTCCTGTAAAATCCAGCATGTCTCGGTAAACTTCTTATCCCTTTAACTGTTGTAGGTGGAGAAAGGGTTTTTATGACAGAAACCTTTGTGGTCAACCACAGCCCGGTGTAAAAATTTTGTGTCCCAAGACAATTCCTTTTGTTACCATGAAATGACATTTTTCCCCATTCAGAGCTAAATTATTGTCTTGGTACCTCTGTAGTACAGTCTCTAAATTTTTAAGGCAATACTCAAAACTAGATATACACTAAGAAGTCATCCATAAAAATTTCCATAGCCTCTTCCACCAAATCTGAGAATATGGACATCATGCACCTTTGGAAGGTTGCAAGAGCATTACATAATCATAATGGCATCCTTCTAAAGGAAAAGGTGCCATAAGGACATGTAAAAGTAGTTTTATCCTGATCCTCAAGGGCTATGGAAATTTGATTATACCCTGAATACCCATCAAGGAAATAGAAGTAAGGGTGTCCAGCTAACCTATCCAGCATCTAATCAATAAAGGGTAAAGGATAGTGATCCTTTTTGGTTGCTGTGTTCAATTTTCTGTAATCTATGTAAACCCTCCATCCTGCCATAGTTCTTATAGGAATCAATTCATTCTTCTCATTTCTGATAACACTGAAAGCACATTTCTTGGGAACCACATGAACTAGGCTTACTCAAGGGCTGTCTGAGATTTCATATATAAAGCCTGCATTCAACCATTTCAACACTTCTTTTCTAACAACTTCTTTCATTACTAGGTTCAATCTTCTTTGATGTTTAATGGAGGTCTTTGCATTTTCCTCCAACAGGATTTTATGCATACATATGGAAGGACCGATTCCTTTTAAATCTTCTATAGACTAAGCAATGGTTTCCCTATACTTATTGAGAATTTCCAGCTGTTTCTTTTCCTTATGCTACTTCAAGTCAGCTGGTATAATTATTGGTTTAGATTTTTCAACTTCAAGAAAGGCATACTTCAAATGTTCAGGCAATTCTTTTAGAATTAAACCCTCTGAGCTTGTGTTTACTTCTAAAGCCTTCTCTTCATAACTATTGGATTTTTCTACACTGCTTTCTTCAATATTGAGTATTGCCTCTTTTAATTCAAAATTGGAGTTAAGAAATTCAACATCAAGATACTGGAAATTCATCTCATTTTCATTCATTGGACTCTTAACCTTACAATCATTTATCAGTTCAGAGCGAGTAGGAACTTTGTTCTGATCTTATAATTAGTATTATCAAATTCTGACTGTTTCAAACTCTGATTAAGAATGAAGTGCATAGCCTCATTTCCAACCCTGAGAATAAGCTCTCATTTCTTCACATCTATCAAAGCTGCTCCAATGGCAATGAAAGGCCTTCTTAGTAATAGTGGGACTTGTTTGTCTTCTTCAATATCAATAACCATAAAGTCCATTGGAAAAATGAACTTTCCCACTTTGATAAGCACATCTTCAAGAATGCCCTCAGGTTGAGCTACGGTTCTGTCTGCTATCTACAGAGTCATGGCTGTGGGAGTAAGCTCCCCCAAACTTAGTATTTTGACTACAGATAAGGGCATAAAGTTGATGCTGGCTCCAAAATCACACAATGCTTTTCCCATTTTAGAATTCCCTATAATTACGAGGAGATAGTAGGCGCATAGGATCCTATATTTTTCAGTGAACCTCTTGAATAAGCACTCTGAGGTTGTTGTTGAGTTCCTGCTCTTCTTAAGCAATTTCTTCTTTTTGCTCATAGTATATCCTTCATGAATTTAGTATAATGAGGCATTTTAGTCAATGCTTCTGAAAAATGGATATTGATCTCTATTTTCTTGAACATGTTCAAGAATTTAAAGAATTGCTCTTCTAGCTTAGGTTTCTGCAGCCTTTGAGGGAATGGGACTTGAGGTTTGTAATCTTGAACCTCTTCTTTCTTTCTTAGATCACCTTCTTCAACTGGTTGTTTCTGCTGCACCTTTACTATTCTCTCTTCTTCAATAATTTCAAAACTGTGCTTCTTTATTTCTTCTCCAATTTCTATATGCTTTTCTTCCTTAGTCTTCTTCTTTTCATTTCTTCTTTCTTCCAGTACTCTACCACTCCTTAATGTCACTGCCATGTAGTCTTTTGGATTCTTCTTAGTATCACTTGGGAAGACATCCTTTGGCCCAGTTACGCATTCTTGAGAATTTGGATTTCTGATCTTTACCCCGAAAAGTGTTGTTTTATACCTTTAACACTTTATGTTTTGAGCACTTTTGTGTAGTAATTGGCCTAATTAACCCAGTTAGCATGTTTAGGACCAAGCAATGCTACTAATCAAATTCTGTGGCAAGTTTGGTTGTTTTTAGGGACTTTATATCTTGAGGACAAGGATTCAGTTTAAAGGCATGAAGAATCCAGGTGCAATTCAGAGCCTAGAAGAGCGAGCGGATCACGAGAGAAGGGTAGCAACCTTGCCAATTGCAAAGGGTTGCGTATTTCCCTTGACCTACGTGAAATTTGTCTACTTTTGACTTTTTATTTTTGATTTTTTTCCCCAGTTTATCCTTGTGTAATAGTGTTATGAGTTGTAGATTTTGGTAATTTGTAAGGGGTTTGGTGTTATAAAATAGCCCCGAAAAGACTTTGTAAACATTTAGTTGATATTTAGTAAAAGCTTCCGCAGGAAGCTTTGCATTTTTTCTTTTGTTTTCTGTCTTCCCTTTCTCGACAACCAAACAACCTCTGAGAAGAAGAGGAGCAGCTAAAACCTTTGTTTCCTTGGAGTAAAGGAAACTGGGTGAAGGTTCTTTATGAAAAGGTGGGGGTTTCCCATGTTTTAACGGAGGTATTTTCCATAATTAATGGTTTCTTTTCAAATGTTGGTTTTAATCCCTTTGGGTTACCTTGAATGATCCAGATTTGATAAGCTTTTAGGGTTTATTGGATGCTTATTTCTAGATCCATTAACATTTGTTAGTTATCATCTATGGGTTATTGGAAGGCGATTCAAGGATGTTTTTATTTCCTTCAAATCCTAGGTTTAATCCCTTCGATTCACCTTGAATGGTTAGTATTTGGTAAGCTCTCAGGGCTCATTGGATACTTATAGCTAGATCCAGTGATGTTCGTCAGTTATCATTTATGGACCATTAGAAGGTGAGTCAAGGAGATGTTCTTCACTGTCCGAGACCATTAATGGGAAGGAAATACCAATTTTCAAGGATATGTATTTAGGGTCAGTTATTATAGCTAAACCAAGAACCGATTCGGGAGATAACTATATGTTATCCTCCCCAGTGCGAGAAAAAGACCCGAAAAATCCCTCCTTTGCCTAAGGAGCCTGAAACCTAGTGACCTGACACTCAAAGGAATTTGTTTTCATGTTTTAGTAAATTTTTACTTTTAGTTTTAATCACTAAAATCCCCTCTTTTTATCCAAACCCAAATATCCAAAATGAAATCACCAGTATAAGCTTTATTATCAGTCATTTCCACGAAGAAAACCCATCTTTGTGGATGATCCTAGAACCACTATACTATAGTAGCTATGCTACGCTAGTATGAGGTATTAGGTTATAAATTTTGTTGATTAATACCCTACTGAGGCATGAATCATTGCCCTACTTGTGTCTCCAGATTTTTCAGAGAGGCGTTTATGTTAGCCTTGGCTCTGATCGTGTTTGCACGGAATCTTTGCTAGCTTTCGTGAGCTTTTGCTCATGTATATTCATCAACCTTTTGTTTTCTCCACTCAAAGCTTACTATTTGTTCTTGAAAGACTAAGACCTTCTACGGCCACGATTCTCGACCTCCTAGTTGTTAACTCTTTGTCCTTGGAAACCATGTTAACTATGCTGTTGATGATAATTCTTCACAAGTCTCTGTCCTTGTTGTGTTGTAGGTCCATATGAGAAATTCTCATGGTTTCTCAAGGCTGGTGTGTATTGAGTTGGAAGATTTGTGTTGTGATTAAAGTTGTAACTCCTATTGCCATTGATAAATTGAACTTCCTCCTACTTGATAAGGACCATCTTGAGCTAGTCCTTCATCATTCAAAACTTTTTGTTGATCTTCCACTGTTCCAACAAGATGGGCAGACTAGTTGCTTCTTTCCTGCATGCTAACTTTTTCATCAGAGCATCTAGTTTTGCCTTTATAGTTGACATTTTGTTCAACGCTAATCACACCACTTCCTCTCAGCCTACTATTGATCCCTGAAATATCAGATGGACCTTTGTAGTTGCTCTTTGCTAGATCTTCTATTAACTGATTTGCCTCTTCAGCACTTTTTCTCTTGAACGCTCCAAAACATGCTGCATCTATGATCCCTTTGGATTCATGGCATGGTAGAAAATATCCATCTATGTGATCTGATCAATCCTGTGCATTGGACATCTCTTGGCTTGACTTCTTATACCTTTCCTAGGCATTATAGAGACTTTCATCTTCACCTTGCTTGAATATAATGATTTCGCCTCTCCTCTTTGAAGTGAGAGTACTGCAGGGAAAAATCTACCCGTAAGATGCTTGACCGGCTCATCGAGTGTTCACTGATCCATAGGGGAGTGATTCAAACCAGCTTGTTGTTGTATCCCTTAAGGAGAAAGGGAACAACTACAACTTAATCACGTCAGGCCTCACCCCTTTTAGTTTCACAGTGTTGGCCATTCGAAGAAATTTACCAATGTGCTCATTGGGGTCTTCACTAGGATGACCAGTAAACTGATTCTGTTGGACCACGGTGATTAGTTCAGGCTTAAGCTCAAAGTTGTTTGCTTCAATTGAAAGCTGCCTAGCTATAGAGTAATCATCTCTAATAACAGGTTTCCAAAAATCTTCCATAGTTCTTTGCCCTTGAGGTCTGTTTACTTCCTCAACTGGAATCTGCTGTTGTATCTCCCTTTGCTATGCCATAACCACTATTTCAGCAAATCCGACTTTCTTCAGGTTTTTCAGTGTCCTTTCCAATTCAGTGTCTAAAGGGACCAATTCCGATTCTGGTTTTCTATGCATGAGAAGACTTCTTAAAATGGAAACACATTGAAATCCAATAAGATCAGTAGACACATAAATATATCATGATGAGTTTTCATTAAAGATTAGTAGCTGATTCAGCTACTGCTGTTAAAACTATTTTTTGAAATTTTTGATAAAAGTAAAAACAAAAATATCCAAAATAACAATTTTCTCTTTGTTAAGAATATTAATCCTTAAACTCTATTTTCATTTCGATCCCTGACTGCCACCAAAGACTATTCAGTCTTTGGAAACGGGGTGCCAAAAACTTGTTGATTGATTTTGAACATAGACCAAAACAATTGATTCTTGATACTTTTGTTAAGACAAATTTCTGACACAGCTACCAAGAACTGGATCAGTCCCCAGCAATGGCGCCAAAAACTTGTTGAGACCCAAGATATAAAATATGTTTTCTGCCTGATGTGTAAGTTTTTTTAGTTGAAAATTGGTTTGGTCTAGATCACTGCAAGTGCACAGATCATAAAAGTAATACAATGGATTTTAAGTCCATATATAATTCCCACAAGGATAGATTAGAAAATTTTAAAGATTAACTACCCTCACTACTAAAGATCCTTACTATTTGAATTCCTAGGTTTTCATGATAGAATTAACTCTTTAAGTAAAAATAAAAGAATAAATAATTAATGAAATTTCTAAACTAAATGATTAGAGAGCTACTATGAACTGAAACACATGGGAAGAAAAACATTGTTGTCACCATCACTTTGTAAGTTTCAAATAAGATAAAGTAATGGATATGAATCTTGGAGTTGTCCAAGAGCATAGTAGTGTAGACATGGATTTCTCCTAATACCATGTTTCACTCTTCGAAACACCTTCTATTTCTAGACAATGGGTTTGAAAAGCTACTTGTAAGATTTGGTCATTTTTCTAGACATGGATTTGTTTCTCTTCAGCTTAGGATTGGAAATTGCTTGCTCCCATGGACAGGATATTGCAAGCCCTTTCCAAATTAAAAGATACCTCAACCATCAATTAGACAAAAATTTCCTCTTCCCTTGATTCGAAACTCAGCCAACACTAGGGTGAAGTTATTCCTCTCAATTGAGGTGAAACCTCTCAGGATTAAGCTGCTAGATCAGTAAGTGGATCTTATGCTTCGGGCACACATTCCTGTTGTCATCGAGGAGAGAGCCTTGAAAGATAAGGTTAGATCTTCATAATCGATGTATCAAAGTAATCCCAAAAGTTCATTAGTTCATATAATATTAGCGTCAAATTACCCACAAGTCACTGCTCATTATTCTCAGGTAGTCTCAACTTTGTGTCACATAGAGGGATTCCTGAAAATCAAATCAACGATACAACTCTTTTTGGGTACAAAACACTGATATTTAGAACAACTCAATGCAGGTGTAATACCAGTTAATTCACTCCAATTTTCTTACCAAACAACATTAACTCTTACAATAAATAATCCCAACAAACTATTCTTCCCAAAATGAGCTTAGCCCTTTCAAATCTGGATCACAAATCACAATGACTAGCTGATTAAAACATTTCATTTAGATTGCAATCAAAACTGACGCAAAATGAGTTCCAGAATAAATTCCAATTTTCATTTAAGTCTAGACAAAGTGGCGTATACACATGAAGACCAGCTCGGAATTTAGGTTCGAGATCAACAGCTACAATCCTAAGCAGGCGAGATCTAGAAACAGTTGAAGGAAATAACATAAAAAAAATTAAAAAATGAAAAATATATATAATGAGACTTGACTTTCCCAAGCGAACTTCATGAAAGCCAGAAAATTTGCACTACCCTAAAAGCTTCTATTTATAGGGCTCAGAATCTTGGGCCTAAAAGCAGGCGAGTCACGCACTTCGAAAGCCTGAATTGCTGCCCTAGCGCTCTTTGTTTGGGTGATACCGTGATGATGTTGCGACGTGGGTTATCGATAATAGGTTCGCGATGTCGCGACATAAAAAAAATGTTTGACACTGTCCAGTTTCAGTGATGTGTCCATGTCGTGACGATGTCGCGACATGGAGATATGTTGTTGTAGATTAATTCTGATGTCACGACACTACCATTCTTGTGTTGCGACATTTAGTTGGTGTTGCGACATTGCCCTAATGTCGCGACATTTCTGACTGATGCCCTTGCTTGTACACACATGCCCTGATGTCGCGACATTGCCTCTATAGGTATGATCTATTAAGCTGATGTCACGACATTTCTGTTTTGATGTCGCGATATTAAGTCTGATGGCTCTGAAATCCTTTACCATTGTTTTTGGTTGATGTTGTGACATTTATTGATTATCCGCAACATTTTGACTTGTCACCGCTGATAAAATTTGCCTTAAAGAGTGAATGTCGCTGACATTACCTGCCGATGTCGCGACATTGGATGTGATGGCCTCCAGTGTTCAAGCTTTGGCTAATGTCGCGACATTGTTTTGATGTTGCAACATTTGAACGATGCACTTCTTCCCTTCCCCAACTGATGTCGCAGCCACGTTGTTATGATGTTGCGACATTGAATGGTGGACATAATTTGAAAGCTAGAGTTGTTTGTGATGTTGTGACATTTCTGCATCAGTGCTTTCCCTTCTCCAACTGATGTTGCGACATTGGAAATTTTCTGAAGCAATGTTGTGACATTGGCCCTTTGATGAGTCCTAAACTCATCTATTTTTAATTCTTTTTTCTGGCATATTTTTAGAAGTTTATGATTCATTTGAATGCTAAATTATGAAATATTCACCAACTTTGTGTTTTGTAGGTTTGAATGCAGAAGAAGCAAATCCAGCAAGAAAATAGGCATAAATTGGCTAAGGCAGAAATGTCGCGACATAATTTCAGAATGTCGTGACATAACCTCAATAGAACTAGAAGAAGCTATGTTGCAACAAGAAATGCTATGTCTCAACAAAGTTGAAGCTGAACTCAAGGTTATAAGTGAGCTTTGTCGCGACATTTCACAACTTTGTCGCAACACAAAATGAGAAAGATTGAATGATAAATGTTGCAACAATGAAGTAAAGGTTACAACATAATAGTAATCAAAAGAAAAAACTTCGTTGCGATAATGGATTTTCCTGTCACGACAGTGATTGAAAAGTTGTTGAACCACAATGTCGCAATATCATTATTTCTGTCGCGACAATGATCAAGCAATGACAGTAGAGTTTTGTCTCAACAATCAAATGTATGTCGTGACAATAAAGCTACAGAGTAAAAGATTTCTATAACGACAGAAAATGGAAGAACAATGAGAAAAGCCAAGACAAGTTAGTCACGACAAAGATTTATATGTTGCAGCAGCAGTTCGGCCCGTATTAAAGATTAAGAAGGAAATATGCCACGACATTTTTAGAGTATGTCGCAGCATAGAGTTCAAATTCAACAATGCAAGACAATAAGACTATGTCACGACAAAGAAAAGGTCTACTGTGACAACAACAACATGCAACTATGAGAAATTCTATCACGACAAAAGAAACCTTTGTCACGACAAAGGTTGAGAAGAACCATAGACAGAATGTCGCAACATAAAGCAAGGCTGAAAGGCAAGAAGCTTTGTCGCGACAAAGAGATTTTATGTCGAGACATTTTTTGAAGTAACAGGAATGATAAGTTGGTACGCAGCAAAGGATTTTTATGTCGTGACACAGAACCTTAAGTGACAATTGCTAAGAGCGACTTCAACAAAACTTTGTCGTGACATTGTCAAATTATGTTGCGACATAATCCAAGGAGAAAGCACGGAAACAAATAATACAAAAATTCTTATTAGTATTACTTTCCTTTAGTTTAAACAAATCATTTTTAAACATTGGAGTTCAAATAGTAAGGATCTTGAGTAGATGGGGTAATTGATCTTTTGATTTGTCATCAATCCTCGTGGAAATGATATCTGGACTTAAATCAATTTTTACTACTTGTATGACCTGTTCACTTGTAGTAACATAACATAAAAACGCATTGTGCAAAAATCCATACATAGTTCCTTTTTTTTAACTTCCCCATTCTTTGCTTGAAAGAAAAGAAAGGATTTCTCAAAAGAAAATAGAGAGAGAGAGAGAGAGTTTCAATCTTTTTTTAAGGTTTTCCCTTATGATTATGTCTATGTTGAATTCTCTTATAAAATTTGGGAAACCTGAATCGAATAAAAAATAAAATCACAGTCTTTTTTTGTTACTGGACTCAAGCATTCAAAAAAGTTTATTTCTTGAATAACAATAACAAAATTCAGTATAATTTAGAATTAGAAATATAAAATTTCATAATTAATAAATTAAATAATAAAAAATTTATTAAATATTAAATTGAATTAAATATTCCATTTTTTTAAATAATAGGTCTCTTTTTTCTTATTTTTAGTCCAGCAAAGTAAATGGAAATAGTAAAGAAAAAAAGCACGAAAAAATAATATTAAAATAATAATAAGAACTCACATTTTGATTCTATTTTGACTCCTATATATCATAAGAATGAAATAGTTCTTCTTATTGTTGTTGCTAATGACAATCACTTTTTGTTTTCAAACCTTTAATAAAGAAAGAGTTAAAAACGCATATTTTATCAAATTTAGTCTAACAAGTTTTTGGGGAACTTAAAAGTCTTTGGATGGAACTGCTAATTACTTCATCAGATTTGGTCTATATTAAAATCAGCCAAACAAGTTTATGGCGCCGTTGCCAGGGATTGAAAAAGATGAATTTAAATATCAATATTTTAACCAAAGAGAGAATTGCTAATTTGGATATTTTTCTCTATTTTATCATAAATTTCAAAAAATCACAAAAATAGTTTTTAACTGTAATAGCTGAGTAAGCTACTAAAAATATTTTAAGAGCATAAATTGATATAGTTGTTTTCCACATATTTCATTTGATCTCAATGTGTTTTGATTTTAGGAAGATTTTACATGCATAGAAAACCAGAAGCAGAATTGCTACCTTTGGATACAGAACTAGAAAGAACACTGAGGAATCTGAGAAGGTTAAAAGTGCTTAATCAATAACAATGGCAGGTTAGAGAGAAAGAATGCAACCTATTCCAGAAGAAACAGAAGCAGAGAGACCTTAGAGGCAAATGACTATAGAGGATTTTTGGAGGCTCGTTATTCAAGATGAATACACTACTGTGAGACAGCCTGCTATAGAAGCCAACAATTTTGAACTTAAGCAAGCTTTGATCATAATGGTGCAGAAACACCAATTTACTAGGCATCCTAGTGAAGACCCCAATGAGCATATGGGAATCTTTATTAGGATTGCAAATACAATCAAGTTGAATGGGGTGAGACCTGAAGTGATCAAGCTACAACTGTTTCCATTTTCACTGAGAAATGTGGTAGTAACTTGGTTTGAATCACTACCTGTTGGATCAGTGAACAATTGGGAAGAGTTGGTGGAGGCCTTCATGAGCAGATTCTTCCCTCCTGCCCTCGCTTCTGAAAGAAGAAGGGAAATCATAGTGTTCAAGCAAGGAGAGGATGAAAGTCTCTATAATGCATGGGAAAGATAAAAAAGATTTCTGAAAAGATTCCCAATGCATGGAATAGATCTGACCACCCAGATGGATATTTTTTTATCATTCTATGAATTATGTGACGCCCTAAAACCGGGGTGTCTCGTTGACAACCCGTCAACCCGCGGAATACTCGTGGACGTCGGATAACCCGACACCACTCATGAAAATCGGGAAGAGTCTCAGCATGCGAGGCTACACTGAACACAACACATCTGATAATTTTACATGACCATGGGTCCACATACGAATAAAATGAGTAAAAATGGCCACTTGGGTCCATACATAAATACTCACCAAAATACATCAACCAACTATGTCCCAATAGCTCAAGAGTTATTACATTACTCTTAATACAAACACATTAAAATGAAGAATTCTAATATATGTTATACCAAAAACATCAAAGCCACAACCCAGCTTTCTTCTAAAAATCGGCCTCTAAAGAGCACCGTCTTCTCGAACAGTCCCTGTACCTGAAATAATATTCCCTCGACAAGGTAAGCAATGACCAGTAGTGAAAATCTCCTACATGGGTTACTCCCGACCTAAGTGCACATGCAATGATTCAACATAAACACACACTCAAGCAAATGCCAGTCCTGCCAGATGTCTGCATACCCCGATCCGTGTCTCGAGTCCTCACCGACTCCCTCACGCATGCCTAAACCAATGCGAGAAAAAAAACCTCCTTTTCATTTCTTTCATGTCATACACTCACACCTAATTTTCTAGGTTGCCGATTGCATATGAAATGCATTATCTGAATTATCGAAATACGCGTACTTGATATATCGTTTACACATATATTAACAAAATTTACATACATGCCACATGTTATTTAATTCACATCAATAATAACAAAATTAGCTCACTTGAGCTAATTACAATTCATTACCAGTGGCTTACAAACAATTATATTTTTATATAATTCCACATCATGTTAACACATTTAATTACATGCATTAACATATTAACTCTCACACAATTCCAAGCCATTATGCCAATATATTTACATGCATGTATTAACACAATTAATTCCCATAATTCATATTATTCGATTCTCAATCAATAATACCAAAATTAGATCACATGGACTAATTAACCAGTCAAGCAATTAATTTTGAATCACTCAACATCATAAAAATCCACATAAAAAATCACATCACTATTCATGTGAACAGTGAAATCCTTGGGTTAGCATTGTTCACGGCCACAACAATGTGGATTTTCTCCACTCGGTTCAAATGTTTTGAGACCGAGAACACGGCTAATCCAAGCCTCAGAACATCCCCAACAATTTACATGGCTCTTAGCCAAAGAATAACACAAGTAGGAAAAGATCCTTACCTCTTAGAGTTGTCGGAACTCCACCAAATCGGTGTCCACGCGTAGCCCTCGCCTCGTAGATCGACTTTGCTTCTTGCTCCGTCGAGAACCAACGGTCCGAACGACCGCAAATCTAGAGAGAATGAGCTCCTTCTCTCTCTAAAATAACAAATCCAGCCCCTGCACCTCCACTGCCGATTTGTCTCTCAAAATGAAGAAGATAACACTATTTGCTTTTATTTTATTCTCATTAACCTTTCATTAAGTCCCAATGTGTCCCTTTTGTCTTGATTTTTGACACTTGGCACATTCTAGGCCATCCATTTCATCTTCTCACTAATCATGCAACATGTGTCACATGAGTACATGTATTAGGTGACTCTTGTCAAGTCACATGTCTTTCACGAGCTGTTTCTGACGCGGAGCACCGATGCCTCAAAAGCGTGAAATTAAATGTCTTGGAGATTAATGAGGGGGTGATGTAGTGATTAGATTTAATGGGGCTGATTCCAACAGTGAAATCCGTTTCATCATCCGAGATCTATAAAAATTTCGGATTTTTATCGAAATAACCATTTTGCCCCTTTTCAGAAAAATTGGATTATCTCAGGTTTTCACAAATTATACCTCCAAGGGTATAATTGATGCAGCCTACTATGGAGATTTCAAGAGAAAAAATGCTGAAGAGGCAAAGCAGTTGATAGAAGACCTTGCCAAATGCAATTATAAAGCTCCAGTTGAGACTTCAGGGAGCAGCAACAGACTAAAAGGAAACCATGATAATGGATGGCTGCCATAGAAGCAAAACTAGATGCATTGATGAACAAGATGGGAAACCATGAGAGAAGAATGCACTCAACACATGAAGTGGGAACGGTTGATAAAAATGAGAAAAGGAATAGTTGAAGAAGGACTAACCCATGAAAGTCCTTATCAAGTTAAGGAGGCACAGTATCTCAAAGCTAATAGAAGTTACAACTTTAAGCCTAATCTTAACTTGCCAACCCATTACACACCAGCACTCAGGAACCATGAGAATTTCTCATATGGAGGTAGAGCCTAGCAAGGTCAAAGACCTAGGCAGAATTTTCAACAACATTATGCTTCACCTAGGTTCCAACAACAACAACTACAACAATAGCAAGGAAGTCCAGGAGCAAAAAATCAGGAACAAAGGAGATCTCTTTCCTTTGAAGAACAGATGTTTACTTTCGTAGGAGAAAATAAGAGGCTGCTTAACATTCATGAACAGAAAATTGTTGATCTAGCAGCATTTCAAGCAAACACAAGCATGTTTCGAATATCTGAATGCCTCTGAAAAATCTAGAGACACAAGTAGGGTGCTTTATTTCTTAATGAAGAATCAGCCCAAGGATGCCTTCCTAAGTGACACAAAGAAGAATAAAAAAGATTGTATGGTGGTAACTCTAAGAAGTGGAAGAGAGATAGAAAGCAGAAAAGAAGAAGAGAAGAAAAAGACTGAAAAAGTTGAAGGAAAAGAAACTGGAAAAGAAAACAAGTTGAGTGGTTCAGACTTGGCTGAGACTGAAAAAAGAGGTGCAGTTGCGGTATTAAGAGATTTGGGAGAGAGAAGAAGAATTGAAGAAGAAAGAGGATAAATAAGCCTACATTCTTGTTGTTCCCTTCCCTTAGAGGCTTCAGAAAGCTAAAATGGAAGAGCAGTTCTCTAGATTCTTGGATGTCTTCAAGAAGATAGAGATCAACCTACCCTTTGTAGAGGCATTGACTCAGATGCCTAATTATGCTAAGTTTTTTAAGGACATTCTGAGTAAGAAGAGAAATTTTGCTGAAAAATGAGTGGTGAATTTGATAGCTACATGCAATGCAGTGATCCAGAGGAGCTTACCAGAGAAGATGCAGGATCCTGGCAGCTTCACCATTCCCTGCACCATTGGGAATTTTGAATTCAAGAAAGCATTGTGTGACTCAGGAGCTAGCATCAACTTGATGCCTTTATCAGTGGTTAAGAGACTCAGTTTGGGGGACCTTACTCCCATAGCTATGACTTTGCAAATGGAAAATAGGACAATGGCACAGCTAGAAGGAGTCCTTAAAGATGTGCTCACCAAGGTTGGAAAATTCATTTTCCCTATGGACTTTGTAATCATGGATATGGAAGAAGACACACAAGTTCCACTGCTTCTTGGAAGACCTTTCCTGGCCACTGAAGCTACCTTGATAGATGTGAAAAAAAGGGAGAACTCACTCTCAGAGTAGGAGAAGAAGCAGTACACTTCAATTTGAACACAAGCTTAAAACAATCTGAGTGTGAAAGTATAGATTGTAAGACTGTAGAAACAATAGTTCCCATCAGTCCTGAATTGATGTTTGGTTGTAATTTTCAGAACTCAATCAATGAAAATGAGATGAATTTCCAGTATCTTGATGATCTTGATTGTGAATTTTTTCATTCCAATTTTTAATTAAAGGAAATAGTCTTTAGTTTGAATGAGAATAGTACAGTAAATACAAGCAACAATGAAGAGGAAGCAAAAGAAACAGAAACAAGTTCAAAAGGGTTAACCTTAAAGGAATTACCCAGACATTTAAAGTATGCTTTCTTAGAACCAAAAAAGCAAAACTTGTTATTATTTCAATTTGCATTATTAAGCTTGAAGAATAAACTACATTGGAGATTTTGAGAAATACAAGAGAGGAGCAATTGCTTGGTCAATAGAAGATTTGAAAGGAATCAGTCCTTCTATCTATGCACAATATCCTTTAAGAGGATAATGCAAAGACCTCTACTGAACATCAAAGAAGAATAAATCCAGTAATGAAAGAAGTTATCAAAAAAGAAGTGCTGAAATGGCTGAATGTAGGCTTCATATATGCAATCTCATACAGCCCTTGGGTGAGCCCTGTTCTTGTGGTTCCCAAGAAAGGTGGATTCATTGTGATCATAAATGAGAAGAATGAATTGATTCCCTCTGGCTTGTGACGAGGATGGAGGTGTGTATAGACTCTGAAAAACTAAACACGCTCTGAAAGGATCATTATCGTCTACCTTTCATTGACCAAATGCTGGATAGGTTAGCGGGACACCCTCATTACTGTTTTTTTGATGGATATTCTGGTTATAACTAGATTGCTATAGCCCCTTAGGATCAAGAGAAAACTACATTTACATGTCCATATGGCACCTTTTTTTTTTTCGGAAGGATGGCATTTGGATTATGTAATGCTTCTGCCACCTTTCAAAGATGTATGATGTCTATGTTTTCAGATTTGGTGGAAGAGGCTATGGAAATTTTCATGGATGACTTCTTAGTATATGGATCCAGTTTTGAGAAATGTTTGGAAAATTTGGAAACAGTACTTCAGAGGTGTCAAGACAAGAATTTAGCTTTGAATTGGGGAAAATGTCATTTCATGGTAGCAGGGTTTTGTCTTGGGGCCTGAGATTTGGGTTAGGTTAGAAATGGGCCAATAAAGGTTCTATCATAAAAAATCTCCTGCCACCTACAACAGTTAAGGGGATAAGAAGTTTCCAAGGACATGTTGGTTTTTATAGGAGATTCATAAGGGACTTTTCAAAAATCTCTAGACCATTATGCATATTATTAGAGGAAGATGCAAATTTTGATTTTGATGAATCATGAAAAGCTGCATTTGATGAAATTAAATCTAGATTGGTTACAGCTCCCATCATGGTAACACCTGACTGGAATAAGGAGTTCGAAATTATGTGTGATGCCAATGATTATGCAATGGGAGCTGTATTAGGGTCCTGTGTTATAATACACGCAGATCATGCTGCAATTAGATATA
Source organism: Tetrastigma voinierianum (assembly GCA_016808115.1). Lineage (NCBI taxonomy): Eukaryota > Viridiplantae > Streptophyta > Magnoliopsida > Vitales > Vitaceae > Tetrastigma > Tetrastigma voinierianum. Next base: position 303,627 of record JAEQBH010000029.1, on the reverse strand, counting down.
TGATGGCAAAGAAAGTTGCCAAACCAAGATTGATCAGATGGGTATTACTGTTGTAAGAGTTTAATATATAAATCAAAGACAAGAAGGGCAATGACAATGTGATATCTGATCACTTGGCAAGATTAGAAAAGACTACTGAAGAGGAAAAGGGAAGTGAAATAGTAAAAAACTTTCTTAATGAGCATCTATTTTTGTTATCAATCTAAACACCTTGGTATTCTAATATTGTCAATTACTTAGCCTGTGATATTATGCCATATGAATTCAGCACAAAGAAGAAAAGAAGTTGAGAATTGATAGCAGATTCTATATTTGGGCTGATCCACTACTTTTTAGAAGAGGAGCGGATATGATTATCAGGAGATGTGTACTAGAAACAGAACAAGGTGAAATTATTGATAAATGTCATGCATCACCATATGGAGGACACTTTGCAAGAGAAAGAACAGCCCATAAAATTCTTAAATCAAGCTTTTATTAGTCTACTCTATCCAAAGACTATTTTGAATCGAGTAAAACTTTCTTGTGATAAATATCGGAGAATGGGAAACATAGCAAAAGAAATAGGAGATGCCTTGTAAGGAATCACAGTGGTCGCGGATTTTTTTATGTGTGGGGGATAGACTTCATGGAACCTTTCCCGTCATCATTTGGAATTCTATACATTCTCCTAGCTTTGGATTATGTATTCAAATGGGTGGAAGCAATAGATTGTCCTATAAATGATGCCAATACAGTGGCTAGGTTTATACAAAGAAATATTTTGAGCAGATTTGGAGCACCCAGAACAATCATTAGTGATGAGGGAAGCCATTTTGCAAACAAAGTTTTTGCAAAACTCATAAGCAGATATGGAATAAGACATGTAATGGGATTGACTTATCACCCTCAGTGAAATGGGCAAGCTGAGATTTCCAATAGGGAGATAAAGAAAATTGTGGCAAAAAACAGTGAATACAAGCAAAAAATACTGGTTTATAAAGCTAGATGATGCATTGTGGGCTTATAAAACTGCTTACAAAACTCCTATTGGAATGTCCCCATACAGGATTGTGTTTGGAAAACCTTGTCATCTCCCTCTAGAACTGGAATACAAAGCTATGTAGGCCATCAAGAAACTGAATTGTGACTTTCAAGCTACCAAAGAAAAGAGATTACTCCAAATGAATGAACTAGAAGAATTGAGGAATGAAGCTTATGATAATGTCAGAATCTACAAAGACAAAACAAAGAAATGGCATGATCGAAAGTTTTTGAGGAGAGAATTCAAAGCAAGAGAGCTAGCTTTGTTGTACAATTCCAAGCTTAAGCTTTTTCCAAGAATACTGAAGTCAAGATGGAGTGGTCCTTACACAGTAGTAGCAAGTACACTCTTTGGAGCAGTGACATTGAAAACTGACGCTGGAAATGAATTTAAAGTGAATGGTCAGATATTGAAGCATTATCTTGGAAGAAACATAAATGAAGATTAGTTCTAGATTTTGAAGAAAGAGAATAATTTTGCTGAAAGGAAAACATTTAGCGACAAATGTCTAGCTAAAGACATTAAACTGAGCAGCTTCTGGGGAGGCAACCTAAGCAAAATTTTAATTTTCACAGTTAGCTTGTTTTGGTTCAATTTTGTGTGTTTGAAGTTTAGTTTTAATTATGTTTGAAAATTTATTTTGTGAATTTTGTTAATTTTTCAGGACAATGAAGCTATATTAGAGATGGATTTTATTTGGAATCATTCCTTCTCAAACTTATCAAGCAGAAAGTGCTACAAGGAGGAGTTTCTCTTTTTCCCTAACTGTCTTTAATGAGAATGCATAGTTGAAGTTTGGGGGAATGTAAATCTTTTTTAGAGCGGAAAATTTGAAATAGCTTTGTTGTGCTCATTCCTTGACTACCTTAAGGATAACCGTGTTGAATTATATTGAGTGAAGAAATAAGATGTGTTGTTCATAATCATGTTCCTTGATAATTAGATGTGTCTTCCTGAGTATGATTTAGTGGGATGAATATGTTGCATCTTGTTTTGTGTGTGTATGTGTTAATTGTGGCGCAATTTTAGGAAAGGTATAAGATTGTCAAGACAGACAATTTTTCTTGTCACGACATTATTTCAACTCTGTTGCGACATTGGTTCTCTTTGTCGTGACAAAGAGTGGATTAGCCTTTTGAAGTCGCAGAAAAATATGTCGTGACATATTTCTTTTGTCACGACATTATATCAATTGAGATGAATGAATTAGGTTTTGAAGTGTATCTCTCTGTATCGTGACAAAGTTGGCTCTAAATGCGATTTTGCAAGAAAGTGTTTGTCGCGACATTAATTTTCTATGTCGCGACATAGAAGTACCATGAACATCATAAAATGTGTCCTTATTCTTGCTCTATTCTGACAAGAGAATTGAACTATTTAATTGATAAGAAAATATGTCGCGACATAATTTTTCTATGTCGTGACATAGAATTTATAAGGGAATAAACCCTAGGTTAGTTTTTGTCGCGACATTTAATGAAGGCACAACAAGACAGTTGGCCCATAAATAAACAATTTTTTAAATCTGAAAGGCCACCTTCCTCATAAATCATCAACCCACTCATCTTCCGTCACCAAATCTCTCTCATCTCCTCTCGAAAACACTATATTCCCAAAACATCTTCTGATCATGTTTGAGCCATCGCACCTTGTTCCTAATATGAACGAAATGATGGAAGAGTACACAAAGGGCGAGGAATAAGCAATTCAAGAAACTCATTCAGAAACAATGCAGGAGGGAGAAAGATGCGAATCATAACGAATCGAACAAATAGATTGAATAAAACAAGAAGAAAAAGAGGAGTTGAGGAAGCTAAAACAAAGTAGAGGAATGAAAGAGTAAGAAATTTCATTTGGAATAAAGCCTTTGTTTTAATTTGAAAAAGTTTAAAGATAGAGTTTCATTGTCGAGGATTCAACAAGTTCATCTCATATTTCATTGAAATGCTTGAAAAGAAGATCGAAATTACTTGGCGAGAACAAGGCACCTGGCTTTGTTGCATTGGTAAAAGATTTTTATGCTAATATGGTGGGAGTAAAAGGAAAGAATGTGTATGTCAGAGGAAAGTGGATATCTTTCAGCAGATAAATGATAAATGAAATGTTTAATCTGAAGGTGCAAAAAGATGGGTCAAAATTCAAGAAACTGTTAAAAGAGCCAGACTACCAAAAGATTATGGACTTACTAATAAGTGAAAAAGGAAAATGGAAGGCAACAAGGAAAAACCCACATGAATCCATTTCCAGAGGCTTTTTGACAGAAGAAGCTAAGGTATGGTTCTACTTTATCAGCTCAGCCCTATTATCATCAAAGCACCTCAACACAATGAGAAAGAATGAAGTAATACTCCTGTACGCCTTGCTGAAGGGGTATAAAATCAATGTGGGAAAGATAACAGAGAATTCCATTATGAGTTACTACAGAAGCAAATACAGGGGCTTGATTCCACACCCAGCTACAATCACGAGACTTTGCCTTCTTGGGGGAGTAAATGGAGATTGGGAGAAGCGAAAGAGAGGCCCTAAGAAACTCTGCTCCTTCCCGGCATTAACTAGAGTGAAGGTCTAAAACATAGGTAAGAGAAATGGAAACCGAAGAAGAAGAGGGGGATAAAGGAAATGACAGCAGTAGTAGGAAAGTCCACCCCAAAGCGTTAAGAGATTGAGCTTAAGCTATCTGGAATATATCTCCATATGTAAGCGAAGCCATCGAAACAGGTTGAGAGCTCGGGGCGACGATAATCTGAGAATATAAGGAGATGTTGAAACAAATGAGGGAAGAAATGCAAGAAAGGGACAGACAACTGAAATTGCAGCTACAGATAAGAGACGAATATCTAGACAAGGAATTGAGAAGGAGAGATCAGTCCTGGGGAGAAGAATAAAGCAAAGGGATTTAGAATGGAGAGTAAAATTGGGGAAAAAGGAGATCTGAAATGGAGAATAGTGATAAGAGAAAAAAAAAGCGACCTTTTGGACACGAGACGGCGGGCGCACATGGGAGACGATTTAGTGAAAATGTTGGAGGATAGAGACAAGGCCATGAAGGCAACCCTAGAATCAAGGGACGAGATTGGTTGAATAGTCTTGAGCATTGCAAAGAAAGCTTTAGAATGATTTATGAGCAAGTCAATAATAGAACACTCATGGAATCATTGTTAGCTAAAGGCATCGAGAACTATAAGAGTGCAATCACAAGATTTTGGATTGGAGTTGTGAAGACGATCACAAGCAAAAAAAAAAAAAAGGTGTCACTCCCACAAATTAGAATCTCGAATTTGTATACCTTACACAATAGTCATCGGGATGTCATAGACGCCCCAACCTTTTCTAACCCAAATCTAAGTGAAGAAACACCTTCTGAACCTTGTAAAGCACCTTCTCAAAATAAAACCTCTAGTGCAATAGGAAGGAAAGAACTAACCCTAGTAGAGGAAGTTGAAGAATATTTGAAAAAGGAAGCAGCCAAGGAAAAGGCCTCAAAAAGAAAAAAATGAACACTATTTTGCCTCCTTATTCCTCATGCTTTGTGATTAAATCTCCTATACAATAAAACATAAATGCAAAATCCTTTGCAAGAATTTGTGTCCATTCTCATCTTGCATTTCTTTTGTGTCTATTTTATTTTTCTTTCCTCGATTTTAAATAAATATAATCCGATGACTTTTAGTGTATAGCTTTGATGAATAATGGAGAAACCAACTTTCCTAGGTTGATTTGCTACATAGCTATGGATTGTTTGGTATAATTTGAATGATGATGGAATTGAATTGTTGCTGTAATAAATTTATCTGAATTGAATGGTTGGATTTAAATAAGATTTTGACTTGTAAAATAGCATAGCAACATGTCCGGGGGCAAACAAACATTTGATATATGAAATTGGGAGTAGGAGAAGTGAAATGAAAAAAAAAAGAGAGTTGTGAAATTATCAATAAATGTGTTGAACTTCAAGAATAAGGAAGATTTCAACAAATTGATGGAACAAATAAGACATAATTTTGTTTTTGTAAACAGTTTAGTTATTATGAATCCTGATAAACATTGCACATGACCACAAATACCTCGAAAACAAATAGTGCTAAGATTATGGATATATCACAGTTAAATCTCCAAATGTCACAGGGCTTGTTAGATTATTGGTCAAGGCGAAATTATAGGCAATACCACTAACAGGAAAGGATATAGGCCATCCTTGGAAGTTTGAGCCTTTGAAAACCTATCCTTATAATATGCATAAGCATACATGAATTCCCTTCTTCCGACGATAGTCGATAGCCAATTTCATCATCAACCAACAAATGAAAAGCCTAAACCCTCCCTTAATATAATCCTATAGTAAAGAACCCTTATTTGCCCAGATTGCATGACAAATACATCAATGATAGAAGAGGACAAGTTTGGGGGAATGTTATTTCAAATTATAAAATAAAAAATAAAAAAATAAAAAAATGAAAAGCCAGAAATAAGAAAAGGGTTGAGAAAATACAGTTGAAGACCTGAGGAAAGATGCAAGAAAGAATGAAGCAAAGAAGGTGTGAAAAGAAAAGTATCAAGGTCAGGGTGAGTTTGGTGTGCAGCCTTATCCACTAGAATAATTAAGTTCTTAGGGGTATTTCAACACCTAGTACCCTAATGCCAACTGGTATGGGGGATTTTTGCTTGCCTTGAGTTGAGTGAGGTGGTGAAGCAAAGGCAAAACATTGCACTATTCCAAAACCTTAATAAGATGAAAAGTGAAAAACACAAAGATGAGGAAGAGAGTTTATAGTTTGGTGTAATTGAAAATACAGTAAGTATACAAAAAGATGCACCAAACCAAATGGGGATTGTTAGAGGTTGACATCGATGAAAAAGGTCAGTTATATTAGAGAAAAGTATGTTAAGTTGTAAGAGGCTGGGTGAAATTGAGGCTCAAGTTATAAGATTATCTTGAATTACCCAGTACATTATAAGCCTAAAAGACTTTATTGATCCTGAAGGTGATATATGCTTACATTAGTGGAGATTAATATGACAAACAAGCATATGAGACTTTAAAGAATGAAGGAGAAATATGTTATCTGATTATTATTCCAAAAGATTAACTAATCAACCAAGGAAGAGGAGGGAAGATCATCACATACTCACAAATCAGAGTTGGAATAATTCAAATTGTTTACACATAAATTATTTGGTTGTTTAGTGAACATAAATGAAAGTCTTCCTTGTTCTGGATTGGAAACAAGTTTTAAGTATTTTGCTTCTTCATGCAAATTGGCAGATTAAAGAAGAAAAAAGATGTCTAAGGCAAAACGAGGAAAAATGTCCTTAAAAATAAAAGCTAAATTGTTTGAAGACAAACCATATTTTCTTTAGTAGACAAGCCAAAGCTATAAGTTTGGGGGAAATTTGTTGATCTAACTCGTCTTCAAATTAATTTTCATCATATTTTTTGGTTCTTATTGCATTTGAATGTTGAATTATGGAATATTCACCAACTTTGTGTTTTGCAGGTTTTGAATGCGGAAAAAGAAAATCCAATAGAGCTTCAAATTGGCTAAGGCAGAAAAGTCGCGACATAATTTCAGAATGTTGTGACATAACCTCAATAGAACCATCAGAAGCTATGTCACAACAAGAAATGCTGTGCCGACTGAAGTTAATTTGAGGAACTCAAAGTTAAGAGTGAACTCATAGTTCTTGTTTACGGTAGAAGTGCGAAATCAACAATATTTATATCTAAATTCCTTCTTTGCTGTAGTCAAGCTGCGCGTTATGGCGACTCTGAGGTCGAGCTGGGGATGGGTTTCTTTGTACAAATGAGTTGCAGTGGAGTTCAAAACTGGTGAATTAGAGTTATTTGATTCTGAAACGGTAAAAACAGAGGGAATTTAAGACAATTAGAGCTGAAAATAAAATAGAAAAAAAATGTAAAATAGAACCCCGCCAGAAGTTTCGGGCCCTTTGGTTTAGTTTAAATATGACATGTCTCGAGGTCTATTTCCTGCATTGGGAGCATGACATATAGTCATTTCCCGAACCGGATCTTCATTTAGCTTTAAAACCTAGACCACTAGAGTTTTCCTTTTGAAAATGGCATTTTTATTAGGCATTAATATCCTACATGTTGAAAACACATCAAAAAACACTACCTATAATGTAATAGGGAAGCATTAAGCGGGCCTTAGTGGATCTAGTGAAAATGTCATGAGACCCAAAAGCTTACCAAAATATCATTAAGGAGAGCATGCTTAAAGATTTTAACCTAAAGGTGAGGCGGAGCATAAATACCTTAAATCGTGCATTAAAAATGAGGGCCGTAGTTTACATAAATCCTGGCAGCTGACCCTCCTCTTGAGGAGGAAAGTGTAATAAACATCTCTGAGTTATTAAGTCTCGGAAGAAGGTGTTTGAGTAAGCCAGAAAAAGGAGAAAAGGAAAGAAAATGGGAGAAAGGAAAGCGTGGCGCATCACATTCACTATATTCTTAGAAGTGAAGTTGATTTGAGTTTGTCTGGGCCGGGAGGCATAAAGTCTTCGGTTATACAAATTACCGAAAAAGCCAGGCAAAGCTTCAGCCCCACAAGGGTTCAAAGCGGAAGAAGGCAAAATGTAACAAAAGAAGCTGGCGTGAAATCACGGGAGAAACGGTGCTTGTGGAGCGATCTTTCTGTGGATTACAGTTGGTGTAAAAAACACTCCTGCAGTGCTCCATTTTTCTTCACATTTTGCTGTATGATCTTTGATTTGCAATCTTTGAGTTTATTTCGAATTCTTCGTGTTTGGATGGGCTCTTAATTTTGGCTCAATTCTAGCTCATAAAGTACCTGTTTACAAATCTGATCAGTAAAGTGTGAGTTAATGTGCAAATCGGGTTAATTAGAATGATTAGTACTGACATAAAATATATAATGAATAGTTCAAAATAACATACAGACATAATCACAACCAGTCTCCATTGCTAATCGCGCAATAGAAAAAGAAAGAAGCGCTACAACGATAACAAAATTATGTTGCAAAGGTTCTGTTGGTTGTGAATGAGTAATGCACAATCCTAAGTAAGAATCTTCAAAACTATTAATAATATCTCGAAGAATGAATGCTGCATACAAATTCAGGCATCAAAAAGGCCTCCTTCTTGGTGAATCAATAGAGACTTTACAAACCTAAGTATTTATTTGATGGTTATCAACCAATAAATACCATCTTTTACTCCCCAAACCAGGAGCTATTGCGCTGACCTAGCATGCTAACCAACGCCGAATAGATCAAGACCATCTTATTCCATGCTCTTTTGTGTTGTAGAGGTGCTAATCTTGAAAGTCAAACCTCACGAAGTCCATGTAGCAGGGATCTTGTTGCCTCCCCAGCCAGTTGAAGCAGGCATAAAGTCATAGGGTCTTCGACCTTCGCTCTTGGTTTTGCGGACTCGAATGATTCAGCTCGCTTTAGCGCTCGCTGACTTCCTGCCCATCCACGAATTAAGCGAACCTGAAATCGGTGACTCGACCAGTTGGTTTAGGGCACCAAACTTCGCTGTATTACCCCTCGGACCGTGCTCAGGGTTTCAAAGCGAGATGTCCTTTGCTTTTCTATTCTCTCCTCTTTCTTTTTCTTTTCTTTTTCTTTTTTTCTTTTTGTTTTGGAAGACACATTGGCCTTCTATTCATAGGGTCCTTAGCCTATTTCTGATGGTCAGTGAGGAAATACGGTGGGTTATTGCAAGGCAAAGAAGTTGTGGTTTTGGCTATCAGCATTGAAACCTAATGTGCTGGTGTGTGGTTAGCTAAAGGTGGAAGAAAGGTTTTAAATATAGTAAAATTCAACTAATCCGTTCATAAACTGACATGGGGCCAATCTAAGACAAAATTAGACAAAGTTTCAACTTTTCAAACTTAGAGTTAAAGCAGAAGCACAAAAAAGTGGAGTGCGATTTAGAAAAATTAACACAAAGGACAACCCGGCAAGCCCTTTGAACATCACTAAAATGACGCTCAGTAAAAACAAAAATAATGTGCTTCTTCTTCTTTCCCCCGGCCAAATGTCACATTGCTCGCAATGGGTCTTGGATTAGAAAGTTAGAAAAATATTCCTGATGATATGTGCTTGGCACCTGAATGGAGAATTCCACGACTTTCCATTTGGCACCTTATTCCTCCAGTTTGACTTCAAATAAACAAGTTAGGAGAAGAAAGAGAGAAAAAAGTGACCAGTTCTGAACATTTTAATTCCCATTCATATGTATTTTAAAAAATGTTCTTTCTGGCCAAATTTAGATTCTACACTCTCTAAGCTTTCAATGGTACCAAAAACACAACGGAGTTCGGATAGAAAAGTTATGAATGAAACAAAATGAGTGTAGCAGTATTTCTGCAGCCGCAACGCGAAATTCGCAGTTGCGAAATTTATCTTCAACTAAATTGCATATTAATTTATTTTTTTTAATTTTTTTTAAGAGACAAACTTTTTTGAAATAATAAAAAATAAAATAAAAATGAATAAAATAAAAATAAATTTTTTTTTTAAAATATATTATTTTGATATATATATATATATATATATAGTAATAAAATTTTTATATATATATATTCACAAAAGGACAAAATAGTGCCGCAGGAGACATCAAAACACTATTCTTGTGCAGGTATAGCATTTTGCGAAAATTCCCGGGTTTGCGAATTGTAACATCTGAATTTTTCGCGAGGTTCTGAAATTTTGTGCCTTTCCTGTACCTCCCACTGCATCAAATTTTTGATAAAAACTGCAAAAATAAACATAGAAAAATTAAGAAAATTTGCAGAAAAATTAAAATTAATCTAAAAACAAATATTAACTAAAAATTAGAGAAAATCTAAGAAGAAAAATTAAAGAAATCAAAACAAACTAAAATAAACTAAGCGAAAACAAAAGTGGGGAAACTAGGCACCCCCAAGCATGTTCCTCGAGCCTTTGGAGGTACAGAGGCTGAGTGGAGCTTAAAAATGTTGAGGTTGAGCTCCAAATCCAAACAACACCCAGAGCCATCGCGTAATAAATGCGATGTGAGCAGCTGCCATTGTCACTTGGATGTAATTAATGAAGGCTCTTATAGTGGCCACTAATTTTACGATGTTTTTTTTGACATAGGCGGTGATAGGGTAGCTTTACTGGTGGATCTTGAGGAGTGTAAGGTACATTTGGCCATTGGGGCGGGTGGACTTGGGCCTCTTCCATTTCTTCCTTTCCATTACCCTCTTGGGTCGGCGTGGGGAGGTTCTTCTTTTTCTTTGTTTACATTAACCATCATTTGTGGTGTCAATCAGACACTTTTCTTCTAGATTCACTTCCTCTTGGTGAACATGTTGCTGAATGGTGAGCCTTGAAATGGAGTACTGCAGGTTGTCAAATTTATGCTCCATTTCACTTTGAAATCCATCAATTCTCTTGTTTACATTGTTTTCCATAGTGTCAGATTTTAGGCTTAGTTGAACGTGATTGGCCTTTTCTTCCACAAGGTGCCACTAAGCGTGGTGAGTTGATATGGCTTCTTCCATTGGGTTCAAATTCAACTTTGATTTACAATCTCTAACCCACTGGAACTGACCCCCTGCAGTAAGAACCAAGCAAACACCAAACAAGGAAAAAAAACAACTCTACCAAAAAGGGTAAAGTTAGCTAAAAATATATACGATTGAAACCAAGATTAACTCATGTGAAAATTGCTAAATAGAAAATAAAAGTAAATTCACGAGATCTTGTGATGAGGATCACAAGTGCTCAATATGGTCATTTGCATAGAGCACCATCCGCAACGGCGCCATTTGATTTATTGCCCGCAGTAGAAGTGCGGAATCAACAATATTTATATCCACAAATTCATACACTTTTCGTAGTGAGCTCTTTGCGGTATAGTGGCTCTAGGTCGAACTCGAGGGGATGGTTTTCTTTGTACAAATGATTCTGATGGAGTTCAAATTGGTGAATTAAATTTCAGATTTCAAGGCTTAGTAAGCAGGGGATTGGATGGTCACGAGGCTATGAAAATAAAATAAGAAAAATGTAAAATAGAACCCCTTGAAGTTTGGACCAGTTTTAGGATTTTAAGGCGAAGCTTGGCATGTTCGGGTCTTTTTCCTCGCATTGGGGAGCATGACATATAGTCATTTCCCGAACCGGATCTTCATTTAGCTTTAAAACCTAGACCCTAAGAGTTTTCCTTTTGAAAGATGGCATTTTATTAGGCATTAATGTCCCTAGCAGTGAAAACACATCAAAACACTACCTACGATGCTTGTGAATGACTAGCCCGGGCCTTAGTGGATCTAGTGAAAGTATCAGACGAAAAGCTTGCCAAATACACACATTAGGAGAGCATGCTTAAGAGATTTAACCTAAGGTGAAACGAGGACATAAATATACCCATAAATCGTGTGTTAAAAATAGAGTCGGTTTATCAAATCTGGCAATGACCCTCCTCTTCAAGGAAGAGGTCCTTGACTTTATCCCTACGAGTTCTCGTCCTCGGAGTGTTTAGTAAGCTAGGAAAAGGAAGAAAAGGAAGAAAATGGGAGAAAAAGAAGGCGGTAGTAGCCTCCAGCTCACTATATTCTTAGTGAAGTTGATTTGAGTTTGTCTGTTGAGGGCTTATATAGTATAGTTTATATGAAATTACAAAAAAAACCAAAAAAGCTATTACAAGGGTTAAAATAGGAAGAAACAAAAATGTAACAAAAAAGCGGCGTGAAATGCGGGGCTTGGCTGTAGGAGGAGCAGTGCTCGCGGATGCACGAGTGCGATGGCAAAGCACTCTGCGGTGCTCCATTTTTCTTCACACTTTGCTCTTCTTTCCTTCGATCTTTTGATTTGCAATCACGAGTTGACTCAGATTCTTCGATGTTTGGATCGACTACGACAATTTTGGCATAATTAATTTCATAAAGCTTGCAAAATTTGCCTGAAATCACGATCGATGGAATAAGCGGGGACCTTAATGTGCAAATCGAGTTAATTAGAATGATTAATTACCTGGCCACTCAAAACCTGTAATAAACAGGGTTCAAGATAGCACTTTTTGGGCACTAATCAGCTCTGTCGAGACATTTCACAACTTTGTCGCGACACAAAATGAGAAAGATTGAATGATAAAATGTTGCTGACAAAGTGAAGGTTCTTGACATAATAGTAATCAAAATGAGAACTTTATCGTGACAATGGATTTTACATGTGACAATATTGATTGAAAGTTGTTGAAGCATAATGTCACAATATTAGTATTTCTATTGCAACAATGATCAAGCAATGGCAGTAGAGTTTTGTCTCAGCAATCAAATGTATGTCGTGATAATAAAGGCTACAAAGTAAGAGATTTCTATCGCGACAAAAGAAAATTATGTCGTGACAGAAAATGGAAGAATAATGAGACAAGCCAAGACAAGTTAGTCGCGACAAAGATTTATATGTGGCAAAAAAATAGTTCAACTAGTGACAAAGATCAAGAAAGGAAATATGTCATGACATTTTTAAAGTCTGTTACAACATCGAGTTCAGATTCAGCAGTACAAGACAACAAGACTCTGTCGTAACAAAGAAAAGGTCTATCACGACAACAACAACCTGCGATTGTGAGAAATTCTATGGTGGCAAAAGAAACTTTTGTCGCGGCAAAGCTTGAGAAGAACCACATACAAAATGTCGCAACATAGCAAATTATGTCGCAACATAAAGCAAAATTTGAAGAGCGAAGCTTTGTCAAGACAAAGAGATTTTATGTCACGGCATTTTTCAAGAGCAGCAAGGAATGACAAGTTGGTTGCAATAAAGTTTTTATGTTGTGACACAAGACACTTATGTTGCGACAATTATTAGACAACTTTAGTAGAATTTAATCGCGACATTGTCAAATTATGTCTCGATAGAATCCAAGGAGAAAGCACGAAACCATGTCGTGACAGAAACTACAAGCCACGACAAAAGCTAGGGAACAAAGATGACAACAATGTCGCGACATAATTTTCTATTTCACGACAAAGCATCTAATTGGGCAAGTATTTTTAGGGATCCACAATTTCAGCCTTGAAGTGCAGCCCACCATTTCAAAATCTATAAATAGAAACATCTAGGGCATTATGAGCGATTTCGAGGCCTCGGAAGAAAAAAACGAAAACTACAGGTAGCTAGAGCTTTTATATAATTTTTTATTTTTTTTTATTTTTTTTTCATCAATTTTGTTTTAGCTTAGCTTTTAGTTAGTTTTTTGTGGAATTGAGCAATGAACTGGTAGGAAGTTTTGAGCTGGATCATTGTAAAAATTATCGTATTCATTACTCTCTGATTTCAATGGAATTTGGAAGATTTCTAGATTTAATTCATTTCAGTTTGCTCGCAATTTCAATGAATTTTCTTGATCAGTTAGTCACTGACATTTGTGATCCAGTTTTGAATGATTAAGCTTCCTCTGGGAATGGATTGATGTTGATTGTTATTTTTCTATGCAAATTGGAAGAATGTCATAGTTAAAACTCTTGAATTTATTTAATCGGTGTTATTCTTGAACTTAATTGTTCCAAATATTAGTAGCATGTACCCAGAAAAGGACTGTATCTTGCTCTGATTTCCAGGAGGCCCTTTGAGTGACATAGAGATGGAGATTCCTGAGAGTATGGAGCAATTACTTAGGGGTATGGTAGACTAATATTATGGAACTAATGAACTCTAAAAGATTACTTCGATAGATCACTAATTTACTCATGGTGTGAGGATAGTTGGAAGATGTATCAGTTTAATCGCTCAAAGGTTTTTCCTCTTTCTGATGAAAAGATCTTGATTCTGTATTTCCTTAGATCTAATCAAGAAAATGGAGAATTTCATCAGATTCGAAAGATGAGATACCAGTTAAATTGGAGAAGGCTTGCAATATCTTGTACATAAGAAGCGAGGAATTTTTAATCGCAAGAAATTTGGGTGTGAAATACTTGAAGGAAAATGCTAGGATCTTAGAAGAGGATTATATCTTACAAACAACTAATTAGACTCATGTATATGAAGGAACATGGTTATAATCAATGAAAATGTATATGGTTACGGAGGAATCGAAGCTATCTTCACATTGCATCTTTGGAAAATTCGGATTTCGACTAATGGCTGAACCTATGAATGAAATGATGCGAAATTGATAATTGTACCTTTAATTGTTTGATGTTTTAATACTCACTCGATGAACTCTCAAATCCCACTTATATTGAACACTTTATTTATAATACTAAAATTCTGATAAGCATTACTTTCCTTTAGTTTAAACAAATCATTTTTAAACATTGGAGTTCAAATAGTAATGATCTTGAGTAGATGAGGTAATTGATCTTTTGATTTGTCATCAATCCTCGTGGGAATGATATCTGGACTTAAATCCATTTTACTACTTGTATGACCCCTGCACTTGCAATGATATAGACCATAACCAATTTTTAAATGGATCCTTTTCATAAAAGGGTTAAACACATATTTTTATCAAATTTAATCTTACAAGTTTTTAGCATTATAGCTAGGGACTAAAAAGTCTTTGGATGGAACTGCTAATTACTTCATTAGATTTAGTCCATATTAAATCAGCCAAACACCCCTTTCTTTGCAACATGCTGATTTTTTATTCATTTTCTATTAAGTTACGCATTTCCTTAAAGTTTCTGCAAAAGAACAAATTTGTGTGAAAGCTCCATATTTCTACATTAAACTGAAATTTTAAACCAAAAATATTCTTGAAAAATGGACTTAAAAATAGATGAGTTTTAGATTCATCAGTGGCATTAGAGTTTCAATCACAGAGACCTTAGCTTAGTCAACTTCTAGCCAGTACGAAATTTTAAAGTCTAGACAATTCCTTCTATTACCATGAAATGACACTTTTCCCAATTCAGAAATAAATTCTTGTCTTGGCATCTCTGAAGTACAGTATCTAAAATTTTCAAGCAATGCTCAAAACTGGATCCATATATTGAGAAGTCATTCATAAAAATTTCCATAGCTTCTTCCACCAAATCTGAGAACATGGACATCATACACCTTTGGAAGGTGGCAGGAGCATTACATAATCCAAATGGCATCCTTCTAAAAGCAAATGTGCCATAAGGACATGTAAAAGTAGTCTTCTCCTAGTCCTCAGGGGCAATGGCAATTTGATTATAACCAGAATATCCCGTGAAAGCGAAGTAAGGGTGTCCGACCCGGCTTACATTTGACATTTGTTGATAAAGGGCAAAGGATAGTGATCCTTTCTAGTTGTTGTGTTCAATTTTCTATAATCAATGCACACCCTACATCCTGTCATAGTTCTTGTTGGAATCAGTTCATTTTTCTCATTTCTGATGACTATAAATCCACCCTTTTTGGGAACCACATGAATTAAACACTCGATAGTTTTGTGCGAGATTACATAGATAAATCCACGTGACCCTTTTAATACCTCTTTTCTGACAACTTCTTTTATCATTGGGTTTAGTCTTCTTTGATGTTCAATTGATGTCTTTGTATTCTCCTCCAAGAGGAATTTATGAATGCAAATTGAAGGATTGATTCCTTTAAAGCCTTCTACTCTTGACCAAATTTATAGCTTCTTTATATTTTATGAACTCGATCAGTTTGCTCTTTTCTACTGTCCAAACTAGGCTACTATGATTACGAGGTTATGCTATTTTAGATCCTGAAGGCATATTTCAAGTGTTTGACGAATTCCTTTAAATTAACCGCTTTAAGAATCTTTTCAACTTCTTGTTCCTTATCTTCTTTTCTTTGTGATTTTTACACTTATTTCTTTAGATTAGTCTTGTTTCTTTAAATTCAAGCCTGGAATTCAGATATTCAACATCAAGAGCCTCAATATACTGGAAATTCATCTCATTCTCATTCATTGAATTCTGGATTTTACAATCATAGTTCAGTTCAAAACTGATGGGAACTACTTGTTCTACATTCTTACATTTAGGATTGCCTAAATCAGGTTGTTTCAAGCTCTGATTCAGATTGAAGTGTACTTTCTTCCTGCTCACGAGTGATTCTCTAACTCTTCACATCTATCAAGGTTGCTCCTGTGGCAAGGAATGGCCTTCCCAATAGTAGTGGAATATGTTTATCTTCCTCCATATCAATCACCACAAAATCCATAGGGAAAATAAATTTCACTACCTTGATTAGTACATCTTCAAGGATCCCCTTTGGTTGGGCCATAGTTTTGTCTGCCATCTGAAGTGTCATGGTTGTAGGAGTAAGCTCCCTCAAACTTAGCCTCTTCACAACATATAGTGGCATCAGGTTGATACTTGATCCAAAGTCACACAATGCTATTCCAAATTCATAATTCCCTATGGTGCCGGGAATGGTGAAGCTATCTAGATCCTGCATCTTCATTAGCAAATTCTTTTGGATCATGACAACATAAGTGGGTGATAGGCTCACCACTCTTCTTCATCAAGCTTCTCTTCTTGCTTAGAATATGTTTCATGAACTTGGCATAATGAGGCATTTGAGCTAGTGCCTCAGTAAAAGGAATATTCACCTCTATATTCTTGAACATGTTCAGAATCTGAAATTGATCATCCATCTTTGATTTGTGCGCCTACGGAATGAATCACCCCAGGCATAGACCTCTCACCTTTTTTTTTTTTTAGTTTTCCTTCCTCATTGTTGCTCTTCTTTACTACAGTTTCTTTTCTCTTCAATCAAACCTAAACTATTCTGCCCACTTTCTTTCCAGCTTCAATCTTATCTTCTTTCTCAGTCATTTCATTCTCTTATTCTTTTATTTTATGAAATTTTGTGCTACTCCTTAAGGTAATTGCCATACAGTTCTTGGGGTTCTTGTGTGCTCACTTGGAAGGAATCCACTGGTATTTTTTACCTTGATAGGGCGGATGCCCACACGAGACTCGATTCTTTAGAGATGCATTGGTGGCACGAAACATTTGTGTTTGCTTGGAATGCTCTTAGCTTACTTAGTTTTATTCATGATATTTCATGATCTTTTGTTCTCTCCCGTAAAGCTCGACATCGATCTTCAAAGACTAGGACCTTCTTTATTTTAGTTCTTAGCCCTCTTTGGTCTTTCTTTATTAATGCCCTTGGAAACCTTGTGGAGCATATTGTTAATGAAAATTATGGTCTTGGACCATGTTGCACTCCACTTCCATAGGAAAAATTTTCATGGTTTCTCAATGAAGGAATACAATGGGTTGGAAGGTTGTTGTTGGGCTTGAAATTGTATCTTCTGTTGCCGCTCACAAACTAATCCTCATCTACCTGATAGGGACCCTCATGAGCAAGTCCCTCATTAGTCATGCATTTTTACTCTCCTCTTTCTTCTATTCTCACTGTATTTGTTGAATGGCTTCTCCTTTCTTGATTGCTTATCTTACTCATCGTACGTCGACTTTGCCTCGATTCGCGATCATCATGTTTAAGCTCACACTTTGCTTCTTTTTAATACAAGCTGCTGCTCCTTGAAGTCTCGTTTGGAAGTCACGTAGTTTCTTTTAGCTAAATCTTCAATAAGCTAGTTGGCCTCTTCAGCACTCTTTCTCTTGAATGCTCCACAGCTTGCTTCTTCTATGATTCCCTTTGAAGAGTAGTTCATTGCATGATAGAAAATGTCCATTTAGGTGATTTGATCAATCCGGCCATTGGGCATTTCTTGATAGTTTCTTGTACCTCTAAAAGCATTATAGAGGCTTTCTTCTTCCTCCTTGATTAAGAAAGCTATAATCATCTCTTCTTCCTCCCAGGTGAGTCTTCAGTGGGAAAACCTCTCATAAAAGCTTCAACGGCTCCCGACCTTGGCGATCCGTATGGCATTATTTCGAAGCCAAGTGATACGCTACGTCTCTCGATGAAGGGGAATAAACGCGGCTTGATAATATCTGGATTAACCCCATTCAGTTTAAAAGTGTTTTCCATCCTCATAAATCTTCCCAGGTGCTCATTGGGATGCCCTATAAATTGATGTTGCTGCACCATGGTGATTAAAGCAGGCTTCAACTCAAAGTTATTTTCCTGAATGGGTGGTTGCCTTACAACTAAGTACTCCTTTCTGATGAAAGGCCTCCAAAAATCTTCCATCGTCCTTTGTCTTTGAGCCCTTTCTGTTGTTGGCTCTGCTGGTACATGTTGATCAGTTCCTTCTTAATTTGCCATAGCTACTGCTTCAGCAACTCTCACTTTCTTCAGATTTTTCAATGTCCTCTCGACTCTGTGTCAGTGTGGCGATTCACCTTTTTAGTCTTATCTCACGTATGATAACTTCCTGAAATGGAAATACACTGAGATCAAGTGAGATCACTAGATAACATAAATATATTATGATATTCTTTCATAAAAGATTTGTAGCTAAGTCAGCTATTGTAGTTAAAACTATTTTTGAAATTTTTTATAAAAGTGAAAAGAAAAATGTCCAAACTAGCAATTTTCTTTTTGGCAAGAATATTGATCTTTAAACTTTGCTTCATTTCAATCCCCGAACAGTGCCAAAAACTTGTTTGACTTATTTTTACATAGACCAAAATTTACTGATTCTAAGCATTGCCACCAAAGATCATTCAATCCCCAGCAATTATGCCAAAACTTGATTAGACTCAATATATAAAATTTATTTTCTGTTGTGTAAGTAACAATTTTCAATTAAAATTAATTTTGGTATAAATCACTACAAGTGCAGGTCATCTGGTAATAGAGTGGACAAAGGCCAGAATCAGGATATCATTCTGTGACCCCCAGAGCCGGGGTCCACGTTGACCACCGTCGACTGCGGAAACCTATGTCTCATATCATGAGACCCGCCTCAGTAAAATGACCTAATAGACATCATCATACTCGTTCATCACGGTTACAAGACCCGAGACATTTTCTAGATCTAAAGTTATTACATGCTCTATTACAAAACATATATTAAAACTAGGTTGTTATAATATATACACAAAAACAAGAATCAAGGCCACGATCGGCCCGGCCATTATCCCGGCCTCTAAGGGATCGTCTGCCTCTACATCACATTCTGAAAAGTGGGGTCGGCGAAGTGAGCTAGCATGCCGATAGAGATAAATCCTATAAAAATTTACTCCCCACCTAGGTGCACATCAAATGATCATTCATAGTCAAACTAACAACTTAATCCAGGTACATACATGTTGTATTATCATGGAAGAAAAACTACATGCATGGGGGCTGACACTCTACATGCCCCGTATGCTAGGTGACCTCAGACCACCGCCCGATCTGATATCGGTAAATCAATCTGGGAGTCAGTCCAGGCTCCATCTCACAACCCGTAGTCTATTGTGATATTTATTTAATCGTTTCGTGTCTTTTTGGGCAACGAGGAACTTTCGAGGAGTCTCACCGCGGGTCTCTTACACCCCTCAGGCATTTTTCGAGCTTTCACGAGTGGAATCATTTGTCTAACAGGTTTGGAGCTTTTTCACAGGGAAATTATTTATCCCCTACTTACTCGCCCAACACATTTCATTTTCCATTTTCGTTGCTCTTGTGGAACTCAATTGGACCGTCCCATTCCAAACCCACACGATTCAACACGAAGCAACGATTGCCAAATCGATACCATGTACTCACTCATGTAATGTGGTGTTACCACACACGATGCAATGCAATTTGTGCCACAACACTCAAACCCATGACCAATGTATTAAGACCTCTACATGGACATTCCACACCGTACATTGTGTGTGTTATGAACACTCATGTCTAATGCACACAACATTTCATATATTTAACATACATGCAGTCATGTTAATATTCCACGATGCAAATCGATTTTTATCACATAAGCATCTGGCTACATCTTTCTATCATTCGGGTCATTCATGTCAACACATCATTCAAGCATGTATTAAAATAATTCCAACCATTAACCAGGCAAAGTAATGCCATAATTCATATTCACGGGCGAGGACATAGGTAATAACCGGTCATACAGCCTAATGCATATAATTATTTCCATCTTTATCACACATATATCCACATAATTTCACATTTTAATTATGTCATTGATTTATGGCAATAACACACATTAGTCATTCGACCATAAGTGCGGCCATACTTGGCCTCGGAAATAATATGAAAAACCCAGTCGGAAAGTCCAGTTTTATAAATACCACAAAACATCCAACACGCAATTCCTGCTCATGCCATATGCAGTCCCAAGCATTTCGGTTACAAACTGGTTCCGAAAACAGAAGTTCTGGAAACCAGAACGGACCATTCCTCAATTGTCCATGACCTAGACCAATGTTCAGCCTACATTTTGGTTGAGAACTTTATGTTATTAAATTCTAGACTTAATGAGCTTTCCGTAGAGTCTAAGAGCATTACCGTCGGAGTTGGATGAGAGCGTTATGATCGATCAAAAGTTGGCCTTGACCGATTCACAAGGGTGTGCGGAAATTTGGGCACACCGTTTATCGATGCTCAGTATTTTGCCATCCCGAAACACGATGTTTGAGTCTCGGACAGTCCGAAACCCCGTAAAGCGGTCTTTAACTATCACACAATCACAAACAAACCACACAACATACAAAATTCCTCGGAGGAAAAGCAGGACCCAGCAGTAGGCCATTACCGGCCCCTAGTCGTAAATAGCAGTGTAGGAGGAAACCTACCTCTTGTAGCTCGCAATTCTGGGTTCTTTGCCGTCCGGGGCTACTCACTGCGGAACACTCCTTCCTCTTCCTCTTTCTTTTTCCTCTCTTCCTCCCCTTTCTTCTTCTCTTTCCTTCTTTCCTCTCTCCTTTACTTTCCTCCCTTCCTCCTTTCTTGTCCTCCCTTTCTCTTTTCCTTTCCTCCTCCTTCTCCTTCCCTCCCTTCCTCTTCTCCTAGCTGCTCCCACGGACTGATCTTGAGCTCCATCTACCAACTTAGCCCTTGAGCCCCTTATATAGGCATGGCAAAGGCCATGCATGTTGACTCATGGCATGCCATGTGTCACACATGGCTTGCCATGTGTCACACATGGCTTGCCATGTGTGTCCTATCATGCCTTTGCCATGCATTTGTTTTATGTTGCCATGTCACTCACGAAATATTGCCATGTGTCACCACATGTCGTCATGTGTCATCACATATTTCGCCATGTGTTTGCACTTCCCACGCGTTTCCTCGAAATACGTGAAATTCCGACTATCTCAGAATTCAACGAAATTCTACTAGGTAGCTAATTTTCACAAGACGATTCCAACTGTGCAATCCGTTTTTTCATCCGAGATCTAGAAAAATCTCAACTTTTCTTCAGACTATTTCGGTAAATTACCGTTTGGCCCCCTTTTTATCTGAAAAATTTAAATTTAAAATTTTTTAAGGTTTTATTCTCCTGACAAAATAATTTTGTCTAGAATTCACACACACATACACACAATCAAACACATGCATATGCGATAGTCATTTAAAACATTAATGACTAGAAAGCGCACCTTCCCCGTCGAACAAGAAGGGATAGTTGGTGCGCACGGTGTCCTCGCGCTCCCATGTCGCCTCCTCGACTCCTTGTTGCTGCCACAACACCTTTACAAGCCTCACGGTCTTGCCACGTAAAACTTGCTCTCGGCTATCCATGATACGCACTAGTCCCTCCTCGAAGGTCCCATCCGCATCAACAACAAGCTCTCCCTAATCCACTATATGAGTTGGATCTGGAGTGTACTTAGGAACATAGAGGCGTGAAACCTGAAGCGCTCGACAAACTTATGACAACGCTAAGCGTCACGCAACGCGCCCACCCTCTCAGTACCTCGAAGGGTCCTGTGTACCCTCGGCCGAAACTCTCCTCGTTTGCCGAATCGATCCTCCTCTCTTAGGCATCACCTTGAAGACATGATCACCGCCTTGAATTCCTAGAGGTCGGTCATCGGTACATTAGTGTAACCCATACGCCGACTGCGACGATGGGAGACACTTCGGATCATACAACTTTGCAAAATTCCTCCGGTGTGAGAGGTCATCCGCGCGACTGATGTGCCGACTTGGTGAGTCGGTCCACTATAACCCATATTGCATCATGATTTTGCGATGTCCGTGGCAAGTGAGTCACGAAGTCCATCGTGATGTACTCCCACTTCAACTCCGCTATCTCCAATGGCTGGAGTAGCCCTGCTGGCCTCTGGTGCTCAGCCTTGACCTGTTGGCACGTGAGACACCGTCAGAAAAAATCCCCGACATGCCTCTTCGTCTGCTCGATGTGCGCTCACGAGAGGTCATGATACATCTTCATGCCACTGGATGCTGCTTGAATCGAGGCTTGATGGAACTCCACCGAGGATCTCCTCCCCTCCAAATTCGTCGGCCCGGGGGACCCTGACCCAGTCCCTATCTGCGAAGACTACCATACGTAATGGATGGCCCGGTAGCCGTCCATTTGTACTGTTGTACTCGGCCTAATGGATACTAGTTAGCGTCCTGCACCAGGCTCTATCACTCTGCTCAATAGAGGCGGCATGTATCATACTTCCTAAAGGTACCACGGGCTGCTCATCATACTCTGATTTAGACGCGGCTGTCTCGAGCATAGCCCTCCGAGGAAGCTATACTAGCAGTACTCCCGGTGACTTTATTTCGCTCATCGGCCACCACATTTGCCTTAAGATGGTAATGCAAATTGTCGTAATCTTCAAAGCTCCGTCCACTACTTATTTGCCTCATGTTGAGGTCTCGCTACGTGAAGATGTATTTCAAACTTTTGTGGTCTGAAAACACCTCGAACTGCTCACCATATAAGTAGTGGCGCCAAATCTTCAGGGCGAAGACTACGGCAGCCAACTCCATGTCATGCGTGGGGTAATTCTGCTCGTGATTCTTCAACTTCCGAGAACCATAAGCCACAACCTTCCCAGACTGCATCAGAATACACCCCAGTCCGTCATTCGAAGCATCACAGTACACTGTGTACCTCTATCCCCTTTCCGGGACTATTAAGATAGGAGCTGAAGTAAGCCTCCTCTTCATTTCCTGGAACGCTCGCTCACATGAGTCATCCCATACAAACTTGACCTCCTTCCGGGTCAATCTTGTCATAGAAACCTTCTAATGAGAAATCCTCTATAAACCTCTGTAATACCACAGCAATCCCGAAACCTGTATCTCGAGGCCGGCTTGGTCTCTCCCAACCCAATCATGACCTCCAACAGCCTTCCCGGGTCTCTTGTCCTTTGAAGGCGACACCACGTGTCTGAGACCACCTTCAGTGATGAGCTAGCTAGCGAGACTTGGCATCCTGGCCCGATGATCCTCGAAAATTTGTAGTGCGATTCTCAAGTGATCTTCTTACTCCACCTTCAGTGGGAGTAGATCGGGATGTCATCAACAAAGACCACCACAAATTGATCTAAATAGGGTTGGAACACCCTATTCATGAGACCATGAATACGTCGGTGCATTTGTCGATCAAAGGGCATCACCAGTAAACTCAGTGCCACGTCTGCAGCGTCTGGTATTGTCTTAGGATGTCGCCTCCACCCAACTCTTAGCTGATGGTAACGGTCACGAAGGTCTATCTTAGGCGTAGACTCGCGCCCTCTCATCGATCAAATAAGTCATCAATCTCGGTAATGGATACGATTCTTTAATATAACCATTCCAGCGTCTATAATCGATGCATAGTCAAAGGGTCTTATCCTTCTTCTTCGTAAATAGAACCGGAGCACCCCGTGGTGAAGTGCTTGGTCTAATGAAACCCTTGCCCAGTAACTCCTGTATCTGGACCTTGAGCTCCTGCAACTCAACCGGCGCCATCCTATGCGGAGTCATAGAAATGGGCGACGATCCACGAGGATCTTGACTCAATGCGAGTACATCGCCGGTGAAGAGTAATCCGTGGCACAAATGCGAGTAAAACATCCTCATACTACTTAAACCACCCGGTAGACTCATGATGCAATCTCACCTCGTCCTCCGAAGATAAGGCTATTAGCCAACCCCGTCAAGCTGCCGTGCCATCGTGAATGCGTGCACGGTATGAGGTGAAACATCGTGCATATTCCCCTGAAACACGGCACAAGTACCGTCTGGTGTGTAGGCGGTAACTCTAATACGGTCACAATCTATGACAACCCAATGTGCGTCGACCCGATCCATCCGAGGATGACCTCGAGACTTCGAGCATGTCCATGACCCGAAGGTCCACCGTGAGTAGAATCCGGAGATCCTCTAACTCACATCCCAGGCATATCCAGTCAATTCTCGCCTTAGTCCTTGGGGAGAACTCACATGCGATGGCTTGTCTAAGGTCTCAACCACCCAAAAGCCCAATACTCTCACACAGAATCTGACAATAAAGGAATACGTGCACAGTCGATAAAACCCTTGCCCACGAGGCGAAGTAAATGTACTGAATCAACGTTGTCTGCTGCGTAGTCTGGGATAACGGCGTAGACAACACGCCTGGCCGTGAGTCCGTCTGTACACTTTCGCCCTCGACCTTGACCCATACTTTGGCCCCTTTGGCCTATCCTGAGCTGCTCGATGCTCGTGTCGCACCACCAGGAGGCCCGATGCACGATTCCCGGCCCCGTCTTGGGTGGGGAGGAATTTGTATTAATTATCTTTCATTGTCCCGATGATAATCGGGACGTAGTGTCCCCTGATCAGAAACCCACGTATCGAGGACAATTTCACCTCATGTGTCCCGGTTGATGGCAGTGGAAACATGTCATCTTCCCGACGGTAACCGGACTGGCCTTGGCCTGTTTGGTTCTTGACCCCGCCTGAAACCTCGTGGAACAGAAGTCCTCTGCTTCTTTCCCGAGCCTGAAGAAGAAGCTTGGCTCCCCCTCTTCTTATCACTAGCACCCGCATCTCGGATGCTACGAGCGTCATCTACCTCTCGCTCAATAATCAAGGTTGTACTAACCATCGAGTCCATATCTTGTAGGTTATGTCCTACAATCTTGCCCCGGATGGACAACTTTAGCCCATCCTCGAACTTCGACCTTGGCGCGTCGGTGGCACATAATCACCCTCGAAGCGTGCCAACTGCGTGGATCGGCTCGTGCTCGAGTGCGATCCATCGTCCTTGTCTCCATTTCAGGAACTCTCGGGCCCGCCATGTAGCGAGAAGCGAAGAGTACTTCCCCGTAGATAGTCTACGAAAATCATCCCGTGTCATAGTCTCACAAGTCCACAGAGTCGTCACCCACTCCAACCAGATCTGGGACTCACCCTCAAGCTGGAATGAAGCCAGCGTAATCCGATTAAAAATAGGAGGTGATCTCCATAGCTCGGAGAATCCTCTCAATCTGACGGAACCAATGGTCAGCCACCGTGGTCCCCTTTCACTCCAGTGAGCGTCGGGGATAGTGTGTAGACCTCTGGAGGTTACTAGCACCTCCCTAACCTCTAACTGCATCAGCCTGTGCAGTTGTGGCAATTGTAGCAACCATGGCCTCTATGAAGGCCTGTTGATCAAAAACAGGTGGTGGTCGACCATCACCCCGTGGACGACCTTGATTCGTGCCACGGTAGGGTGATCCGGAATCAACAATATTTGTTTCCTATATTCCTCCTACTGCCGTAGTCAAGCTACTGCAGTATAGTGGTCTAGGGTTGAACACGGGGATGGGTTTTCATTCCATAAATGATTTGTATCATGATTCAAAATGGTGAGGCTTTCATTTGAATTTTTGGATTTGGGTAAAAACAGGGGAGATTGGTTGTTCACTAGGTAACTAAAATAGTTTAAATTAAAGTGTGAAATGGTAACCTTGAAGGTTTGGGTCACTAGCTTGATAAAATAGGGTATTAAGATGTCCTCAGGTTATTTCCTCGCATTAGGGCAAATGACATATAGTCAAGGACAAAACCGGATCTTTGTTTAGCTATAAAACCTAACCCTAAAAACACTCCTATTTGAGTCCAATCATATACTGAGCATTCAATGTTCCAATTAGTTTGAAAACCTAGAATTTAACCTCATTTCAATGGCTCGTAAATGACATCTAAAGAATGTCAGTGCATCTACCATTAAGTCTGCTTGAACCTAAAGAAAACATGACAGTATTAGTGAGAAGACAATTAAGCAGCACATTAAACCCTAGTTTATGAAAGTTTGGAGCCATAATGCGATTTTTGTTTCATTTTAAAGCATGAGGACACTTGCCAAACCACCAATAACCAAGCTAGTAACCCTCCTCTTCAAGGCTTTGAGGCTTAGCCAAGCATCCCTTGAGTTGTCATCCTCAAGGGGTGTGTTTGGAAGCCAAGAAAATGAGAGAAAAAAGAGAGAAAAGAGAGCAAAATGTAGCCTAAAACCAAAAGTTGCGGGAAAGCTTGGAAAAAAAAAAAGTTATAAGGTGGCTTATATAGCCAACCCAATTGTGTAAAATACCAAAAATACCTAAAATACATGATTACAATAGGGACAAAATGGGAATTGACAAAGCGAGGTCGTTTGGAATAAAAAACGAGAATGATTTTTCGCTATGCGGTGAATTTCGCTATCATAGCGAAGAATTTAATATGATAAGAGAATTCGCTATCATAGAGAAAATACAAACATAGCGAAATTCAAATTTTCGCTATACCCGGTCACTTTAGCTATATGATAGCGAAAAAATGTGCCTGCTTTCGCCATTGGGATTCGCGAAAATTTCGCTATGGTTGTAATTTTAGCAATCCTTGCGAAATTTCGCAATGCATACTTGAAAATCATGTTTGCCTCACGCATCGGAGTTCGACCACAATTCATCACTTCCGCAGCATTTCTTTATTTTGGGGTGATGAAATCACGAGAATTCGCATTCGGCCCTGTCTGATGCCAAGCTTCTTGGCCGAAGTTCTCCAAAACCTACAAACTACGAAAACAACCTCAAAACCAAATCAGTGGCACTAAATAGACCTGCACATGCCAATTGGCTTAATTTACATGATTAGTACGCAAAAAGCACTCAAAACCTATCTTGAATAGGACTCAAAATAGCACTTTTTGGGTACTAATCAGACCTCTACGCCCCCGTCCTCTACTTGCCATCTACATAAGTCAAACAGCAAGTTTAGAATCATTTTCGTGTCCAAGCGTACTTTTATACCGACC
This sequence comes from Tetrastigma voinierianum, assembly GCA_016808115.1. Lineage (NCBI taxonomy): Eukaryota > Viridiplantae > Streptophyta > Magnoliopsida > Vitales > Vitaceae > Tetrastigma > Tetrastigma voinierianum. The sequence goes on along the minus strand of JAEQBH010000029.1, from coordinate 276,571 downwards.
CGATAATAGACTTAATATCCCGAACCATCCGTTCGTTCACGAACTCCCTGGGTTGCGTTTCTCAACCCTAGTGTTAGCATTTCCACCTGCTCCATCCTACCATGTATATAATTCACGTAATTTGTACACACAATCATGCACATACAATCAAAGCATAAACAAGAAAACACACAATGCATGCTGTGATCTAATCATGTCCCGTGGACTCCTAGGTAACCTCTTACCTTGACCTTGATACCAAACTATGACTTGGATATCAATTTCCCTAGCACTAGGTAATTCTAACCCAAGCTCCGACACTAAGCTATATCAAGCTGTGATACTCTTATACCTTAATGACCATGGCCTAAGCCCAAGTCCCTCAAGCCCTAGGTACTCGTGTACCTATGCTCTGATACCAAGTTGTGACACCCCAAAACCCGGGGGTTCCGTTGACCACCGTCAACCTGCGGAAACCTATGTGTCTCAATCATGAGACCCATACATGAGTAAAATGACCTAATAGGGCCCATCATCCATACTCGTCCATACAGTTACAAGACCATACATTTCTATAGATCTAAGAGTTATTACATCACTCCTAATACAAAACATATATTAAAACTAGGTCGTTTATAATATATACACAAAACAGATCAAGGCCACGGTCAGGCCCGGCTTCATTATCCAGGCCTCTAAGGGCGTCGTGCACTTTTGTACACATCACATGCACGAAGGGTCCAGCGGGGTAGGCTAACTCCCGGTAGAGATAAATCCTACGAGACTTCTCCCACCTAGGTGCACATCAAATGATCATTTCATACTCGACCAACAACCAATCCGTGCATACATATTTGTATTATCATGGAAAAAACTACATGCATGTATGAGGCGACCTCCCTACATGCCCATTATGCTGTAGGTCGACCTCGACCCATCACCCAATCTGAAGTGCCAATGGGAAATCGATTACTGATCGATCCAGAGCTCACGTCTCACAACCCGTAGTCTATGTGATATTTATTTAATCGTTCCGTGTCTTTTTGGGCAACGGAACTTTTGAGGTCTCACCGCGGGTCTCTTACGCCCTCCGTGATTTTCGGGCTTTCAGTGAATCCCCATTTGTCTAATGAGGTTTCAAACTTTTCACACGAGGGGTATCTATCCCCTACTTGCTCACGCCCGACACATTTCATTTCCATTTCGTTTAACCTTTGTGGAACTCAATTGGACTTCGTCCCATTCCGCCACTTACGATTCAACGCAACTAGCAGTGCCAAATCAGTACCATGTACACCCACTCTCATGTACTGTGGTGTTACCACACACCAATGCAATGCTGTTGTGCACACTCAAACCCATGACCAATGTATGAAGACCTCTACATGAACATTCGCTTCTTGTGTGTGTTATGAACCTCATGTCTAATGCACAACATTTCATATATTTAACATACATGCGGTCATGTTAATATTCCACATTTCAAATCGGTACATCACATAGCATGCACTACATCTTTTCTATCTATTCGGGTCATTCATGTCAACACATCATTCAAGCATGTAGTAAAATAATTCCAACCATTACTTAGGTGCAATGCCATAATTCATATTCCGGGTCGAGACATAGTATGTCACTATACAAAATTTCAATGCAATTATTTCCATCTTTTCACACACATATATCACATAATTTCACATTTTGTAATGTCATTGAATTTATGGCAATAACACATTACTAGTCATTCCCATTATACCCGCCATGCTTGGCTCGAAATAATATGGACTTAGTCCGTAAAGTCCAGCTTTTGTAACATCTCACACAAAACATCCTAAATACCACCTCGCTCATGCCATATGCAGTCCAAAGCATTTCGGTTACAAACCGGTTCCGAAAATAGTAGTTCTGGAAACCAGAACGGACCATTCCTCAACTGTCCATGACCCAGCCCAATGTTTAGCCTACATTTTGGTTGATAACTTTATGTTATTAAATTCTAGACTTAACGAGCTTTCTGTAGAGTCCAAGAATGCGTAAATCGGAGTTCGGACGAGAAAGTTATGGTCGTCCAAAGTTGACGCGCCGATGGGGTGAAAGGTGGAAATTTGGGCACACCTTTCTGCCATTCCGTCGGGATTTTGCCATCTTAGAACACGCTGTTTGGTCTCTACAGTCTCCAAACCCCATGAAACCCGAAGGTCTTTAATCTCATCACACAATCACAAACAAACCACACAACATACAAATCACTTCTAAAACCTGACGAAACCCATGTTAACATACTACCCTGTACAGAAATAACCAACACCGAGGAGGAAACCTCCACCTCTTGTAGCTCGGGGCCTCTGGGTTCTTTTCCGTCCAGATGCTTCATCAAGGGAATACTCCTTCCTCTTCCTTTATTTTTCCTCTCTTCCCTCCCTTTCTTCTTTCTTTTTCTTCTTCCTTTCCTTTACTTCCTCTTCCTCCCTTCCTCCTTTCCTTTCCCTCCCTTCTCTTTCCCCTTCTCCTCCTTCTCCTTCCCTCCCTTCCTCTTCTCCTTGCTGCTCCCACGAACTGATCTTGAGCTCTCCCTTGCTTCTACCAACAGCCTATGTGAGCCCCTTATATAGGCATCGCAAAGAGCCATGCATGTTGACACATTGCATGCCATGTGTCACACACATGGCTTGCCATGTGTCACACATGCATGCCTTTGCGTTAGCGCGACGTGATGACATGGCTTTCCATGTGTCACCACATGGTTCGGGTTATGTGTCATCCACATGGTTTCGCCATATGTCACCGACACGCCAAGCTTTCTCGAAATACGTGAAATTCCTACTATCTCGGAATTCAACGAATCTCGATCGGGCGTACCTACTTTCACGAGACGATTCCAACTGCAGTAATCCATTTTGTCATCGTAGATCTAGAAAATCCTCAAACTTTCTCCGCATCATTCTCGTAATTTCAATGCTTTGCCCCTTTTATCTGAAAAATTTAAATTTATAATTTTCACGGGTTTTACAATTCCCACGAGGTGTGATTTTGAAAATCTAAAGATTAACCACCCTCACTACTCAAGATTATCATTATTTGAACTTCCAAATTCCATGATAGATTTAACTTTCTAAAATAAAGTGAATCAAAGAAAATAAGAAATTCTAGAATACATGATTAGAGAGTTTACTGGACTGAAATAACACTGGGAATGAAATTAGTTTTATGACTATTAATTTGCAAGTTTCCAAATAAAATATAAAGTATGGCATTACGTCACACCTCGCTTTCCGTCCAACCCGATCATGGATCTCAACCTAAGCCAGGCACGAGATTATATACTGGGACTCTTTACCTTAATTTTTTTTTTTTTATAACAGATACATATACAAAAGAACTACCACTCGGAGTGGTGTCCATCAGAATCTATATTTTACATATACATATCTGACAAATCTTTACTTTGATTACATGACCGGATTGAGAACCTACTATGGTGAGCCCACGATTGTCTTTGTGATATCTTGGGATTTTGGACGTCTTCTCCTGTACCTACGGATTAAAAACCGTGCTAAACTTTGCAGTGGGAAACATATCTTATAACTTATCGCGATACCACGTACATTTATCTTGAATGAATAAACATATAACATAAACATATATCAAATCTTCGCCCAGATTCGCTATAACTTACACTTACGGTCAATTTATCGTGTAACAAACTTATGTATTCGAGGATATCTCGTATACATTTGAACTTATACTTATAACAAACTTATACTTACTTAGATCTTACACTTATGTGAACTTATTCTTATTCAATCTCGTAGGACACATACCATGCTTGTATCAGATATATACCCATTGAATCTCCCGAGACATCTGCCAGACTACATCGGATGATACTTATCGGATCTTTACGTAGGATTTTCATAGCTTAGACTACTTACCGATACCCGTAAGTGTGCAGAACCTCTTGGCCTTACCGTATCTTATACTTGTACTACGAACATATATCTAGGCCTTTGCGGATCTAATACTTGTATTGGAGCTTAATTCTTGTCTTACGGATCTTATATATGTTCTGAACTTATTCTTGTATTTGGATCTTATACTTATATTCTGAATCTTATCACGGGCTTATTCGGTACAAAAAGTACCCGTAGGTACTGATTCATTATACAGGAGGTACCCGTAAAATTACTCTTTGGACTTATATCTCCCGAGAAGGGTATACGTGACTATTGCACTTATATCAGATTAACGCCTTATCACGGGTACTTGTACCGTGCGTCCTTGTATTCTGAACATATACTTATCAAACCTCTTATGGGAGTTATAGACTTCTAGTACGGTATCATTAAATCTTATAAGTCGGGCATATCGAGTCATATACTTGCTTAAAGATGGATCAGGACTTATGCGAATCACGACGTGGTCTATAACAGTCTGAATCACAATAAATACATATACCGGATTCCTCTGATTCGAACATATCCAAACAGATTTATCAGTTACTATCATAATCATATTCGAGGTTACACTTGTTCGGAGGTACCCGTGGGTACTGAAACCTATCCTTATATAGAGGTACATGTAGATACTATAGAACTTATACTTATATTACCGATGCGGGTAACACCAATTTCGGAACTATTCTTATTTTTACTGCAGATCCCGAAGTACCGTAGGTACTAGAACTTATCTTATTCATTTCTTTACTCTTATTCTTTATGAGGGGTCATATCATATATTGTTTTGACTACGGACCAATCATAAAATAAGTAGGACGCGCTGATAGTACCGAAGGTACAATCTGATGAGGTCTTAGTAGCACAAAGCAAGAGTGCGAAACATTGAACAAGAGTGTCATTAGCACTAATCAGTCTGAGTCTTGAACAAGAGTGTCGTAGCACTAATCGAGAAGTCTTGAACAAGGTGTCGTAGCACTAATCAGAATGCAATCTTGAACAAAGTGTGTGTAACACCTAATTAGAATCTGCAATCTTGAAACAAAGTCATAATAGCACTAATCGAATGCAAAGTACTGAACAAAAGGTAATACGTAGCACTAATCGAGTCGCCGGAAGCACCAATCAAAACGTCCACTCATTCATTCTTTGGTCTGAAGCTAGTCTGCTGCGATATGTCTTTCAGAACTCATAATGTATCTTAATCACATTACGTGTTCATGACGTATTACTTTCATGTTCATGTTCATGTTTGATTAGTTTCATATTTCATATCATATTCATGTTTATGAACCTGGCTATACATTTTGCATTTCCTATATTTTTCCTGTTTCATGCCTGTTGCATATGGAATTTCATATACTTGTACTGTATGATACTTATGTTTTCACACCTCATTCGTGTATTCTTATTCCTCTATGAATCTTCTGTACTTAGGAATTGGAATCATTCCAATTGGATCATCCAAACTAAAGTTATGGCATTTTCATGCCAAGCTAGTCAATTTACCGTTATTACACTAGGAACAGTTTGTAATACTCATTTTTCCAGTGTCTTGACTCCATATTTGACACTGTTTCTTTGTACTCCTTTAAAGCTAGGGTGCTAAGGGTTCTCCTCCAACTGGAATCACCAGTCAGACTCCGGAACTCGAAAGAGAGTTATGTCCTAAACAGTCGGGACTACTCTATGGTCAAAAGCTGGGCAATTTGGCTTGAACATATCCCACTTTGAGTGAATTTTGAGCCACATAGAATCAATTGAAGGTATCTATTTCGAATGTTTGGTTCTCCTTGAGTCTATTTAACCATAAACATGAATCACTTAATCCCGGATCGAAATGGCCAGTTATGATGAAAATACAAATGCTGGTTAAAACATAAAAAGCGAGAACATCTCTTGATCTTAGTACCGGTACCGCTGATCGATAAGTCTTGCCCATAATTTGCTCCAGGCCTGTAATTTTTCTTCCATTTTCCATATGTTATTGAATCCTTTCGATACTACATATACATCAACCACTCCAAATCATCTTGTAATCTCACATTTTACTCAAATCATCTTTCAATACTTATCTTATGCACTCCTATTGAACTCAAACATGTTTTTATTCATCTCTTATACAAGGTATGAGGTTTTTCTCAACCCAGCTTCAAGAAATCTAAGGTTCTTATCAAAACCTAGAACAAGAACAAACATATCCATGCTTTACATAACCACTTAGAACCAAAACACATGTAATGGACCTCTAGGTCTTCTCATAACAAAACCTAAAACAAGGGATTTGTGATGATTTCCATACAAGAAACTCATTCTAGGGTTAGGTTTCTACAACCCCACAAACATGTATCTGTAAAGAAATCCATGTGATCCCATACATAATTCCATCTGAATCCATATGATCCATACTAAATCCATATTTCGAGGTTAGTTTCCATACCTTTGTTAGCTCCTCCCTCTTCTTCTTCCTCTTCCCTTCTCTTATGCTCTTCTTGGCCTTCAGGTTTTCTCCCCAAAATGGGGCTTAGAATTGATGCTGTCAAAAAATATCTCCTTAGGCCATGTTTGGCTCTCAAAGCCATTTTTGGGTTAGAAGTTTCATTTATTTCATTTCAATCCTTAAATTCCTCTCTTTACCATCATTAGGCATAATTCTATTTTAACCCATAGCTTTTTCATCTTATGACTTCTATGCCCCTTTTTGTGGAAATTACATATTTGTCCTTGTGTCTTCTATAAATTTCAGGTCTCGTTTCCATGTTTCACATTTAGAAATCACGAAACATTCAAATTATGCTTCACAATACTATAAACATGTAAACTTGACTAGGGTATGTTGAGGTGTTCTGGACATGAACATTGGAATTGTCCAAGAGCAAGGTAGTGTAGCTTTGGGATTTCTCCTCACACATTCACTTCTCCAGGCTGCCACATTTCTATCTCTAGTCAGTGGGTCTAAAGCTACTTGTAGAGGGCTCGATCTGTTTAAGATGCCTTGTTTTCCTTCTCATTACTTCACAGCCATCTCTTAGGACTGGAAATTGCTTACCCCCATAGACAAGATAATGTAAGCCCGCTCCAAGATAATGGGTACCTCAGCCAACAATTAGACAAGAATTCCCTCTCCCCTTGATTAGAATCTTGCTTAACAGGTTAAAAGTTCATGTCTTCTGGGGGTCGGTGAAACCTCTAAGAATTAAACTACTAAATCAATAGGTAGATCTTTTTCCTCGGGAACACACTCCTGCTATTACCTAGAAGAGAACCTTGAAGTCAGAGGTCAGAACTTCACCAGTAATATACCAGAGTGATCTAAAGAGTGCATTAGTACAAATAATATTAGTGTAAATTACCCCCAAGTGACTGATTGCTCTGAAGTAGTCCATCTCTGTGTTACTTAGAGGGATTCTTGGAAAACAGAGAAATGATACAACTATTTTTAGGTACTAAACACTAATATTCAGAATAGTTCAATATATGAGTAATACCAGTTAAATCACTCCAATTCTCATACCTAAAACAACATTAAAATATTACAAACAATAATTCCAACAATAGATTCTTCCTTGAGGGAGTTTAGCCTTTCAAATCTGGATCATAAATGACAATGACTAGTTGATCCAACAAATTCATTGAAATTGTAATCAAAATTAAAGAAAAATGAATTCTAGAAAAATTCCTAGATTCCCTTGAAGTTCAAACATAAATTTAAGCTTGATTTACATTCATTCCAGCTCGGAATCTCAGTTTAGATCACTGCTCTAATCCTAAAAGAAAAATAAATCTAGAAGCAAAACAAAAATGAAAAGAAAATTATATACAATGAGACTTTAGCTCTTGAAAAAAGCACAAAAACTTGATGAAAAGCGGTTAGAAGCTGCTGCACTACTCCCCAAGAGTTTCTATTTATAGGCTCAAGTCTTGGGCCCTAAAAATGGCGCGACAATTACTGTTTGAAGCTCAAAACTGCCTAGTAATGCCATCTTTGATTTACATTCATCTTGCTTGAATCTCGCCCGCATCGTTGCCTCTAATCCTAAAAGAAAGAAAAATAAATCTAGAAGCAAAACAAAAATGAAAAGAAATTATATACAATGAGACTTTAGCTTTTCCAAAAAGCACAAAAACTTAATGAAAAGCGGTTAGAAGTTGTTGCACTACTCCCCAAGAGTTTTTATTTATAGGCTCAGGTCTTGGGTCCTAAAAATGAGGCGATAATTACGGCATTTGAAAAGCCCAAGAAAAATCCTGCTCTAGCAATGTTGTCGTGGCGATGTTACGACATTATCGCGACATCGAAACCTCTATGTTGTGTGTTGAATCTAGTGTCGTGACATTGGCTCGTTGTGACTTAATTTTGATGTCGTGATGATGTCGCGACATTGGATTTGAAGTATTGTCCATTTCAGCTGATGTCGCGACATTGGATTTGAAGTATTGTCCATTTCAGCTGATGTCGCGACATTTCTAACCTAATGCCACAACATTGTTCTTTTAGTTTCATCTTAACTTCTTTGAGCTGAAGTCGCGACATTGCATCTTCCCTTCTTAGTGTTTCTATTGATGTCGCGACATTGAACATTTGATGTTCTAAGGCCCTTTATCAATGTCGTGGATGATGTCGCGACATCGTTACGTGGATGTCGCATTATCGGGAAGTTGGTCTCACCCTCCTTAGTCGCTGATGACTGGCGTCGCAACATCATCGATCCGATGTCGGCATTGCGTTTAGATCTCCAATGTTCAAGCCTTGGCTAATGTCGCTGCTAATGTCGTGGCAATGTCGCTACCAATGTTGTGGCAATGTCACGACATCAAACACTTGATGTTCTTATAGTCTTTCCCTGATGTCACGACATTGGAGATTTGAAGTCTGCAATCTTAGCTGATGTCATGGCGATGTCGCGACATTGCAGAATTTTGATCTAACTATTTAACCGATGTCTTATTATCATAGCAATTCAGCATGACATTCTTCATACGATGTCATGACATTATTCTTCCTCGTGTGTCGTAGACATTGCTACCTTGCTTTCCTTGTGTTTCACGCTTTCTACTTCTTTCTTCAAATTTGTAAACATAAATCTAGGTGAAAATTCTATAATTTCACATTAAATAAGACTTTTAAGCCTGAATATACTTGAAAAATGGGCTTAAAATAGATGAGTTTTAGCCTTCCATATCCGATCATCAATGACAATGACTATTTGATCAAATAAACACGAAATTCTTGATCAAACTATGAAACGATTCCATAAAATTAGAGTTCATTAATGTTCTGACATAAATGAAGCATCTATTTACAATCAAACCAATTTAATCCGCCGTATCTACTACCTAATCCTAAAAGAAAGAAAAATTAAATCTAGAAACAAAACTAAACGTGAAAGAAAATAAAAGAAAAATTATATGAACGAGACTTCACTTCTAAAAGCATGAAACTACATGAAAAGAAGCCGAAGTCATTGTACTACTCCCAAGGAGTTCATATTTATGTGCTCGTGTCTTCGGGGCTCCTAAAAAGCAGGTAACAAACACAAATAACAAAGCCTAGAAAATCGTTTCTAAGATTAATGTCATGGCGATGTCACGACATTATGGCAACATTGAAACTGCTATGTCATTGATGAGTGCCTAAAACACTCACATTATACTCCACGTTTGCCATTTGCACGCTTATTTTATAAGACTTCATAGTTTTGTGGGCTAGACTCCTCGAATTGGTGACGGTGGATGCAGTACATTGAGCAAAAGGCAACTCGCTGGAAGCAATTTTTGAGCATAAGGATGCTATGCATGAAGAGGTCCGAACGTTGCGGGAGCGCCCCAACTGCCACGACGTGGGACGCCGTGATCAGCCCCAATGTCGCGACGTTGGGTCAACTACTGTGCAAGTCAACAAGCGGCAACGTCGCGACGCTTCCCCAACGCCGCAATACAAGGCGAAGTTCTCGCTTTCAAAGACATTAAAAGCAAAAAGGAGGCGGATTTGGAGGCATCAGGAACGATACGAAGCCGTGGCACAAGATCGAGCAGGAGTGGGATAGAATCTCAAGAAGATTCGTGATTTGTATTTTCCTCTATTTTGGATATTAGGACTTATTTATGATATCGCATATATTGATATTTTCAATCATTGTTCTAGATCTATACCTGTGGTGCCGCTGAACCCTATCATATTTTCAATGGATTAAAGATCGTAATTTATATTATTCATCCATTCTGCAAACTGTCAGATCCGCTTTATATCTATAATTCATTTATATTGTAGAAAAGTCCTGGCCAACATTATCATAAATCATACCTACATCCGAGATTCGAGATATGATATTCGGATCCTGAGTAGAAAGTTTTCGCCTGATCTTGCCAATAGAGATATTCGATCCCGGAGGTACTGGGAGGGCGAACATTTGCCGCTTTAATATCGAGTCAGTGGTAGATACACTCAACTCTATTCACTTAAATAAAGGGATATACCTCAGAGAGTGATATCTCAGAAGTAAGATCTCCTCACATCAACACTTATAAATACATCGAATAATAAAGATCTTTAATAAATAATCCATCTAAAGTGATGGGGAAACATCACCTAGTCTTCAATACACAAGAATTCAATAGATCAATAAATAATGAATAGATTTCTTTTCCTTACAATACGCTTATCCGCATGGCCACTTAAAAAGCAAATCTCGTATTCAACCCACCCGTCTCGTGATCGATATCCGTACCGCTGGTACACTATATTACTGGGCGACGCTAAGTGCACTTCGCGTTACGCGTACATATATACACACATCACGCTGCCTACAAGTTTTTCACGCCACACGGACAAAGTCGAGATCATAGATAGAGAATAAAGCAATTAGATATTACCTGAATTTCTATTTTCATTTATATGCGCTGGTAATCGGGTCTGCTGTTTCAAAGGCGGTGATCATAGCTAGGATTTCAAGTGAGTACATGCACCGACAAGATCAGTCAATTCAACATCCGTTTGATCCCGGTGCCGAAAGAACTTTACACGTAATATGCCGAGAACAGAGAACTCAATGTGATCAGAAATTTAGCAAACACGGGTGACAAATGAAGAGCGTGATCTTAGCATTGAGAAAACGAGCCCCGTAGAGGCCGAAATGGTAATCATGGAAGGAATCAAGACCTCACCGTTTATACAAATCGATGATCCTTTCATGTTATTGAGGAGTTTCATTCTACCACCCACCGTGGTTTTTGGCCAATATAAGAAGACCACCGATTCAAGCAAACAACTTCAAGCTTCCAAGTCTCGTTACCCACAAGATGCTCCAAACATCTGTCTACGGGTCATTTCATGAGAACCCAAATATGCATCCTGAATTCTCAACTTCCTTTGAAGTCCGCGATACCATCAAGTACAATGGAGTTACCGAGGAGGCACTCAGTTGAGGCTTTTTCCACCTCACTAGGTGATAGAGCCAAGCATTACAACAAGTCCCACCGTGATTCCACCCCCGCTGGAACGATTTAGTGCACCTCACCAAGTTCTTCCCACTCGAAAAATCGCACAAATCCTTGTGCAAGAAATCAACACTTCGGGGCAACTGCAGGGGAGAACCCGGCAGAGGCATGACGCATTTCACCGACTATTACAGTGCCCGTGATCACGTACTCAACCGTGATGGATGCAAGTCCATACTTTATAATGGTCCGAGAACGCGACTGTAATGCTGATCGATGCTTCCTACCGAGGAGCACTAATGAAGAAAACCACTCGACCAAGCCTATGAGGATTCCTGAAGATGTCGCAAATAATACAAATCAAGGTCAGAGAAGACTACACCGCAAAGTTTCTACGTGGGTGGCACGATAATGAGGTTCCTCAACAACTGTGAATCATGCCGCACAACCGACTGGGCAAAATGACTCACAAAGAAGGTACATCAAATCCCATACGCATTCAATCCACGGGGAGTCAGGTGAATCCAGAGGACAAAGACAATAGCATCAATGCCACAAAGAAACCAAACAAGAGGAGTAAGCCCGCATGTGTCGAGGTTCAATCACCGGCCACAACAAGAAGGGGACAAAGATTGGCAACAAGTATCGACCGTAATCAAAGCCAAGGGGTGGCGTAATAATCGAATCACGCTTAACAATCAAGGATATGGATGGAGAAATAATCACATGCCATCGAACCGGAAAGTCAAGGAACCACCTCCCGAGAAGAAGTGGATTTGCATCAAGCCCTCGCCTGGGACAAGCACTCACACTCAAGGCTCATGAATGAAACCAAGGCGAATATGCAAATGTTGTGCAACCTACTGAACAACTGGCAAAGACACCGAAATTCGAGGTACAAAGGGTCAATGGCAAACTTATCGACAGAGTGCAACCATCGGTTCCTACCAATCAACTCAAAAGTAAACCCGAGAAGTTAGACTGAATGAACACGCTGAAGCAAGCACACTGGTAGGCAGAAGAACTGGCACCATGCAACTATTACAGAGAAGCGAGATTTGAGAAAGTCATCCACCATTTAATAGATGCGATAGACACCACTTAATGAGAAACAATTTACGTAAAACTCTGATCAAACAAAGCACCGCTAGTTCCTACCCACAACGTCTGTTAAACATGTCGGACAAGCAAGCCACTAAATTCATGGACATACCCAAAAGTTACACATCAATATCCCGCTTCGCTGATGCCTCTAGAGCGTATGCCCAACTATGTGAAGTTTATGAAAGACATACTATCCTCGTAAGAGAAGATCGGGTCGATTTCAAACGCTTAACTTAACCGAGGAACGTGTGAAGGCTACACTGTGAGGAAGCCGCCACAAAAGCTTAAGGACCCAAAGCCACTATTCCATGTACCATCGAAATGCCATCTTCGAGAGAGCTCTCAGGATTCAAGCGTGATTAACCTCATGCCCTTGTCAATTTTTAAACTATTGATCAAAGTAGGCTCATTCAACTACAAATACACTTCGCCTGCCGACGATCTTTGAAACATCCGAGAGGAGTAATAGAAGATGTCCTCGTGGAAGGCTGATGTTTATCTTCCCGCCACAGATTTCATCAGACTAGATATGGAAGAAGATAAAGAAATACCCATATCTGCAGACCGCTTCTGAAGAACTCCACGGCAATGATTGACGCCTTAGAGAACTAAAATTGAGAGCGCAAGACGACGGGGTCAAGTTCAACGTATTCAAGCAAAGGAGAGATCCAGCCAGAGTGATACTCTCGCTTCCATGGCGTAGATAGTAGAGGCTATAGTGTCTGTACTTCAAAGTGGTCCCACTCGACCCTTCGAGGCTAAATTTGCTATAATGATTATGAGAATACGAAAGCAAGGAGGCAGAGGAATATGTTAAATGGATGGACTCTTTTAGACTCAATAAGAGGAAATACTTCGAATCTCTAGGTGAAGGAGCTAAAACGCCAGTGCCATCTGTGGAACAACCACCAAAAATGGAACAAAAACCCCTACCCACCACTCAAGCATGCATACTGGGGTCGCATCCACTTTACCAAAGGATCATCTCGCATCCTCGACTCAATTAGAGGAGGAGAAGTTATTGAGGATCCTTAGAGACCATGTGCGTTTCGGGTGGTCTCACTCGATTTGAAAGGGATTCGCCCTCCATGTGCATGCATCGTATTTTGCTCAAGACGGGTATAAACCTTCGAAGTGGAAGACAGCCAGGTTGAATCCAACAATGAAAGAGGTGGTCCGAAAAGGAGGTATTGAAATGGCTGGATACGGGGGTAATTTATCCTATTTCGCATGTTGCATGGGTTAGTCCAGCCAAGTGGTAAATTCGAAGAAAGGAGGAACAATGGGCCATAAGAACCGAGAACAACATATTAATGCTTCGCGAACAGCCACCGGGGTGGAGAATTTGTATTGACATCGAAAAACTCGAACAAAGCCACTGAAAGATCATTTCCCATTACCGTTTCTAGATCGTGATGTTTGGATCGACAAATTTGGCCATGAATATTATCAGTTGGATGGATATTCATTTTATAATCAAATTACATATAAATGAAGATCAGAGAAGACAACATTCACTTGTCCGTACGGGACATTCGCATCTCGTGCGACGCCTTCGATCGTGTAATGCGCCCGGCACTTTCCAACGATGTACGATGGCCATTTTCTCTCTCCTCACATGGTCGAAGACAATCGAGATCTTCATGGACGATTTTTCAAGATTGGCATTCTTTCGACAATTGTCTGAAAACTGAGATCCAGACGTAAGGTGCGAGAGATCCAATCTCGCCAATCGAAAGTGGCCATTTATGGTACAAGAGTGGCATCAGACTGACATCTGATTCTCAAGAAGAGGGATGGGAGGGTCGACAGAGCGAAGATTGAAGCAATTGAAAAGTTACCTCCAATTTCATCGCAAAGGAATTAGAAGCTTTTTAGGCACGCCGGATTTTACATGCTTCATAAAGGATTTCTCGTATCGCAAAACCTGGTTTCCAACTCGTCCAAGGGAACCCATTTCCAGTTTGATTCGCAGTACTCATGCATTTTCGTTGTCAAGGATAAGTCGATCTCACTCCATCGCCGTGGCTCCGCACGTCTTTCCTTCGAACTTATAAAGCGACGCAGTTTATTTTTATGACGTAAGTGCTATTTGTAAGGCGTAAACGAGTGAAAATTTTCCAAGTAATCTACCATGCCGCCAGTAACTTCAATGATGCTCGCTGAATTACGCCACTACTCTGAGAAAAGAACTTTTGGCTATTGTCTTCGCTTTGACAAATTCAGGCCCTATCCGATTGGTAACAAGGCAAGAGTCCACACCGATCACTCGCGCCATTAAATACTTGATGACTAAGAAAGACGCCAAACCCGATTAACCCATTGGTTCTTTTGCTGCAAGAATTTGATGTTGAGATTAAAGACAAGAAAGCACCTCGAGAACCTAGTGGCGCATCATCTTCACGAATGAAGGGGCAAGTGATGATGTTCAAGTGAATGACTTAATTTCCGATGAGAAACTCTAGCCATCGAGGACAAGAGGGCGCTCCATGGCTCAGATATTATGTGAATTGCGGCCAAGGTAATCCCTGAATTTAACCATCACCGTAAAAGAGGTTTTTCAGCCTAATTTGAAACACCTACTATTAGGAGGAGCCAATCCTTCACGCATCATACCGACCGTGATTCTAGCGTGTGCCCTAGACGAAATGAATGTTTTAAACCACCGCCACACTTTACCCTCATAGACATTTTGGTGGCCAACGAATACAGCCCCAAAGTTCTCCAAACAGTTTCACCGGGCCTACCTTATTTATAGATGCTCATCACTTCGTATCCACATGTGACAAATGTCAACGAATGGGGGGTATTTCTAAAAAGGACGAACCCGCCCATGCACCCCATTCCGGAAGTGTGAGCTTATTTCGACTTATAGGGCTGGATTTCATGGGACCATTTCCATCTTACAACAACCTCAGACATTCTACTCGGGCAAGACTATGTCTTGAAGTGGTCGAAGCCATCTCGACCCGCACCAACGATGCTGAAGGTCGCGGGCTCAATTTCTTCAAGTAGCCCACATATTCTCACGATTTGGAACCCTGCAATCGACTACGCATAATGGTACCTATCGCATTAAGGTGATTGGACAAGGTTTTACAAAGTACGGGTGCGCATCGCATCTCTGCATATCACCCACAACCAAATGGGCAAGCTGAGGTAAGCCAAATCGAGAAATTCAAGTCTATTCGGTAGCCACGCTAACGCTCCCAAGGATCGGGCTCCAAGAAGATCGAAGATGCACTCGCACAATCGCACCGCGTTTAAAACCCTTCGGGTATGTCGCTCGCACTCGTATGGCAAAGCACGCCATTTTCCGCTGAATCGAGCATCTGGCCCATCGGGCAACTCCTACAGCTTGAATATGGGACGTGCACTGAATAGCGAGAAGCCGATCACAAATGAACTGGGGATGAATTCAGAACTTAAGCTTATGAGAATGCCCATATTTACAAGGAAGCACAAAAGCCCCGGCATGATAAAACACATCAAACCGTGAAGGAGTTCACAAGCAGTGATTAAAAATGAGTTCTATTGTTTAATTCCCACTAAAACTCTTCCGGAAAATCAAGTCTAGATGGTCCCGCCTTCACGCTACTGAAAGTCTTTCTCACACGGTGGAGCAGAGGGTCACAAGACTGAGAAAGGCACGTTCACACACTAATCTAACTGCTGAAACCGTATTTTGGCGCTTCGCTCCATGCGATAAGCACAGTCATTCCTCCGACCGCACCACAAATACATTAAGGGCTATAAGAGCTCGGGTCCCCGAGCACATTGAGATTCAGGGCCGTCGAGCTAACGACATTAAACATAGCGCTTCTTGGGAGGCAACCCAAGTTTTTCTTTTCTAAGTGACATTTTTATTGTTTGTTTTCAGTGATATTGGTTTACTGGTTTTGTCCGTAATCGGTGTTTCTTCTTGGTTGTTTATCGTGGACTCGCGAACTAGTACTAGGGAGGATCCGCGGTATGCGCAGCATTACAAGTCCAGAGTGTCACATTCGCAGCAGGGAGGGTCCGTAAACCAGGCTACTTTCTAATGTGCACCTTTAGAAGCCTTCTCTCGTAACGCCGACGTTGTCGCAACGCCGCGACGCTCCAACGCCACGACGCTTCCAACGTCGCTCGCCAATTTTACCCTTTCTTCGAACGCCGCGATCGCGGAGATTCTAACGCCGCGACGCTGATTTTGAATACCGAACGCCGCGACAGATTTCAACGCCGCTATTGATTTTTTTAATTCCTCCTCGAACGCCGCGACTGAGATTCCTCGACGTCACGACGCTATTTATTAGCGCCTTCGCCACGTCAGCGACGTTGGATACCCAACGCCGCTGACGCTATTAGCAACACGCCGAACGTCGCGACGCTATTCTGAAATGTCGACGCTGGCATAATCCTTTCGCCGCGTAACGCCGCCGACGTCGCTCAACGCCGCGACGTCGTCTCGTTTTAAGACCAAACACTGCCCATTTTTGCTCTTCTCACCCTATAACGACTCTGCAGGAACCCTAGCCTCCTTCCCACCACCGCACTGTTCCTTGCCTGAGCCCGCATCACAACTCTGGGCCGGGAGGCCCGTGATATCGCCTCGACTTTCTCGCACACCACCGTCACCATCAACATCACCCACCGGTCCACTCCTTCACCACCACATTCACCCTACATTCACTTAGCTCTCACACAGGGTTAGTGAACCACGGCCTGGCCTAGAGTCCTTAGTCCACATCTGTAGTCATATTAGGTTTATTTTCGTGTTCAGTCCCATTTCGAGTCATTAGCACACTTAGTTAGTTTCGCTTCCTAGTGCACTCAGTGTTTGTAGTAGGTCCAGGTCACTGGGTAGTTTCACTAACTTTAGGTTCACCGCTCGCCTCTAATGTCCAACCGCAAAAAGCGCGTAACGTCTGACAAGCTGGCCTGGCCTAATGAGGACCCGACCTCAAATTATGATGTCACGCTGCTCATTAAATCTAGGAAGTTCCGACCTGGGCTCCTAAGCACCCCATTCGCAAGAACCGATCGTTTATCAAGGAGAAGGGTTTCCACCATCCGGACGACTTCTTCCGAAACCATACGCTAAGGCTCATGAGCTTTCAGGCCAACCACCTCATCCACTATGATGAGTGTAGCGAGAGTTCTACTAACTTCGCCTCCCACGTCCCTTAAGAAAGTGCGAGTGAGGGCATACTGGTCGACTTCAAAGTATGAGTCGATCAACAGCTATTATAGTCTGCATCATGTCCCTCCTCCTCGACCGGCCTCGACGGCTCTTACGAGCACCTCGACCTCACCCCGAGGTCATCTCGGCCCTCGACTAATGGTCGGGGTGAGTGGAAAATTAACAACGAGGGCCATGCAGTCCATTTCAAGGCCAAACATTTGGCCTTTATCCCTAAGGTATGGCATCACTTCATCACGTCACGTCTCGTCCCGACGACGAACGTGTGTGAAGTGACAGCCAAGCGTGCCCTGCTCAACTATGCCATCATCCAGGATATACCTTTTGATGTTGGGCAGGTTATCGAGGATGCTATCCTCCATAACCGGGACGCCAAATGAACTGGGCACCCTTTCCTCATCTTTGGCTTATGCAAACGAGCCGGGGTGCCCCTCGACGATAATGAGGCGTGGCTACACCCCATAAAAGCCTTATCTGTCAAGAGGGACAAACCGAGTGTCCCACGACATGAGGGGGCATACGATTCCGGCCATGAGCCCTCGGACGAGGACGAGCTTCATGACCATCGTGCCTGCTGGGACTCCTCGGGCGATCCCCGTGGAGGACATTGTACCAATCCTCGTCCCATCCACCTCCACCTCCACCACCCCCGCCATCCACGGAGGCCGCCCTCTCCAACCCTTCACCCGACCTCGAGGACCCGGTGCTCTCACTTACCGAGCGCTTGATGCATTCCAGATCGAGGACCTGAGCACCGGTCCCATCACACGTGATACTGGAGGCCCTCCGTCGACATGCATCGTGGCCGGCTAATCGGGGCCACCATTCTGGGCCAGCAGCCTGCAGCCCGCATCGCACAGCCTTCCGCCATCACCGCCACCACCACCACCGCAGCGATCACCGTGAGTCTCTCACCCTCTACTATCATATCGCGCTGGGACACCATTTTGTCTGGGGTGGGTAGGACGAAGCCTTTGGTTAGATTTGTTTAGTCGTTTTTATTTTCGTATTTGTGTGGTATCTTTCGTTTAAGCATGCTAATGTGAAAACTGCTTAGTTTCAGCCATTTTTTCAATTCAATTAATGGAGTCATGTGTTATTTTGTTTGCATTTGCTCGCATGTGTTGTAGTCATTCTTATACGTAGTAGTTTACGTAACGCTCTTAAAATACCCCGGGAATTTTTATAATAAAATTTATTATATATTCCGGGTATAATTGGGCCAACTTGGGTATTTTTCTGGGAATTGTTAGACGAATATTGATTAAATGATTATTGAATCTGGAAAAAAACCCAAGTGAAAAAGAGAAAATATGGAAATTGAAAACTGGGATCTATAATAATTGTAAATAAGTTTATATGTCTAAGTGAAAATAGAGACTTAAAAATGAAAATAATGTAGAAATGGAGGACCTAAATATAAAAAAAAAGAAATAAAGAAAAAGAATAAAAAATCATGAAAGGGCGTGGCATAGAAAGTGGGAGGAAGCTCTCCTTTTTAAAATACGATTTAGAGTGATCCATAAGAAAAGGAAAAGAGAAAAACAGAGTAGTATTTGTGAGTGAGAAGCCTCACTTCTCTCTAGATTTCCCAACGACGGGCCATAGGTCCCAGCGATAAGAGGGAAAGTCCTTCCTCGTACAAGAGCTGCAGAGACAGACCTGGGGAGTTTGACAACTCCAAGAGGTAGGTCTTCCCTACTTTTAATATTTTCACCCTAAGCTGCCACATTGTGATAATACGATTAGTATCTGACCTTAGAGCTGAATTACGGGTAAGAAATAAAGAGAATCGGGTAGTGAGTCCTTCTGGTAGTATTGTAGCCACATCAATGAACTGATGTTAAGCCAATCTCCCACCTGGGACCTCCGAGACTAAGTTATAGTCATTTTACCGAGGTCACCCTGCGCCTCAACCGGGCCTGTCATTTCCGCCACTCCGGTCAACTAGCCGGACCTTAGAACGGTTTTTGAGTAATAAATAAGGGAATTCAGAAGCTCTGTGAGTGTATCACGTCCGTGGACTTGATGTTAGCTTTGAATTTCTCACCCGACCTCGTACTGCTGCTATGGTCTTTACTCGAACAACAACGGCGAGGTCAGCCCATAGAGGCCGCCAACAGGTCGCCATTCAGCCCCAAGAGCTCAACTCGTCATGCGTAGCTCAACTCGCCATGCAGCTTCAACTCGTCATGTAGAGCTTACCAAACCCTAAAGAGTCTTCAGCTTCGTCCCAGAGCCGAGCTCGTCACTTCGCGCCGTCACCCGTGTCACCAAGACGGGATCGCGCATGACCTCCAACTTCTATGTCATAACTTCTTCGTCTCACCCGATTCGGTGTTCTCGACTCTATGGAAAGCCCATTGAGTCAAGAATCCATCCATATGCCTGAGGAAGATATTAGATGTCAGACTGAGGTGTTAGACTGAGCTCGTCACCAGTGCAGCTCTCTCTGCCGCTCAGTCGCCGCCAAGATCGACCGCGCACATCCTCCAACTTCTAAGGTCATAACTTCTTCGCCCGAACTCCGATTCGAGTGTTCTTGGACTCTGCGGGGAGTTCTCCATCGGTCAAGAATCCATCCATATGCCCGAGGAAGATATTAGATGTCAGACCAAGGTGTTAGACTGAGCTTGTCACTTCAGTGCAACTCATCGTCAGTCACCAAGATCGACCGCGAATGACCTCCAACTTCTAAGGTCATAACTTCTTCGTCTAATTCGATTCGAGTGTTCTCGACTTTATGGAAACTTATCAGTCAAGAATCCATCCATATTCCTTTCAGAAGATATTAGATGTCAGACCGGTGTGTTAGATTGAGCTCTGTCACTTCAGTAGTCGTCACAGTCACTCGTCAGTTGACTACGACGACCTCCAACTCGTAAGGCGTCATATCTCCTTTCGTCCGAACCCCGTTTCTGCAAGTTCTTAGACTCTATGGAAAGCTCCATTGAGTCAAGAATACATTCATTCTTGAGGAGTATATTAGATGTCGACTAAGGTGTTATATCGAGAGCTCTGCCCAGTCGCCGCCGTCGCCAGCCGCCGTCTGGTCGACTAAGACGACCTCCTCCAACTTCGGAAGGTCATATCTCCTTCATCCGAACCCCGTTTCGGGTGTTCTTGGACTCTATGGAAATCCCATTGAGTCATGAATTCATCTATATATAGCTTGTCAAATTTGGAAATCATATTAATCTCTGAAAATCAATCCTAATCAAAACTACTAGTACGCACGAATAATATTGTTCTTAATGGTTTCGGGAATGTGGACTGACAGGAGGAAAAGCCAACCGAGATTGAGATTCCGTGGATTGGAATCAAAGTGCAAAGATTTTTGGGGTTTGTTCACTCATCATAGTCCTCGCTTCAAAATTTGAAATGTTTGTCTCTACTTCTACTCATATTCCTCAAGCTTCAAAATTTGAAATTGTTTGTTTCACCAACTCCTATATTCCTCGCTTCAAGTTTTATGTTTGTTCTAAAAAGCATATTGAATTGATTTAATTGATTTTGAGAAAAGTGATTGTGAAATGTTTGCATATAAAATCGCATGATTATTGAAAATAAACTGCTTATACAAGCGCATATTGTACTTATATTCGCTATAAAGGATTCTAACATTCCTTAATAGAATGTTAACCGCTTATTTCGTATTAAGGATAGATTGGTATACCACTGTGGTCAAATAGCAAGATCGCGAACTATCATGTCACTGATCACAGCCAAATAGAACCGCATCTGCAAGGTTCACTATTTGATTGTTTATAACTACCAGCCCCAAATGGTAGGACCGTATTTCGTTATAAAACTGATGCGATACTCCACTACAAATTTCAAATGATCGCGTCTGACTCATATCCCGTATATCGAAGACACAGTTAAATTCGTTAAGGGCATAACTGGAATTGATCGGGCATAACTAAATTGGATTTATACAACTGAAATTGATTCGCATAACCGAATTGATCTCGCATTAACCTAATTGAATTTGAATCGAATCGATTTTGCGTAACCGAATTGGAATTCTGTGTGAGCACAATCGAATCGATTAGATCGCGAAATATTGATTATGAAAATGTATTTATGGGATGATCAATGAACTATAATTCTATTGTATATATATAACAAAGTATATGTATTGTATCTATATCGATCATCCAAAGACTGAAAGTTCGAATTATTAAAATTGCATGAATCGATGGGTTTGAACTGAGGAATGGATTTGTATAGAACCACTAAGAAATGCTTAGCGCATTGTTTTACCAATGCACAGTACCGAGTGATAGATAAGGATCGAAAGCGACTCCAAGATCGAGGAGCGTCGAAATACAAAGAAGGAAATGAGTATGTTCGATATGCATTCATTTCATGTTTTCTTTCGATATCGACATTATGTAAAACACCTAACCCTCAACATCTATTTTTGTAAATCATTTTGAAAAGGCCTCGAATGCCTTCATTGTAAATGTGTATTTTGTTAAATTTAAATGCTTACATACTGTCTCAATTTTGAAATCGTCAAAGATATGATTTATATGATTTCAAGTGATTGAGTGATTTTAGTATCCCGAACTCTGTTTCTGATCCGCCAAATCCTAAGTCGGGCCTGCAGGCGCCACATTTCATGTGTAGGTAGCCAGGTATGTGTGCGCTATGTTGAGAGCTCCAAGATCGCTTTGGACCGACCACTATCGACACGGAAGAATCCGGGATAAGATATGATGTTTGATGCTCAGAATTAGGTCGAATAATAGGCGTGGGAGGCTTAGTGAAACCAATTCCTGGTAGTCAAGAACTAATTCTCAATGACCCTATCACACTCACACACCAATGACCTTCATGCATAAAATAAACCACTACTAAGGCTTGACAAACCTTGGGAGTCTCTAACCATCTAAGTGATGGGACACCCAATCAAAAGAGGATTGTCAATGAGCCCCAACTAAAAAGAGAAAAATGAAAAAAACAATATAAAAAGTGAAAAAAGTCAAAATTATAGACTTGTGAATTAGAATAAGTGGATAATCCATCTAATCCCGTACAATTGAGGGGCCTTTCAAAGCCAAATGCCCTAAAAACCAACTCACTGAGTCATTGACTTTCACGCCTCGCTACATGTGGGACGTAAGATGGATCATTCCCACAACCTAGGGCCTGAGTTCAAGTTGAGTGTTCTGGGTGAAGTTTGAAGGAATTACTGCCTCGGTGCCCTTAACCAACCTGGTGGGAGTCACCAATGGATCCCTCGCTACAAAGAGAACACCCATCTAAAACTTCAGGCATACCCTCCTTCATTTTTTAGGTATTTAGAAATTTTTAGGTATTTTTGCATGAATAAAAAAGGGGAAGTTTCTTATCCTTTCTTAGTTAGATTTCTTCCAAATGTGTAGCTGAGTTTCAAATGGGGAGAGAGTGTCTAACCCAGGCATACACTAGAGGTCATTCATCTCGACGCACATAGGGTCCTCAAAAGGTTATTGAATATCATGGAATTTGAGGCACTAGTCACTTTTACCTAGTCAACCGTAGTTCGAAAAATCAAACACTGCGGTGCATCCCTGCAGCCCAAACAAACGCTAAGAAGGTGAGTCTGGCCCAATTTGATCCTCTACTTTTCAAAGATGTGCATCACTACCCTCGTGGCAAGGAATTCTTAGTACATGTGAGTGGGTGTTAGGTTTATCGGCCTCGCTTGGGACAAGCAAGAACTGAAAGCCTCGTGGTGTGATGAGTGCCTAAAACACTCTCACATTATACCCAAGGCTTGCCATTTCAGACGCTTTATTTTATAGTTAATTCTCTTATAGCTTTTGCGGGCTAGACTCCCCGGTAATTGGCACGTGTGGACGCAGTACATCGAGCAAAAAGGCCATTGAAGCAATTTTGAGCATATGATGCTATGCATGAAGAGGTCCGAACGCCGCGACGCCCCAAAGTCACGATCACCTCATCGCCGCGTGATCGCCCCAACGCCGCCGACGCCGGGTCAACTAACGTACAAGTCAACAAGCGCCAATAGCCGCCAACGCCGCTGACACAGAACGCCGCGACGCCAAGGCGAAGTTCTCCCGCTTTCGCATTAAAAGCAAAAGCGAGGCGCTGATTTGAGGCATCTGGGAATCCAGACAGTCAGGCACTGAGATCAGAAAGAGTGATGAACTCGAAGAAGATTCATGGATTTTGTATTTTCCTATTTTGATATTAGACTTGATATTTATGATACGATACTGATATTTCTAAGTCATTATGTTCTGTATCTATACCTAGGGTGTCACAACTCACATATTTTTCATGGATTAAAGATCAAGAATTTATATTATTCATTTTGCTTATAAACTCGCTTTGGATTCATTCTTATATCTATAATTCATTTACATGGTAGTGTCTGGCCAACATTATCATAATCATACTGGACATCCGAGATTCGAGAGATGAGGATATTCAGGGATCTGAGTAGAGCAAATTCTTCGCTTGATCTCTAAGCACAGAGATATTCCGATCCTCGAGGTGGTATTTATGCGTAACATTTAAGCCGTTTTAATATCGAGTTGGGGTAGATACACCTCAACTCTATTCACGATATAGGCGATATACCTCGAGAGAGGATATCTCGTAGCAGATCTCCCCTCGCCATCAACAATTTATAAATACATCGAATAATAAAGATCTTTAATAAATAATCCATCGAAAGTGATGTGGGAAACATCACCCTAGTCTTCAATACACAGTAATTCATTGAGATCAATAGCTTAATAAATTCACATACTAGATTTCTTCCTTATTAATATGCTTACAGATAATACTTGCAATCTTTGTATTCAACCCACCTGTCCCCGTGTGGATCGAGTATCCGTACTGGGCTGGGTACACTATATTACTTGGGCGACAAAAAAGGTGCACTTGCGAACATAAGCGTATTATTAGCAGGCACATCACGTTGCCGCCCGTCGTGGCTTGAAACTGGTGTCACAACTGATGGGCTTTGGATAGGTGTGTAAATTTATGTCAAAACGTAGGCTTGTACACGCAAGTATAAGCATCGAAGGTATGTAGTATAGTGCCTCGTCAAGTGTCGTTCGCACAAGGAGAAGTGTGTTGAATACTGAAATTGGCTTTAGAATATTATCTGGACCCAAAATTCTAGTGAATTATGACTAATGTAGAGAAAAACTAACTCTAAAATATTTGTTAAATCGCTTATCGGAAACTGTGGTTTCGCTTCCCGCTACACTCAATGGATTCTAACCTAGGTAAATTATTCATTCAGTATATTAATAGATTCATACTGGTGGGTTGATCGTGCATACGAGATATCCTCTCTTGAGATACATTAACCTATCTCGCTAGTGTATTGCATCTCTGCATCAACCCTGGACTCTGAAACACTTAAATGTTTAAACCCTTATCACCACACTTGGAACCGGGAGATCTCTACTCACCAATTTACCAAGTGTCGCTCTACTCGTATCCCTGGGAGTCTTTATCTCTTGATCTCAGATTCCCAACAAGAACATGCCAATGTTGGCCATACACCATCATGTAAATAAATCACAAAAATAGAGCAAGTCGATATGAAATCCATTAATATACTGAATGAAAATGAAACTAATAATTAATCCATATGAATGTAGCAAGGTTATGACAAAACCCTAGAAATAGATCTAGAACATAATGATGTTCATTAAAACCATATATTTTTTAATCATTAAATGTTCGAGAAAAGAAATACAAAAGAAAGAGCACACACAATCCCTCAATTCACGGATGTGTCGTCTGTTCTCATCCCTTCGTCCACTCTCTCAAAATCGGGTCATACTTCTCATTCCCATCTTCTCGCGATTAAGTCTAGGAACGCCACGACAGTTAGGGGGACATCAAGAACTTGGAACGCTATGGCGTTGGAGCCGGGCCTTTCACCTCTCCTTCAAGTCTCCCGCGAGACCTTTGTTATATAGACCGAGATGTTCAAACAAAGTTATGACTCGCTGACCTCAATGACAAACAAGATCATAAATGTACAAATTATAGACTGACACATGGGCTATTATCTAACTCAAGAATCTACGCCAAAAACTCATAAGAACTATGATGAAAATATGTATTTATCATTTTGTAAACTGGATTCATTAAAAATTCTGATTGGTCTTAATCACTGCAAGTGCACAGATCGTATAAATAATAAAAATGGATTTTCATTAAGTCCAGATATCGTTTCCACAAGGATTGAGGATGAATTATAAAACCAAATACCCTAACTACTCAAGATCCTTAATTATTCAACTCTAATATTAAAATGATTGGAAAAAGAATGAAATAATACTAAAGTAATTTCACTAGTGTACATTAGATATTAATAAGAATGGAGTTGAGAGTTCACTGAGTGAGACAATACTAGGACATAGACCAATGAATAATTTTCATTTTCTACACCATTTTGAATCTTAGCTAAGCCATTAGTTGGAAAGCTAAATCTGTCAAAGATGCATTGTAGTATAGTTTGGATTTCTCCTCAACCATGCCCTCTTTCACTATTTGCAGATCTCATGTCTATTTCTCGACTCATGAATTTAATCAACTACTTGTAAGATATAATCCTCTTTCTAAGATTTGAGTATTTTTCTTTTTCAATACTTCACACCCAGATCTTAGGACTGAAGAATTCTTGCCCCATAGACAAGATATTGCAAGCCTTCTCCAATTTAGATGGCACCTCATCCTTAAATACTAATGAAATTCTCCATCTCCTTAATTAGATCTTGCTACCTGGATCAGATCACTTCATCAGAGAGAGGAGAAACCTCTGAGTGATTAAACTAATACTTCAGCAAACTATCCTCAATAGTGAGTAAGTTAGTGATTCATCTGAGTAACCTTTCAGGGTTCATTAGTTCCAAAGTATTAGTCTACCATACCCACAAAGAACTGCTCTATACCCTTAGGATTTTCCATTTCTGTGTCACGTAGAGGGCTTCCTAGAAATCAGAGCAAGATACAATACTTTGCTTGGGTACACGGTACTAGTATTGGGAAAAATTAAGTTCAAAAATAATACCAATCATATAAATTCAAGAATTCTAACTAGGGCGTTCTTCCACAATGTGCAGAAAAATTACTATAATCATCGACCCATTCCTAGAGGAAGCCCAACCTTTCAAAACTGGTTCACTCATCTCAGTGACTAAATGATCAAGAAAATTCACTGAAATTGTAAACGAACTGAAATAAATGAAATCCGAAATTTTCCAAACTCCATTTTATTCAAAACAGTAATAAAGAGAAAATTAAATGTCATCAAGAAATTCCAACTCGCCGCACTACGCTCATTTCTCAACCTTAAAATTAAGAAACTAACTAAAAACTATGCTCAAACAAAATCTACTAAAACATAAATAAAAGAAAAATAAAAATATATAAGAGTCTTCAACTACCCAAGAGTCCTGGAATTGTGGAAACTACGCACAGTGCCCTAGATGTATCTATTTATAGACTTCCTAATGTTGGGCCACACTTTAATAATCAGGTTGTGGATCCCCAAAATTCCCAAATTTAAATTAGATGCTCACATGACATAAAACGTTATGTCACGACAGAGTTTTCAGTCTTTGTCGCTGGCCTCTATCTTAGCATACAGTTTTATGTCGCGACCTGTTCTATGAGTTTTTTCTTTGGATTATGTCAAGACAAACTTTGATAACGTCGCGACAAGCATTTTTCTCTTCAGCTTGTCTATTATGTCGCGATTGTAATTTTCATGTCACGACAGATTTCTTGATTCTAAACACCATACGATAGAATTTCTTTGGTCACACGTGACTTCTTTCTCTCTTCCTCCTCGGGTTCATTGTCGATTTCATTAGACGCACAGAAATCTTGTCGCAACAAAATTGACTTAATTTAATCTCGCTTCATACAATTTTTATCGAGACCGAAATTTTCTTCTGTTGCGACAGAATTCTATCATTCTCTAGCTTTTATTGTCGATTAAAACTTCTTCTTTATCACGATTGCAGATTCCGCTTCAATTCTTTACTATGTCACAAACATTAATTTCTGTCACCATTCCTCTTGTGTTGCAATTCAATTCTTTATCACAACAAGAATCTACCTACCTATGTTTTTGTCATTATAATTAAATAATCTTGTCAAGATTAAAGATTTTGTTGCTCATAGAATTCTGAATGTAATTTCACTAATGTGTGATTTTCTTTGTTTGTGGATAGAAATTCTTCCTTTGAGCTAACTCCATGTCGAAAAACTTTGTCACAACATAAAACATTCTCAGACAAATTCGAATTTCAGGTCAGACATTGTCGCTTTCTATCGTGATGAGTTCATCTGTTAATCTTCACTTTTTTTATGCTGCTAAAGAGTGAAGCTGATTGTAGCGACAGTTCCTCGCCATTTGCCTTTATCATTGTCACGACAGAGTTAAGGTGTCGCAATAGTCTTCTTTTCATTCTTCTTCGGTCAATGTCAAGACAAAGAACTCTCATCAACAACAGCAGGATTCTATTTGCCTCGAAGTTCAACCTAGAATTTGTTCGACATATAGTTTTCGCTACGTACATGGGCTTCTTCCGTTCCGCTTTGAAATTGGCCACGACAGAATGCCGCCATTACCACTTTCTTCTTCTTTTATGCTGGAATTATCTTCTTTTTCAATTAAAACCTGGAAAACACAAAGTTTGTGAATATTCCATAATTCGCATGAAAATATATTTGAAACCGATAAAAAACATGTCGGAAAAAGGATTAAAAATATATGAGTTTAAGACTCATCGCCTCCATAAAGCTCTCCAACGCCTTATACAATCTATATCGCACAAGAACCAAATATAAGGTATAGAGTGATAACAACACCTATTACTATATGAAACGAACAAAAACATAATATATCAGCAGTATATCATGAGCGTTTCGACACTCATCACACCCCAAAACTTAGCTTCTTGCTTGTCCCCAAGCAAGGAACATACTCAAAACAAAATACACTTGAAAATGACATACCAAAACGCATACGACATGAGTGATACACATCACATGATGCCAAAAAGAAGGATCAAATGAACTAAACTTTGCAAATCTAGCCTCCTTTCCCTAAAATCGAAGATCCTTAATGTTGTTAAACTTTCTAAAGAAAGACTGGTTGACTAAGCAACTCAGCCCCCCAAGTTCTCAATGACCTTTCCAAGAAATCTATGAGCAGTTGATTCATGATCTCGAACATATAACCAGGTTCCAGCACCCCCAAACTTAAATTCAACTCACCTATTTGGAAGAGTCTAACTACTAAAGGATAAGAACGCACCCTTTTTATTCAAATTAAACTACCTAATCATGAAAGAACCGTTGCTTATAAGTTTTAGCCGAGTAGTGTCCTCAGAAGGATTCATTGGTGACTCTACTGCTTGGTTAACGTACTGCCCCAAAAATACCCTAGAATTTTTATAATAATTTTTATTATATATTCCGGGTATAAATTGAGCTAAACTTGGGTCTTTTTGGGAAAACTGATAAATTGTTAAATTGTGAAAAGTGAAATGAATATATGAACATATGATTAAATATCATATGCTAAAATGGGAAATTGGCTGAACCGGAAATAAACCCAAGTGAAAAAGGGCAAATTTGGAAATGTGTAAATAAGGACGTAAGGGTCTAATGAGAATGAGCTTAAATGCCAAGTGAATTAAATGATAAATGAAGGTGAAATGAAGAGTTAAAATGCCAATAATGAGAAATGGGATTTATTGTGTAAGCCAAACAAGTCTTTAAGGAAATAAGAGCTTAAAAGACCAAAAGTGGTCTAAGGGCTCATTTGAGCAAACCATTTTTGAAGAGCAAAGAGAGAGAGGAGAAAGCTAGGGTTTTGGAAGGAAGTGATTTTGGTGGGAGATCTTCCCATTTTTGGTGCATAAGTGATCAAGAAGAAAGAGAAAGGCTAGGGCTTCAAGTGCAAAGATATTTCAAGGTAAGAACCAAACCCTAGATTTCTTTAAATGATATTTGGATTAGAAAAACCCTAATCCATCCATGGGTTTTGCTCATGGTTGGTTTAGGATGATATTAAATTCCTTGGGAGAGTTTTTTCCATAATTTGTTTTGAGTTTTGAGTGATTCGAGAAAACTACAAAAACGAGAAACCTGGAAAATCAGTTTACAGCCTGCCTCACGCAAATGTAAGAAAGCACACCTCTCGTCGCGGCATATCCTCACCCGCAGCTGCAGCTACCTCGCCGTGGCAAGTCGAGGGGCCAAAGCCCGGCCCCTCGGCTGCGTTTGCGGCGTAGACACTGTTCACACGAGGAAATTTTTGGATTTTTTTTTCCAAACACCTTGTATTCATAGACGATTGTTTAGGAACCCTAATAAATGACTAATGTGGGTTCGACTAAGAATGAAACTAAATGAAAACATACCGTACCTCGCCGCCCCTCGTGACAGAAGTCTTTAGGCGGGGCATTAGTGTCTTAACCTAAGGCCCAGTTAACGAGAGATAAATTTGTAATTCACTAAAAATGTTTAATAACTATTTATCCACTAAGGTGGCTAATTGGTATGACTAGGGACAGGTGATTGATCACTAACTAGGACGGATTGAGGGGAAGGAAATGAGAGCCAACGGCTTCGGTTTGTTCACTGACCCTATCCTTATTTCAAGTGTTTTGGTAGTATACCAAATAAATATAATTGCCTCTAATATATGGAATGAGTATATCTGAAATGATACCTACGAGTGCATATGGAGTTGTTTCAATATTGTTAATTAAAATGTTTGACGATTAATTGCATGTGAGTGATTAATCGTATTGTAAATGAATTGCTCAATTCTTGACATCTTGAATTGAATCGGTATACCAAACGTCCATCATGGCAGGATTCACCAAATGAATCCATCATGAAATAACGAAAGTGTCAATATCCCATGGCGGGGATGCACCAATCGAAATCGTCATGATGGCATATGGCATTGAAGAAATGTCCGCGGCGGGATGCACCAATCGGCATCCATCTTGATGGCGTATGGCATTTCACACCATGTCGAGGTGCACGGTCGGCATCGGCATGATGGGAAGCCGAAATTAATGAAATGTGTAAGCACATTCAGAATGATAAAAGGGTGATTCACCAAAGCGGGAATCCGTCATGAATGTGAATTGTATAGACAAAGTGAGAAAATAA
Source organism: Tetrastigma voinierianum (assembly GCA_016808115.1). Taxonomy (NCBI): domain Eukaryota; kingdom Viridiplantae; phylum Streptophyta; class Magnoliopsida; order Vitales; family Vitaceae; genus Tetrastigma; species Tetrastigma voinierianum. Next base: position 245,728 of record JAEQBH010000029.1, on the reverse strand, counting down.
ACTTTAATCAATGAAAACGAGATTTGTAAACTAAATACGTCATTAAGAGTACATGTTTTAATCTCATGATTTGAGTTAAATAATTTATTGCATGTGGAATTGCATATTTTGATATGATTGATGATTTGTAAAGTGAAAGCATGTGAAAATGAATAAGCATGAGTATAGTTTGATATAAAAGGCTTGGTTTTATGATAAATGCATGTCATGTTAAATTGAAAATTGGAATAGAACTGTATAGAACCACTAAGCATGAAAATGCTTAGCGTATAGTTTTTATCTATGCGCAGGTTTCGAGTAAACGAGAACGAAGGCAAGATCAAGAAGCGCAGAGTCATAGACAAAGTTGCGGCGTATAGTATATACCCCGCCATTTGCATAATAATTTCTTTTGAACATATGACATTTGTGAACAAAAGAGGTTGAACTCACGAACTAATGTTTTGTATATCGTTTGTAAAGGCATGATATGCCATTTGTAAAACAAATTGTTTAAGAGTAAATGTTGCTCCGGCCTACCATTTGAAAATGTACAACGTAAATAAGAACTCTAAAATGAAATAGCGTAAATAAACGTTTTGTCAAGATAAATAAAAGCGATCGGAGTAAGCGTGCTGCAGTTCGGATCCGTAAATTCGGGTGTTTGAGAGTTAGTCGTGACATTTTGGAAAAAGAAAATTTAAATAAAACGGTAAATAAAAACAATTAAACAAGCATCCTGGAACAGGTTCGAATCCGACAATCGGGTCGGACCGCAAAGTGCTACATTAAGAACACAGACATTTAGTTCCCCTCGAACACTTAACCAAACCTAAAGGCTCTAAACTGTGTGGTGGATCCATCTTCTATCCCATGTAGCAAGCAGTGACGTCAATGGCTCCCAGCCAGTTGGCTCAGGACATTAGGCTTTGAAAGGCCCCTCAAAGCGGGTTCCTGGTGGACAATCCCATGTCTTCCACCTATCTTTTTATCTTTTTTTCTTAGTATTGTTTTGCATTTGCTCTTTTTTATTTATTTGGGGCTCGATGGAAATCATCTTTTTCAAAGGTGTCACATCACTTAGGTGTTTAGAAACCCCTAAGGCTCGTAGAGCTCAAGTAAACGGGGTCTGAGGCCTAGGTATACCCTGGAGATCACTTGTGTGTGTGTGTGATAGACTACTTGGGAAATGGTTTCTTGAAATATAAAGAGGGTGACTAAGCTAAGTCACCCCTACCTTTCAAAACGAACAATTCCATATTATCAAACAACCTAAGGGTCCCTTTCTATATTCTACTCGGTATTTTTGAAAAAAAAATTGTGATTGCGATCAAAATGATCTCCAATTAGAAATCATGGCATCAAATCACACAAAATACCTAAAACACATCTAAATACAAACACACAAATACCTAAAATGACCTAAAACACGCAAAAACATAAAACTGTATAAAAACACACAAAAACTCAACATAGACAAATTGCATAAAAACTGGAGCAGGATGATCCCCACCTCAAAGGCACAAGATCATAATCACGACACCAAACCAATCAACACCCCCCCTTCCCCCCAAGCAATAATGGATAATGTCCTCAATGTATAGAAATGAAAATGAGGGGAAAGAAACACTAGTGATCACATGGATCCTTTGTGGTGAGTGGTGGCGTGTGATAATACCCAAATTTCAGCGGTACATTTGCTTGATCATCTCTTCTCTGGATTTATGATCCCAGTTGTTCCTTGATGACCTTAGCTCATCCATTTCTTGGCTCAGTGATACCTAATGTTCCTCGATTTCATCCCATAAGGCATCAAACCTTGTGGTGAGATCGTGGACTTGGTCCTTTAAGGTTGGAGAAGACTAGAAGGATCCTCCTCATGTGATGGTGGAAGTAGGGGTAGGGGTTAGGAAGATGACTGTCCCAGATCTCTTTGGGCACCTTCTCCTATCCCAAACCTCAATTGTTAGGCCCTAAGCTCTTCCTCGTCTGAGGGTTCATTCCCGGAATCATAAACCTCTTCTGGCCTTGGTACACCCGGTTTGTCTTTCTTAACCACTACTCCTTTATGATTGGGTGTATCCAAGCCTCATTGTCTTCAGGAACCCTGGCTTTCTTGCATAGTCCATAAATGAGAAGGGGTGCCCGAGGTTCATTTTGCATCTTTGTTATGAGATGGCATCCTCGATAGCACATCCGACATCGAAAGGATATCCTGATTATCGCATAATTGAGCAAGGCCCTCTTGACCGTCACTTCACACACATTAGTCGTCAGGATGAGATGGGATGTGATGAAGTGATGCCATACCTTGGGGATGTATACCAAATGTTTGGCCTTGAAGTGCACTGCATGCCCTTCATTGTTTACTTTACAATTCCCCTTGGCTGTTTGTGAGCATCCTAAGAACCTCGGGATAGTTTGGGGCTTCGTGGAGCCTATCATACGTTTCGGAATTTACCGACCCAAGGTTATAATACTCGTTGATAGACTTTGCACTGAAGTATACCAAAACCCCGCTCACCCGGACCTTTTTCAGTACATTAGTAGCTAAATTGGCGTAGAATTCTCGAACCACCATTGTGGTAGCCGGCCTTGGGGGTTGGCAAAGCACCTTCCACCCTTTATTCGCTAAAGTTATGGGAAAAAAATCGTCTGGGTGGTGAAATACTTTCTCTTTGATGAAGGATTGATTCTTTGAAATGAGGCCGAATTTGTCAGCGGCGGCCACATTGACAAACTTATTCCTATCAAAGTCCCCTTGTTGCTCATCTATTCTATGCTCTTCATTGAAGTTAGTTTTGCTTTTGAAACATGTTGGACTTAGAAGTTCAAGGTTAAGGTTATGGGTTCTAGGCTTTGTGTTACTAACAATCCCACCTAAACTTCTAATGTGCTCAAATCACCCTTTGGTGGTTAAACAAGTTGAAATTTCCACCTAGGCAATTTATTGAACACTTAGCGTGCACTATGTAAAACACAGATATTCGCTAAAAATCTTGGCTTTATAACCTCCAACCAACCCCTTACCTTCTTCTTAACTTAAATAAACCCAAAAGATGCAAAAAGTTCAGTGATTTACCTTGAATCACCATAAATCAGAAAAAATGCCCGTTTACCCAGATTTTGGATGGAAGATGGATGAACCCTAGATTATTTGGATCAAAAGTTGTTTGTAGATCTCCTTGGTACTTGAAATCAACTTAGGAACTTTTTGGAAGAGGTTTGACGGGTGAATCTGCAAAAACACTAAGAGAGAGTTAGGGTTGCAATGTTCGGTATCCGAAAATATGGACATTCATGTTCTTAGCAGAAAGCGTCGCAGCGTTCGAGACTGACGTCGCGACGTACTAGAGTGTTGAGTTTTCCAACGTCGCAATGTTCTAGAGAAGTTCTCAAAAGGATCGTTGGGAGCCAACGTCGGTAGCGTTAGGATCCAGCGTCGCGACAATCAAAAATTTTTTCATTTTTCGCCAACTTATGATGTTGAGAACCAACTTCACGACGTGGCAGAGAGGTTTAATTCATTTTTGGTAAAAAAATTTCTAAGTTGTAGAAAACTCCCTTAATGAGGTTCCAGCCCTTTTCCAAACTTAGAATAGGCCTCTCAAGCTATCTCTTTATCACCACTTCGATCTCAGAACCTAAAAACACAACAAACAAACAACGCAATTAGGTTATAGTTTACGCACTCTGAGAAAACTGAGATTTCTAAAAATTAAAACAAAAAGCAATAATAAAGAACACTCAAGACTGCAGTAATGAAACAAAAACTTCAAAAGGCTTGGGTTGCCTCCTAAGTAGCGCTTTGTTTAATGTCGTTAGCTCGACTTCCCTGAATCTCAATGTCCTCGAGACTAGGAGTATGCTTGAATTCTTTATTGCATTGTTTCTTGTGTGCTCAGATTGATGGCATGTTTGCTTGCATGAAAGTCTCCTCTAAAGTGTAAACTACCAATCGTTTATGTTGACTAAAACTTCCCTTCTCTAGATGCATGATTTCCAATCCTCTGTAGGGAAAAACTTGAGTAACTGTAAACAGTCCAGACCACCTTGACTTTAATTTCCCAGGGAAGAGCTTGAGTCTTGAGTTAAATAAGAGGACTTGCTGACCCAGCTCAAATTCTTTCCTTACAATATGTTTGTCATGCCAAGCTTTCATCTTTTCTTTATAGATCCTAGCATTTTCGTAAGCCTCATTTCGGAATTCTTTTTAATTCGAGACGGTATGCGTTTCTCCTGACTCCTGCTTACTGTCCCATATTCAAGCGCCTAATTGCCCAATATACTTCCATCACTCTAATTCCCGATGGAAAGTGGCATGCTTTTCCATACACGAGCCTAAATGGTGACATCCCCAAGGGTGTCTTAAATGTTATTCTATAGGCCTTGAGCATGTCTTCTATCTTTTTCACCCAGTCTTTCTTTGAGCTATTGACTGTTTTCTCTAATATAGACTTAATTTCTCGATTAGACACCCCTGCTTGGCCATTAGCCTGTGGGTGGTATGCAAGTGATGTGCGATGTCGAACACCATATTTTCCTAATACGCTGTCAATAACCTTGTTGCAGAAGTGGGTACCTCCATTTGTAATCAATGCGCGTGAAGTGCCAAATCGGGTGAATATGTGGCTGCGAAGGAACTTTGCTACCACTCTAGCATCATTAGTGCATGTAGGTATAGCCTCTACCCATTTGGAGACATAGTCCACTGCCAAAAGAATATATAGTATAGCTAAAAGCGAAGAAGGGAAATGGACGATAAATCCATCCATATATCCATGACTCACCTCTAAGATTGTCTACAAGGGTGGTTTATCCCGTTTGAGATGCTCCTTGTTCTTTGGCTTGGCATTTTATCGCCGATAAAAACACAAAGTGGTGAGCATCCTTGAACAAACTAAGCGGTAAATCGATTAAAGTACCTTCCTGGCTATTCTCACAACCCCCTAAATTGCCACATGCTAAGAAGTGTGGTAGTGATTTAAGACTCTCCATTTCTTCCTACTGATGCATCTTCTTATTACTGATCAGCCTTAATTCTTCTATAAAATAGGCTCCTCCTTAGTAATTAGCTAAGTATGTGTAGAATCTTTTCTTCTCTTGATAGCTAAATTCTTGTGGGATCCTTTAGCCATAATGAAAATTCATAATCCACGAACCAAGATTGCGGCTTTACATCTTCAATTTCCAAGAGCTATTCATTGGGAAAATCATCATTGATCCAAACTTCTTGACTAGGCCCTTCCAATCGTGAGAGATGGTCTGCTACTAGATTTTTAGTCCCTTTCTTATCTTTTATTTCTAGATCAAACTCTTACAACAATAATACCCACCTTATCAGTCTCGGTTTCGCGTCCTTCTTAGTCATTAGATACTTTATGGCAAAATGGTCGGTGTGCACTATTACCTTATTACCCCAGTCAATCACGTTTGAACTTGTCGAGAAATGAGCAATTGCCCAGTTCTTTTTAGTTGTTGTGTAGTTCAGTTGAGCATCATTCAAAGTCCGTCTTGTATAGTAGATAACCTGAAATATCCTTTCCCTCTTTTGACCCAGTATTGCCCCTATTGCATAGTCACTTGCATCGCGTGGATTGAAAGGAAGGTCCAGGTCTGGTGTTTTAATTAGTGTGAAATAATTTCTCCTTAAAAAACGAGAACACTTGCATGCACTGATCATCAAATTCAAAAGGGGCTCCTTTAACTAGTAGATTCGACAAAGGCTTGGCTATTTTGGAAAAATGCTTTATGAATATCCTATAGAATCTCACGTGTCCTAGGAAGCTTCTTATTCCTTTCACTGAAGATGGGGGAGGTAGCTTCTCTATTGTTTCAATCATGGCTTTATCTGCTGTGATTCCTCTTCTTTGAAATCCGGTGCCCCGTCTGATACCTTCCTTCACCATGAAGTGGCACTTCTCCCAATTCAGCACAAGGTTAGTTTCTTCACATCTTATTAATGCATGCCTCAGGTTTTCAAGACTGTTGTCAAAAGACTTCCCCAACATTGAGAAATCATCCATGAACACCTCTATTGTCTTCTCGACCATGTCTGAGAATATAGCCATCATGCATTGCTGAAATGTGCCAAGTACATTACATAACCCAAATGGAATTCGCCTGAATACAAATGTGCTGCCATGGGCGCGAATGCTATGTTTTCACTATGTAGATCCTTTAAGGGATATAATGATCTGATTATGGCCGAATACTAGTCAAACAAAACGATAATACTCGTGCCACCGGCCTATCCATTGTTTGGTTGCTATAAGCGAGTTGGAAATGATCCTTTCTAGTTTCCTTATTCAACTTCCGGTAGTCTATACAGATTCTCCACCCCAAAACTGTTCTAAAGGGGAGCAATGCATTGTTCTCTGTCTTTATCATTATGGTCCCTCCTTTTTTAGGAACTACCTGTACTGGACTTACCCACGAACTATCAGAAATAGGGTAAATCTCCCCCGCATCTAACCACTTCAATACTTCCTTCCTAACCACTTCCTTCATGGTCGAATTGAGTCTTCTCTAAGCTTCCACTAAAGTTTGTGACCTTTTATAGCAAGATCTGGTGCATACACATAGAGGGGCGGATCCCCTTTAAATCGGCTAGAGACCATCTGATAGCATCTTTGTGATCTTGAAGTACTCTCAAAAGCTTCTCTTCTTCTACTACTATCAAAGATGTTGATATGATCACTGGTAAAGTTGATGATTCCCCTAGATAAGCATACCTCAAATGGCTAGGTAGTGGCTTTTGCTCCAACTATGGTGGTCGCTCAATTGAAGGCATTGAAGTTTATGTATTCTCTCCCAATGGCTCGTAATACTTTCTTATGTTCGGTTGAAAGGAGTCCATCCATTTCACATACTCTTCAGCCTTTTCACCTAATCTTCCTTATCATTCTGCACAAGGCTAGTCTCCAAAGGGTCAATCAAACCACTTTAGCTAGACACTATAGCCTCCACTGCCTCTATCATAAGGTATGCATCACTCTTTGTTGGATGTCATTTTTGTTGTCATTGAATACCTTGAACTTTACGACCTTACCGTCTTGCACTCTTAAATTCGAGTTCTCCACTTCACCAATCATAGCTTTATAGTTGCTAAAGCAGTCTACCCAATATAATGGGTATCTCACTGTCTTCTCCATGTCCCGACAACGTAAATCAACTAGAAAGATGAACTTGTCTACCTTTACTAGTACATCTTCTATCACCCCTCAGGGATGCTTCAATGATCTATCCGTGACTAAGAAGTGACAGTCGTTGTCTAGCTTCACCTAATCTTAACCGTCTGAAAATAGATAAAGGCATTATGTGTAATGGCTCCCCGAGGATTCATAGGGCTCTCTCAAAGATTGAGTTCCCTATCGTGCATGGAATTGTAAAACTGCTTGGGTCTTTCAGTTTCTAGGATAGTTTCCTCTAAAGAATGGCACTGCGTTCTTTAGTAAGGTTCCTGTCTCAAAATCTGATAACCTTCTTTTCCTTGTCAATATGTCTTTCATAAATTTGACATAGTAGGGCATATTGTTCCAAATGCATGTCTATGACAGATATTGATATGAAATTTCTTAAACACTTCCATAAATTTGGTAGACTGCTTGTCCAACATTCTTACATTCAGCGTTAAGGGATCACGGAGGCGGGGTGTAATGGGTTCATTTGTAACTGCCTATTTCTTAGTCTCTTTCCTTTCATCCCGGGCACCTCTCTTGACTTATTCTCTTGGGGTTGCTCCTTGCATACGATCTTCCGAATTTGCTGGTCTGCCTCCTCGGTTCACTTCTCTTACCACTGGTGGTTGCCCTGGTGTTGCTAGTTCTCTACTACTTCTTAAGGTGATATCCTTAACATATTCTTTGCCTTCTCTTCTCGGGTTTACCTCCAAATTGCTTGCCAATGAACCTTGCTGCCTCTCAGTTAACAAAGTGGCCATTTGGCGTATCGCCTCGAGTTTTCTCAAGCGTATTTGCTGGTTATTCAATTGGGTTGATTGATTCTACATGTTTGCCTTTGTTTCATTCATAAAGGCTATATGGGAAGTGGGTATTTGAGCTAGTGTTCTTCCAAGTCCACTTTTTTCTCTGATGGTGGTTTGCTCACTTGGGGTGGTGGCATGATATTCTGATTATTTCTCCATCCATAGTTCTAGTTGTTCTATTTATTACGCCAGCCTTGGCCCTGGTTCTGGTTCTGATATGTGTTACCTCCATACTGACCTTGTTGTTGGGGTTGATTAAATCTATACACATATTATGCCTACTCTCAAGCGTATACATCTGTGGCATTACCGCTTGTCACGGTGATGTCCTCGCGAGATTTTGCATATCTCTCTCCACGGGGTAAGTGCGAATAGCATTTGCGTACCTTCTTTGTCTCTGTGATTTGTTTAGTGAGTTGTATGACATGGTTGACCAAATTACTAAGGACCTCTGTGTCTGCGCCTCCCACGGCCTTCCTTGGTATTAGCCTATCCTTGGGCCATTAGCTACTATTGGTAGCCATGTCCTCTAGGATTCCAGATGCTTAGTCTGTAGTCTTTTTCATCAGAGCACCCCTTGTTGAGGCATCTATGATTGTTCTGGTAGGATCACTCAGACTGTGGTAAAATGTGTGGACTTTCATCCATCTAGTCAGCCTGTGATGTGGACATCTCCTTAATAGTTCATGAAATCTCTCCTAGGCTTCATCTAGGCTCTCTCCCTCTAATTGTCTAAAAGTGTTAATCTCTTGCACCAATTGTGTAATCTTTGAGGAGGAAGAACTTGATCGGGAACACGCACCAAGTCATTCATGGGTAAGCTAGATCAGGTTGTTTAAATAATTAATGTTAGCTTTATCCACTAGTGATAAGCGGGAACAATCTTAGTCTAAAGCTATACCTTTACCCCATTGTATTTGATGCGTCTTACATACTTCAATGAAGTTTGTTAGTCTCGTTTTGATTCTCACTTGCCTGCGCACGTAAATAGTGGGCGGTGTTACGACATACGTAGTGTTCTTGTTTTCAATTGATTATTCGCTTATATGGTGGTGCCGTATAGTAGAGTTGAACAAAGCGTGGAGTGGTAAAGCAAACTCCTCAGCGTATATAAGAGGGTTATACGTATATGAATGATGCAGGGCTTAATTCCTACCATTATTTCCATTTTGTCCCCCTTGCGGCTCATTTCTGTCTTAGCCCTGATCTTGCTCTTCCTGGTTCTATATGGCTACTAGATTTCTCGCTTGTGCTTCTTTGTGCTCTCTGTGTAATCTATTTGCGGTTCTCTCTGGCTCAAGATCCAACGGAAGTAGTTCACCTTGACCCTGTCTTCACATGTACGCAAATCAATCTTTATGAAACCACGCACAAAATCAATAGAGACCGAGTTACAAGCACTTGTGTAAACTGAATAAAAATAAAAATAAATAAAATTGATCCAAAGTAATATCTAAGTGTGTTGTTGTTAATATCAACACAAAAACTTCTCCCCGACAACGATGCCAAAAACTTGAGGGGCTCTGGATAGGTGTGTAAATTTATGTCAAAACGTAGGCCCGTACACACAAGTATACGTGTTGAGGGTATGTAGTATAGTGCCTCCTCAAGTGTCGTTCCCACAAGGACAAGTGTGTCTAATACTGAAATTGGCTTTAGAATATTATCTAGACCCAAAATTCTAATGAATTATGACTAATGTAGAGAATAACTAGACCTAAAATATTTGCTAAATCAGTTAATGGAAAATAGGGTTTTGCCTTCCATTGCCACACTCAATGGATTCTAACCTAGGTAAATTATTCATTCAGTATATTAATAGATTCATGCTGGTGGGCTGATCATGCCTACGAGATATCCTCTCTCGAGGTATATTCGCTTATCTCTCCAGTAGGGTGTATTGCATCTCTACATCAACCCTGGACTCCAAAATGCTTAAATGTTTAAACCCTAATCGCCACACTTAGAACCGGGAGATCTCTACTCACCAATTTACCAAGTGTCGCTCTACTCGTATCCCTGGGAGTCTTTATCTCTTGATCTTAGATTCCTAGCAAGAACATACCAATGTTAGCCAAACACCATCATGTAAATAAATCATAGAAATAGAGCAAGTCGATATGAAATCCCTTAATATACTGAATGGAAACGAAATTAATAATTAATCCATATGAATGTAGCAAGGTTACGACAAAACCCTAGAAATAGATCTAGAACATAATGTTGTTCATTAAAACCATATATTTTTTAATCATTAAATGTGAGAAAGAAACAAAGAAGAGCACACGATCTCGATTGACAGATGCATCGTCTGTTCTCATCCGTACGTCCACTCTCTCGAAAACTGGGTCATACTCTTTTATATCTCATCTTCTCGCTGATTAAGTCCAGGAAACGTCGCGATGTTGGAACGGCACGACATTGGAACGGTTCGACGTTGGGCTGAGGAAGATTGGCACATCACTTTGCCTCAATGTCATGACGTTGGGATGTCGCGACATTGGAACGTTGCGATGTTAGAGCTGGGTTTTCAATTCTCCTTCTTCAAGTCTCCACAAAGCCTCCAAATGCCTCCTTATTCACTTGTAGTGTGATGAGTCCAAAACTCATATATTTTTAAGTCCATTTTTATTGCATTTTTTAGAGTTTATTGTTCACTTTAATGCATAAATATGGAATCTTCACCCAGATTTGTGTTTTGTAGGGTTTTAATGAAAAATGAAGCAAAACTAGTAAGAAAAGAAGCAAAAATGGCTAAATCAAGAAATGCACTTATGTCGCGACATAATTCCTTATTGTTGCGACAAAAGCTCTAAGTAGCCAGCAAGAAAATGTTGCAACAAAAGTGTGTTGTCATGAAAATTTTAGAGCAGACTAACTAAGGGAGTAGTAGAATAATGTCGTGACATTTTCAAATTATATCGTGACATAGTTAATGTAGAATGAATGAACAATTGTCGTGACATTCCAGGCTATGTTGCAACACAATGAAGGTCAGAAGGCAAAAACAGTGTCGCGACATTCATTAATTATGTAGCGACAAAAATCAAGCGGATGGCAAGAAAAGTTTGTCACAAAATGGAAAGCTTTGTCGCAACAAAGAACAAGAAAAATGGCATAAAAACTTTGTCACGACATGGAAAGATCTATCGCAACAAATGAAGAGAGAAATCAATGAAGACATGTTGAAACAATGTCCCGACATTTTGAAACTCTATCGCGATAATGACTTAAGAAGAGCACAAGGCAGGAATGTTACGACAAACTCACAACAAGGAATTGAGATATAATAAACTGCAACAATGTCATGACATTCATTAACTTTGTCGCAACAAACTTCATAAAAGCTCAAAAGAAAGAATAAAGCATGGATGTTCCGACAAAGCAACAGGCTTGAAGATTACCAACAAAGCATTTATGTTTCGCGGCGTTCGCTAACTGTCACGACAAGCCCGGCAAAAGGAAAAAAATTGATGACATGGAAGAAATGTTGCGACAAAACTCACATAAAGCCTAAAGATGCACCAATAAGTTGTAATGTCATGACATAAATAGTTAATGTCGCGAAAAAGACAACAATTGGGCTTATTTTGAAACCCACAAATTCAACCTAGAATTCAGGCCTAGCATTTATTGAACCTATAAATAGAAAAGATGAAGGTATACTGCGCAGCTTTCTAGCGAACCTTGAGCAGTCTTGGGAAGAACTGAAGTTTACTGTATGTATTTTTATTTTTTTTCTTTTTTTTTTTTTTATTAGGAGTTTGATTTGAGTTGAATTATGAAGCTGAGATTATTGCATATTTTGTTCTCAATTCTGTCTAAACTTGATTGGATTTTAGAAACTTTTCTTGAATCCATTTCTCATTCAATTGATTACAGTTTCAATGAATTTGTTTGACAAACTAGTCATTGTGATTTGTGATTCAAAATTGAAAGACTAAGTTTCCTCTATGAAGGAATTGGTTTATCTTAATATCAATTGTAGCAATATTATTGAAGTTGTGGGTATGAAATCTGGGTTTATCTAATTGATATTGGTCGTGTATGGAGTTGTTCTGAATAATAGTGATCTATACCCAAAAGGAATTGTGTATCTGTTCTGATTTCCAGGATCCCTCTGAGTGACATTGAGATAGACTGCCTGAGAACATTGAGTGGTCACCTGAGGGTATATTTTATTGATATTTGATGAACTAATACACTCTATGTGTAGTTTTGATTCTTCATGCATTTTGTTCCTTCTAGTGTTAAGACAATTTCTTGATAAATAATTTCACTCTTAAAGGTTTCATCTCAATTTGGTAGAATGATCTTGATCCCATGTTAGCTTAGATTCTAATCAAGGAGATGGAGCATTCTAATGAATTGTAGATTAAGGTATCAATTGAATTGGGAAAGGCTTGTATTATCCTGTCTATGGGTATAAGTAGTTTCCAATCATCAAAAATGGTTATGAAGTATTGGAAAGGAAAAATAACCAAATCTACAAGATAATCAATTCAAAAGTAGCTAATTAGACCCATTGACTTGATTTAAGAATGTGGTTCTCTAATTGGTGAAATGTATAGTGTCATGAGGTTTTCTAGGAATATACTACTGTATTCTTGAACAAATCTAGAATTCAAAACCATAACTAACTTGTTATTTTGAACCAAATGCATATTGATGATCAAAAAATTTGTTTATTTCTCATTCTTAATTCAACTCAGTGAAAACCCTTATTTTTTTATTTTTGATTTTGTTTTAATTAGAGAAAATTTTGATAAAGAGTTATTTTCATTTCAACTGTTAGTTACTCTTACAATCCTTTGAAATTATAAGTTCAAATAGTTGATATCTTGAGTAGTAAGGGTAATTGACCTTTAGATTATATAATCAATCCTCGTGGGAATGATATCTGGACTTAAAAACAACTTTTATTACGTGTATGACCTATACACTTGTAGTGATTTAAACCAAAACCAATTTTCATTATTACATACACATCTATTAACATTTTTTTATAAATCTTAGTCAAACAACAAGTTTTTGGCATTCCTGCTAAGAATTGAATTGACCCTGGTAGTTATGTTAGAAATTAGTTGCAATTTTTAGTCTATATTAAAAATCAGTCAATCAAGTTTATGGCTCCATTGTTGGGATTGAAATGAAATTCAAAGATCAATAGTCTTACCAAAAAGAAAATAGCTAGTTTGGATAATTATTTTTCTTTTAATTAAACAGAAATTTTTCAAAAAAAGTTTGAACTGTAGTAGATGACGTAGCTATTGATTTCTTATTTGACCTTATCATAATATATTGTTGTTGTCCACTGATCTCATTTGATCTCAGTGTAATTCCATTTCAGGTAGTAAATACATGCATAGAAAACCAGAAGCATAACTACTGTACTGGAAAGAACACTGAGAAATTTGAAGAAAGTTAGATTTGTTAAAGCAGTAGTTATAGCATAGCAGAGGGAGATATAGTAGAACATTCCAGTTATGGTAGTTGATTGGCCTCAAGGACAGAGAATTATAGAAGAATTTTGGAGGCTTGTTATTAGAGATGATTATTATGCAATCAGGCATCCTGCAATTGAAACAAACAATTTTGAGCTTAAAGCCTGCACTAATCACCATGGTCTAGCAGAATCAGTTTACTAGGCATCCTAGTGAAGACCCTAATGAGTATATGGGCAGGTTTCTCAGAATGGCCAATATTGTGAAATTGAATGAGGTGAGACCTGATGTGATTAAGTTGCATCGGTTCCTTTTTTTCCTTAAGGGATACAATAACAAGTTGGTTTGAATCACTTCCCTATGGATACGGTGAACAGGCGGGAGGAATTTGGTTAGGCGCATTCATGAGTAAGATTTTCCGCCTGCTCTCGCCCGAGGATGAGGAATCATTGTATTTAAGCAAGGTGAAGATGAGAGTCTCTACAATGCTTGGGAAAGGTATAAGAAGCTTCTTAAGAGATGTCCAATGCATGGGATTGATCAGATCACATAGATGGACATTTTCTACCATACCATGAACTACACATCTAAAGGGATCATAGATGCAGCTTGCTGTAGAGCATTCAAGAGAAAGAGTGTTGAAAAGGCAAACCAATTAATAGAAGATCTAGCAAAGAGAAACTACAGAGCTCCATTTGAGACTTCAAGGAGCAGTAGCAGGCTGAGAAGAAATGGTGTGATAGAGCTGAACAAAATGTCAGCTATAGAGGCAAAATTGGATGCATTGATGAACAAAATTAGCATGCAAGAAAGAAAATCAGTCTGCCCATCTAGTGGGAACAGTGGAAGATGAACAAAGAGTTTTGAATGATGAAGGACTTGATAATAATGGTCCTTATCATGTGGAGGAAGTTCAGTTTGTCAATGGCAATAGGAATTACAACTTTAAGCCCAACACAAATCTTCTAACCACTACACACCAGCTTTGAGGAACCATGACAATTTCTCATATGGACCTGCAGTACAACAAGGACAGAGACCTGTGTAGAATTATCAGTAGTAGTATGGTCAACATGGTTTCCAAGGATAGTAGCAACAAAACAACCAAAGAATTGATAATCAAGACCCAAGAAGGTCCCAGACTTTTGAAGAACAAATGTTGACCTTCATGGGAGAAAATAAGAGACTATTGAACATTCATGAACAAAAATTTGCTGAACTAGCAGCATTTCTAGCAAACACAAATGTGTTTCAGGCCAATACAAATGCCTTTCTAAAAAATCTAGAGGGCACAAGTACGGCAACTGGCCCTAGCTATTCAGAGCCAGTCTAAGGATGCCTTCCCAAGTGATATAAAGAAGAATCCTAAAGACTGTATGGAAATTACTCTTAGGAGTGGCAGAGAACTGAAAGAAAGAGAAGAAGATGAGAAGAAGATGGCTGAGATAAAAAAAAAACATGGAGAAATTGGAGAAGAGATAAAGCAATACAGTTCAAAGTTACTGAAGAGGAAAAAACAGTAAAGGTGCAACAAAAGTAGCCAGTTGAAGAGGGTGATCTAAGAAAGAAAGAAGAGGTGCAAAAACTTCTGAGCCTTGATCCCATTCCACTCGAAAGGCATTTATAGAAACTTAAGCGAAAGGAAGCGATTCTAAATTATTAAACATGTTCAAGAAGATAGAGATAAATATCCTTTTTTTTTAGGCACTGACTCAAATGCCTCACTATGCTAAGTTCATGAAGGATATACTGAGCAAAAAAGGGAAATTTGCTAAAAAAAAGTAGTGAGCCTGACAGCAACCTACAGTGTAGTAATTCAAAGGAATTTATCCAGGCAGCTTCACCATTCCTTGCACCATAGGGAATTCTGAAATGGGAAAAACGCAGTGTGATTTTGGGGCTAGCATTAATCTAATGCTCTTATCTGTTGTCAAAAGATTAAGTTTAGGGGAGCTTACTCCCACAGCCATGACCCTGTAGTTGGTAGACAGAACCTCAGCACAACTAGAGGGTATCCTTGAGGATGTGCTTATCAAAGTGGGAAAGTTCATTTTTCCAGTAGACTTTGTGGTTATTGATATTGAAGAAGATAAACAAGTCCCACTGCTGCTAGGAAGACTTTTCCTTGCTATAGGAGTAACTTTGATAGATGTAAAGAAATGAGAGCTTACTCTCAGGGTTGGAGATGAAGCAGTGCACTTCAATCTCAATTAGAGTTTGAAACAACCTGAATTTGATAATGCTAATTGTAAGATTGTAGAAACAAAAGTTCTCATCAATTCTGAACTGAAAAACGATTATAAGATTCAAATTTCAATGAATGAAAATGAGATGAATTTCCAATATATTGAGTGTCTTGATGTTGAATTTTTGAATTCCAATTTTGAATTTAAAGAAGTAGTACTCAGTCTTAATGAAAGCAGTGCAGAAAAATCAAGTAGTTATGAAGGGAAGGTTATAGAAGTAAACACAAGCTCAGAGGGTTTAATTATGAAAGAATTGCCTAAACATTTGAAGTATGCCTTCCTTGAAGCTGGAAAATCTAAACCAGTAATTATATCATTGCTTGGTCAATAATGATTTAAAAGGAATCAGTCCTTCCATTTGGATGCATAAAATCCTCTTGGAGGAAAATGCAAAGACTTAAATAGAACATCAGAGAAGACTGAATCCAGTTATGAAAGAAGTTGTCTGAAAAGAAGTATTCAAATGGCTTAATGCAAGCTTCATTTATGTAATATCATACAGCCCTTGGGTGAGCCCAGTTCATGTGGTTCCCAAGAAATGTGGATTCACTATAATCAGAAATGAAAAGAAAGAATTAATTCCAATGAAGCGCAGCGGGATGGAAAAGTGTGTATGAACTCTGGCGAGATACTGCTTTGCCGAGAATCATTATCACTCCTACCTTTCATTGACCAAATGTTGGATAGGTTAGCAGGACACCCCATTTATCTTTTCTTCATGGATACTCTAGTTATAATCAAATTTCCATAGCTCCTAAGAATCAGGAGAAAAACACTTTTACTTATCCTTATGGAACCTTTGCCTTTAGAAGGATGCCATTTGGATTATTTAATGTTCCTGCCACCTTTCAAAGGTGTATGATGTCTATATGTTCTGATTTGGTGGAAGAGGCTATGGAAATCTTCATGAATGACTTTTCAGTTTATGGATCCAGTTTTGAACATTGCTTGCATAATTTGGAAAATGTACTTCAGAGATGCCAAGACAAAAATTTAGCTCTTAATTAGGAAAAATGTCATTTCATGGTAACAGAAGGCATTGTCTTAGGTCACAAAATTTTGCAGCTAGATTAGAAGTTGACCAAGCTAAAGTTTCCATAATTGAAACTCTTTTGCCAACTACCACAATAAAAGGGATTAGAAGTTTATTGGGACATGCTGGATTCTATAGAAGATTTATAGAAAGACTTCTCAAAAATATTAAGGCCACTATGTAGATTACTTGAAAAAGAAACAAAATTTGAATTTGATGAAAAGTGTAAAAGTGGTTTTGAAGAAATCAAGGACAGGTTGATCAAAGCTCCTATCATGGCAACACCAGACTGGAACAAAGAATTTGAGATCATGTGTGATGCTAATGATTATGCTATGGAGATGTCCTGGGACGAAGAGCAGAAAAGACCTTCAGAGTCATATATTATGCTAGTAAGACTTTTAATGAAACACAAGAGAATTATTCAACAACTGAAAACAAATGCTAGCAATGGTCTTTGCTTGTGAGAAGTTTAGGCCATATATATTGGGGTCTCATGCACGCTGATCATGCAACAAGTAAATACTTGATGGAAAATAAAGATGCAAAAGCCAAGACTAATCAGATGGATTTTACTTCTAAAGGAATTTGATTTGGAAATCAAGGATAAGAAAGGCAGTGATAATGTGATAACTGATCACTTATCAAGACTAGAGAAGCCTATGGAAGATGAATGGGGGAATGAGATTAGAGAAAATTTCCCTAATGAACAGCTTTTTCAAGTATCAGTTCAAATACCATGGTATGCTAGTATTGTGAACTTTTTGGCTTATGGTATGCCCCCAGAATTCAGCTACCAGCAGAAAAGAAAGCTAAGAACTGATGCTAGGCTTTATATATGGGATGACCCATTAATCTTTAGAAGAGGAGCATATCATATTATTAGAAGATGTGTACCAGGGGCAAAACAAGCTAGAATAATGGATAAATGCCATTCATCACCATATGGAGGACACTTTGCAGGAGACAGAACAGCCAAGCAAATTCTCCAATCAGGTTTTTATTGGCCAACCTTATTCAGAGACTATTTTGAATGGGTTAAACATTGTGACAAATGTCAAAGAATGGGAAACATCAATAGAAGAAATGAGATGCCTCTAGAAGGAATTATGGTAGTGCAGATTTTTTATGTATGGGGGATAGACTTCATTGGGCCTTTCCCGCCTTCATTTGGAAACTTATACATTCTCCTAGCTGTGGATTATGTATCCAAATGGGTGGAAGTCATAGCTTTCCCCCACCATAAATGATCTTGGGCCTGCGCCCCAAAAAAATACCCTAAATTTTTTTATAATTATTATTATTATTATTATTATTATTATTATTATTATTATTATTATTATTATTATTATTATATATATATATATATATATATATATATATATATATATATATATATATATATATATATATATATATATAATGCAGGTATAAATTGAGCTAACTTGGGTATTTTCCCGGAATTGTTAAATGAATATTGAATAAATTATTATATGGCTAAGAGCTAAATGCAAATATTATACGCTAAATGATAATTGATTGGACCCGGAAATTTACCCATAGTGTAAAGGTAAAATTTGAAATTTGTAAAATGAGGACCTAAGGGTCAATTGTAAATAAGTTTATATGTCTAAGTGTAAATATGAGAGTTGAAGTGCAAATAAAATGAAATATGGGCTATAACAAATAGGGAGAAACTTAAGTCAAAAGAATGTTTTTTTTTTTTTTTTTTTTGTGGCCTTATGAAAAATATGTGACTTAAGACCAAAAAAATGAGAAAATGAGAATAGGTGTGGAAGGCCAAACATGGCCTTACACTTAAATGAGGATAAAGACCAAAATGTGGTCTTTGGGAGCTCATTCTTAAGCAATCCCTTTTTTGAGAGAAGGAGAGGAGAAAAGGGGGAGAAAAGGCTAGGGCTTGGGAAAGATCAAGTTCTAGGTAGAGTTTCTTCCCACTTCTTGCTCCTTTGTGATCAAGCAACTTAGAAGTAGAGATTTGAAGATGCTAAGGTAAGAAAACAAAACCCTAACTTCATCTTTTGTGATTTTGATGTTAGGGAAAACCCCAAATGTGGATAAAAAGAGTTTTTTTTTTTTTTGTAAATGAGTTTTGGAGTTGTTTTGGATTAAGTTTTGAAGAGTATTGTTGGTTGGATTGGTTTTGTGTAATGCTTGTAAAAGGGAAATGTTGGGTTTTCAAAGGAAATGCTGTCAAAATTTTGTCAAGACCCCTGTTCTTGTTTTGGCTATAGATTAAGTTATAATCATCCAAATGAAGTGATTAAAATTGGTAAAGAACCATAAGAGATAGGTTGAAAATTGTATAGAAGGGACCAGGAGAAAATTGTAGTTCTAAGGCTCCCAAATACGGGCTTAAAGGTGAGCTTGGGTAGCTCACGGGTTATGCTCTATTTTGGGTATTGTTATAGTGTTTTGGTCATAAGTTGAGTTTCACTCATCCAAATTAAGTGTACGCAAATTGTAACCCAAAGTGCCCATAAATTTGTCAAAGTGGAGCTATGTGTAAAACGGTCGGTCTGCTTTTTGCAAGTGGAATTGAATCTGGATGTAAAATGCAATAACTTAAGTATTGATGATCCAAATTGGAGAAGAAACCTTGAACCATAGCTTCAAATAGTAGAAGGAACCAAGTACCAATTTATGGAGTTAAGACCCTGAGGTAGAATAATGGTAACTAGCAAGGTAGTGGGCATGCGACAGTTTGCCATTAAAATGTAAGTAACCAAGTTTGGGTGATCCAAATGAGAGGATTCCAATTCCTACTAAAAAATGAAGCTCATAGAGATAAAATTTTCTCTTGAAGGAAGCACGAGCAAAATTATGGCTCATCAACATTCTTATAAAAATTTCAAGTGAAGGGTATCGGGTAGACATAATCTGACCAAAAACTGTAGAATAACCTACTAATATGTGATTGTCATTGTATTTGAATAGAGGTGACGATGAGGAAGACCGCCTTGAAGTCGAGAGATTCGAAGATCCGGAATCAAAGCGCTTGATTATTTGGTTTGTTCTATCTTCTCCTATTCTCGTTTCAAGATTTGAACTATTTGTTCTAAATGCATAAGAAAAGCGTATTGAATTGTTTTAATTGATTTAAAGAAATTGATTGTGAAATGTTTGCAAATGAAAATTGCATGAGTATTGAAAATGAACCGTTTATACAAATGTACATATTGTATTGTATGTTGCTATTAAAGATTTGAACATCCCTTGAGATGGAATTGGTATACAATAAAGGTGAATCATGATCTTTACGAAGCGATTGTATTGATGTGTCACTTCAATCAACAGCCAAACGGGACCGTATCGGTAGTGTTCACTAATTGATTTTTTAATAACTAATTCGACCCAAGCGGGACCTGTCTTGTGTTATAAAACCGTATTTATCTGGCACAGCCAACCCGGCGGGAATGTGCAGTGATTCAATATCTTTATATCGAAAACATAGGTTAAATTTATTAAGACGGAGCAATTGAATTGATTTGAGGTGACAAATTGGAATTGAAAAGCATGATTATGAATTGGAAATGAAAAGAGTATTGTGAAATGCATGATTTGATTATCATGACTTCTTGCATATGGAAGTGTATATTGGATTTAGTCGATGAACCATAAATGATTGTATATGAAATAAGTATATATTGTAATGACAATGATCATCAAAGATACGAAGTTTGTTTAGTAAGCGCATGATTTGATTTAAACTGAAACCAAGAATGGAATTGCATAGAACCACTAAGCATGAAAATGCTTAGCGTGTAGATTTATCTATGCGTAGGTACCGATTGAACAGGAGCGAAAAGCAAGATCGGAGCGTAAAGTCATAAAAAGAAAAATTCGCGGGTATGTTCGGAACATAGCCATTCACCAATATCTCTTTTTTTGAACATTGATATTTTGTAAAAACAATTTCAACTCTAAATATCTATTTTATGAAATCATTTGAAAAGAGCTTGATATGCCTTTATAGTAATTTAATTTTTCATGAATGAAATGAAATGAACACCCTTTAAAAAGCGCTTAAGCATGTTGAAAAGGATTTTATGTAGCTAAAGTGTATTCTGACGTATTTTTGATAAATGATTTTGATAAGGTGATTTAGTGACTTTAGAGCAACCCGGACTCGGTTCGAACCTGCTAAACAGGTCGGGCTGGGAAATGGGTGCTATAAATACAGTGGTGGGGTTTATTCAAAGGAATATCTTGAGTAGATTTGGAGCCCCTAGAACTATTATAAGTAATGAGGGAAGTCATTTTGCAAACAAGCTGTTTGCAAAACTTATGAGCAGGTAAGGAGTCAGACATGTTATGGGTTTTGCTTATCACCCTCAATCAAATGGGTAAGCTAAGATATCCAATAGAGAAATCAAGAATATTCTTGAGAAGACAGTCAATTCAAGCAGAAAAGATTGGTCAGCAAAGTTATATGATGCATTGTGGGCTTATAGAACCTCTTATAAGTCCCCTATTGGAATGTCCCTATATAGAATTGTCTATGGTAAGCAATTTCATCTACCTCTGGAACTTGAGTATAAAACAATGTGAGCAATAAAAAATTGAACTATGATTTCCAAGCTGTGAAAGAAAAGAGATTTCCCCAATTGAATGAATTAGAAGAGCTAAGGAATAAAAACATGACAATGCGAGAATTTACACAAGGATAAGGAATAAGAAATGGCATGACTAGAGGATATTGAGGAAAGTTCAAAATAGGAGAATCAATCCTCGTACAATTCAAGGCTTAGATGCTCGGGAAGCTAAATTAAGGTGGAGTGGTCTCTATATTACGTGTTTAAACATAGATTATTTTTTACACTACTACTCGAAAGTTGTTAAGAATCCCTAACAACGGCGCCAAAAACTTAATGATTTACAACCTTTTATATATAAACTAAAATATTGCTGTCACTATTCTATTCAATGTATAAATCTATCTCTATATAAAATTTTGAAGTTTTTAGTTTAAATGAAATTTTTTGCAAATGCACAAGTCATACAAGAAATAAAGTGGATTAAAAATAAGTCTAAGTATTGTTCCCACAAGGATTGTTGAGAAATCCAAAGATCAACTGCCCTAACTACTCAAAATCCTTGCTATTTGAACTCAAAAGTACAAAATTGATTTTTTTAAACTAAAGAAAGAATGACTAATTAAAATTCTATAACTATAACAAAAAAAAATCAAAATGAATTGGATTAGAGAGATCACTAAGTAAAGTTAACACTGGGAAATAGATCAATGTATAATTATCAATTTTTACATCATTTTATAACATAGTTCAGCCATTAGTTTGAAATCCAAACTTGTCAAAGATGCAAGGTAGTATAGTTTGGATTCCTCTACACACTATACATTTCACTAATTAGAGAACCATATTCCTTCCGCACATTACAGGTCTAACTCTCAGCTATTTCATAAAGATATAATCCTCTTCTAAGAACTGCATTTTTCCTTCAGCACTTCCATACCGTGTTCCTAGGACTAAGATTTCTCATTTCATAGATAGGACAATGTGTTTCTCCAATCTAATTGGTATCTCATCCTTCGAATCTATTCAAACTCCCTATCTCCTTGATTACATCTATGCTAACACGGAATCGAGATCATTATATCAGTCAGACGAGAAACCTCTAATCAATTAAACCAATACATCAACCAACTAATCCTCACACAATGAGTAAATTAGTGATCTATCAAAGTAATCTTTCAAAGTTCATTAGTTTCATAATATTAGTCTAACATACCCACAAGTAACTGCTCCATACTCTCAGGAATCTCCATCTCTGTGTAAGTCAGTGGGCCTCTTGGAAATCAGAGCAAAATACAACCCTTTTCTGGGCACAAGCTACTAATATTAAGAAATGTTAATTTCATGAACAATACCAATTAAATAAATTCAAGATTTCTAACTATGACATTCTTTTTAGTTACGCAAAAAAATAATAACTAACACCAGTCCCTTCCCAAAGGGAGCTCAGTCTTTCAAAGCTGGATTACAAATTACAGTGACTAAGTGATCATGAAAATTCACTGAAATTGCAAGCAAACAGAGATAAATGAACTCCATAAAATTTCCAAACTCCGTTGAAATCAGAGAGTAATGAAAACTAAATTTTTACAACGAAACTAGCTCGAAACTTCAACCCAGATCATTGCTCAAATCTAAAGAAAATACTAATTAAAATGTTAAGCTAAAACTAAATCGATGAAAAGAAATAAAAGAAAAATAATATACAGAATCGAAGCACCCAGATGTTCTAGGTTCACGGAATAAGGCGACAAAGTGTCTATGTGCTCTACGAAGGTGTTTTCAAATGATGGGTCAAATTCGAGGCTAAAGTCAGTGGATTCCTAAACCGGCCCAATGACTGACTTTGTCACTAAGACAGTGAATTATGTCGTGATATCAGAGCTACATTTGTCTTCCATCTTTGTTATGGCTTGCAATGTTATGTCACTATAATGTTCTATGCCTTTTTCTTGAATTATGTCACGACATACTTTGAAAATGTCATGACAAAGCTCAACTAAATTAGTCTTGTAATTGTCGCGACATTTCTTTCATGCCTCATAGTGTTAATACTTGAATGGTATATCGCGACATAAAAACTTTGGTCGTGACAAATGTTTTTCCTTACCACTCTTTATTGTGTCGTGACAAATGTTTTTCCCTACAGCTCTTATTGTGTCATGACAATAAATTTCTGTGTCACGACATTCTTCTTGTAGTTCTTCTCAACCTTTGTCAAGATAATAAATTTCTATGTTGCGACAGAGTTCCATCTCAACGTTATGTTGTGATTATCGTGACATAAGACTTTTGTTGTCGCAACATAGCTTTCTTGCCTTATGATGCTATCCTCTAAACTTTATGTCGCAACATAGATTAGAAATGTCGCAACATATATCATGCCTTTAACTTTTCATTCTCTGAAATGTTTGTCGCAACACAAACCCACGCGACTTCAACTTAACCTGACTTGTCTCTTTAATCTACCATTTTCTGTATCGACATAGTTTTGTTGTGTCGCGACATTCTTTCTTCCTTCTTCAGTTCTTTATGTCGCGACATGGGTTTGAATGTCTTGGAAAAACTTTACTGCTGTTTTCTTTGATCCTTGTCACGAAAAAGCAAAAGAATGTCACGACATTCTTCTTGCCTTCTATCTTCCATTCTTGTCACAACAATGCTCTTTTATGTCACAACATTATTCTGGCACTTCTTCAAGAACTTCGGGCAATGTCACAAGATAAAATCCATCACGCAACATAGTTTTGTCTTCCGATTTCTAATATGTCGCAAACATTACTTTGTCGCAACATTTCTCAATCAACCTTCAATGTCACGGTTTAAGTTTTGAAATGTCGATAAATCTTTAAACTTCCAACTCGAGTTCACTTTTGTCTTCTTTGCTACGATATATCACCGCTTGTTGTACATTGCCCCGTTGATTGCCTCGAGTCATGCAACATTTTGAGATTATGTCACACATTTCTCGCTCGCCAATTTTCACGTTTCTTTGCTGATTTGTTTCTTTACATTCCAAAACCTCAGAAACATTGTAAGTTGGTGATTATTCCATAATTCTACATTAAATGAATCATAAACTTCGAAAAAAATGCAAGAAAATGGGACTAAAATATATGAGTTTAAGACTCATCAAATTCCCCAAACTTAAAGTTTTGTTTTCGTCTCAAGCAAAGAAAAGAAAATTTTGTCATCTCTCAAACAATTCCACTTTATTTTAAGGCCGTCATGAGTAGTAGACATCGCTTTCCTCGAGTATCCACAATTAGCTCAAAAACAAGTGAGTTGTAAAATTATTTTTGAACAAGTTTCCAATCCAGAACAAGGAAGATTTTCAAGTAAGTTCACTAAATAGGTAACAATCTATAGCAAACAAATTAATTATTCAACCCCGATTCGTGAGTGTGTGATATTTTCTCTTTTTCACCTTAGCATATTAGTCAATCTTCCAAACACCACCGATAATAAACTTCTCCTCTTTGATTCTTCTAAGTCTCATATGCTTGCTTTGTCATATTAATCCACTAATGTAGGTAGATACAACCTTCAAGATCAATTGGCCTTTAGGCTTGTAATGTGTGGTCAGTAATTAGGTAGATAAATTGACAACGAGGCCTAAGTTTACCTAGATTCCACTTCCAAATCCAAACATATTTCATTTTTATCCTTACTTTCCACTCCATATCAACTTTCTAACATCCCAAACTGCTTTGCGCATCCTGCATACTCTCTATTATGGTGTTTTTCTTGACCACCTTCAGACTGTAAATTCAGTTCCTCATATTAGAAGCCTTTTTTTTTTTACTTTTCATTTCTTGTCAAGGCTTATGGAATAATGCAATGTTTTATCTTTTTAAGCTTTCTACCACCCTTAGATAACTTTGGGTTAGCAACTCTCATACCAGTTGGCATTAGAGTACTAGGTGTTGAAACACCCCTAAGAACTTAATTGTTCAAGAGAGGAAGGCTACAAGACAAAACTCATTCCACCTTGATACTTTGTATTTTCATATCTTCTTTTCTTCATTCTTTTTCCTCTTTCCTCATCTCAGTTGGTTTTCCTTTCCCATCCTTTATTCTTATCATTCTTTACATTTCAAAATAATACTCCCCCAAACTTGTCCTATTCTACTATTGATGTACTTGTCATGCAATCTAGGCAAACAAGGGTTCTTTACAGTAAGAGTAGATTTAAAGAAGGATTTAGGCTTTTCATTTGCTGGTTGATGATGATATTGGCTCTGGGCTTAAATAAGGAACTAAGGTATATGCATATGCATATTAAAAGGGTAAGCTTCGAAAGGTTCAAACTTCCAAGAATGGTTTATATCATTCGTTAAAGAGTATTGCCTAAAGATTTCACCTCTTGACACACTCCAACAAGTTCTAGGACTTTAGGGAGATTAAATTGTGATGCATCTCTGAAGATGTTCCTAATCTTAGCACAATTTGTTTCCTGTAGGTACTTTTGAATTATGTGGAATTGTTTTTTCAGATTCACCATAACTAAATTAGTTTATAAAAAAAAAAAAAATTATAAGTCTTTATTTGTCTCCCCATCATTTGTTTAAATCTTTCAGTCTTCAGTCTAACTTATTCATTGATAACATTACAACTTCCTCTTTCAATTCATCTCATCCTACCCTAATTTCATCTATCAATTTCTTGTTTGGTGTCTACACATGTTGCTATGCTATTTCACAACTCAAAAGCTTACATTAATCAAGCCATTCAATTCAGAAAAATCTATCATAGCACAAGCAACTCAATTCACTCATCATTCAAATTCCACCAAACAATCCACAATTCTCATCAGCAAATATATTTAGAAAAACTGATTTCTCCATTCATAAGCAAAGCTACACAAATCAAAAAGTCGTCATTCTTTATTTATTGAAGATCAAGCAATGAAAAAGGAAGAGATAAGAAAATGTGAAAAAGAAAATGCAAAAGAAAATGAGATGCATTTTTTTGCAACCGATTTTTTTTTCATCGATGTTTTCATACAAGGGCTTAATTACAAAGATAGAAGAAGGAAAGAAACAAGACAAGTCATTTCTTTTCCTATCATACTTAGGGAAGTTCATTTAATGTTCAAACCTATAACTAGTCAAGAGGGAGAGAATTGTGATCTGACTTTGGTCGCTTAGCCTTGCCACCTTCCTCTTTGTCGGGGTGTACTCACTCCATTGAGAGAGCCATTTGGCTAATAAGATCATTATTTCTCTACCCAATAGAGTTTAGGACTCCCTCAAATTCACCTTAGGCATAGTACATCTTGATCAAATTGTTAATGACCATATCTAAGCTCTATGTCCATAATTTTTCCTTGTAGTTGAGGGTTGCTTCCATCTCCTTATCCCTCTTTTCTATGAGGAGCTTGATTTCCTTCTGATGTTCCTTATATAAATATCCAAAGGAATTTGCCTTTTGCAATGTATTCTTCTTATGAGTCATAAACTCGTCTATTTTTAGACTATTTTTCTTGCATTTTTTCAACAGTTTATGATTCATTTTAATGCAGAATTATGGAATAATCACCAACTTTATGTTTTGTAGGTTTTGAATACAAAAAAAGCAAATCCAACAAGAAAAGAAGAAAAAAATTGGCTAAGGCAGAAATTTCGCGACATAATCTCAAAATGTCCTGACATAATCCCAGAATGTTGCAACATAAGCTCAAGGCAACCAGCAGGGCTATGTCGCAACAAATAATGATATGTCGCAATAAGAAAAAGCTGAGTTTAAGTTGGAAGTAAAGATTGTCGCAACATTTCACAACTTTGTCACAACATAATATGAGAAGGATTTAATGATAAATGTTGCAAAAAAGAATTTTATGTCGCAATGGATCTTTATGCCGCAACATTGTCTAAGAAGTTCCTGAAGAAGAATGTCACGACAGAGCAGAAGAATGTCACGACATTGATCAAAGAAAATGGCAATACATTTATGTCATGACACAACGAAACTATGTCGCGACATAAAATGGCAAACTAAAGGAACAAGACAAAACAAGTTGGTTGCAACAAAGGTTTTTATGCTGCAACAAATATTTTAGAGAATGACTAGATCAAGGCAGGAAATATGTCGCAAAATTTTCAAAGTACGTCGCGACATAAAGTTCATAAGTCAGCATAGCAAGGCAAGAAGGTTATGTCACGACAGAGAAGTTTTATATCACGATAATCATAACATAATGCTAAGAAGGAACTCTGTCGCGACATAGAACTTCATTGTCGTGATAAAGATAAAGAAGAACTACAGAAAGAATGTCGTGACACAGAAATTTATGTCGCGACATAATGAAGGGCTAAAGGCAAAGATATTTATCGTGACAATCGGAAGCTATGTCAGGACATTAATTGAAGAGAAGTGCCTAGAAGAGAACTACAGAATGTCGTAACATTTTCGATAAATGTCACGACACTGTTAGAGCAAAAGAGTTAATTTATGTCACAACACTCCAAAATTATGTCGCGACATAAAACAAAGCTGAAAGCTAAGACACTCTGTCATGACACAGAAATTTTATGTCATGACACAATCAAGAGCAGTAAGAAGGAAACTTTCTCGCAATAAAGCTTTCTATGTCACAACAATTATCAAACAAATTTAGCTAAGCTCTGTCACGACATTTTCAAACTATGTCACGACATAATTTCAGAAAAAGGCAAAGAACACTGTCATGACATAACACTGCAAGCCACGGCGAAAAGATGGAGGAGAAACAAAGCAATGTCACGACATAATTTTCCATGTCGCGACAAAGACGCCACTTGGGCCAATTTTAAGGGATCCACAATTTCAACCTCAAAGTGCGGCCTATCATTTTAAAATCTATAATTAGAAGCACATAGTGGTACTACAGAATTTCAAAGCCAAACCAGAACATCTCGGTAGCTGGATTTTCCTTATATATCCTTTATTTTTATTTTTCTTTATTTCTTTTTTCATGATTAGTTTTAGCTTACATTTTAGCTAGTAGTTTCTTTTGATTTAAGTAAAGATTGCTGAAGTTTCGGGAAATGGGTTCATTGTAAAATTCTCGTTTTCATATCATTTTATTTTCAATGGAGTTTGAAATTTATGGAGTTCATTTATTTCAGCTTTGATTGTACTCTCAAGAATTTTCCTTGGACGCTTAGTCACGTTATTTGTAACTGCTTGCACAGAGCTCCCTCTAGGAACGAACTGATGATTAGTTATCATTTTTCTGCACAACTTGAATGAATGTCATCATTAGAACTTTGAATTTATTTAATTAGTGTTGTTTTTTAAATTAACTATTCCGAATATTAGTAGCTTATACCTAGAAAAGAACTAAATCTTACTCTGATTTCCTGGAGGTGCTCTGAGTGACACAGAGATGGAGATTCCTGAGAGTATGGAACAATTACTTAGGGGTATGCTAAACTAACATTATGGAACTAATGAACTCTAAAAGATTACTCTGATAGATCACTAATTTACTCAGAAATTGAGGATTAGTTGGTTGATGTATCGCCACCGATTAGAGGTTTCTCCTCTGGGTTGATTAAATGATCTCGATCCCATGTTAATATAGATATAATCAATGAGATCGAGTTTACTCAAATTAGTAGGATGAGATACCTAAGGATCGAGAAGGCTTGCACATCCTATCTATAGCAGCACTCCTTCAGTGACTAGGAATAAGGTATGAAGCACGAGCGAAAAATACCCATCTTAGAAAAGAGGATTAAATCCTGCTAAGTAACTGACACCCATGTGTCCGGAAAGAATATGGTTTCTAATTAGTGAAATGTATAGTGTATGAGGAATCCAAACCATATTACCTTGCATCTCTGACAAGTTCAGATTTCAAACTGATGGCTTAATTACATTGTAGAATGATGCATAAATTGATAATTATACATTGATCTATTTCCCAATGTTAACTTTACTCAATGAACTCTCAATTATAATTTATTTTGAATTGTTGTTATAGTTATAAAATTGTAATCATTCATTCGTTCTTAGTTAATCAAATCAATTTGTATTTTTGAGTTGAAACAGTAAATATCTTAAGTAGCAGGGGTAATTGATCTTAGATCCCTCATAAGATCCTCGTAGGAATGATATCTAGACTTAAAATCCACTTTATTACTTGTATGACCTATGCACTTGCAGAGAATTAGACCTAACATAAACTTGTAAGAAATTACATACATATCGAAAAACATTATTTTATAATTCTCAATCTAAGCAAGTTTTTGGCGCTGTTGTCGGGGACTGAATAGTCCTAGGTAGCAATGATAGAAATTTGGTACCTAACAAAAAGGTCTGAACAATTTTTTGGTGTCGTTGCCAAGGACTGAATAATCCTAGGTAGCATTGACAAATTTGGTATATAGAAAAAGGTCTGAACATCTTCTCCATTGCATCCTCTCTCTCTTTCATTATCTTCAGGAGCTCATTGTCTCTTTTCAACTGGTCTGAAATGAAAGCTTTTTTCTTTGCCTTGACTTCTTCTCTTAATTATCTTTCTTTTCTATCTAGCTAATCCCTCCACTCTTTATCTATTTGTTTGAGTGCATGCTACAAATTTTGATCGCTTCTTTTCAGCTTGCATCCATATACTCATCTCTCAATTGCAGTTGGAATTTTAGTTGTCTATCCCTTTCCCGCACTTTTTGGTCTTCATAACTTCAACATTCCATCATTTCGCATTGTCAGTTTATCACTTTAAGCTCTCAAATTAACTCTGATGAATATCTTCGACATCCGGAGATAAATCTCCAAAATGGGGCTCAAGCCCTCCGCCTCTCTTGTCTCTCTTGAATTCTGGCTTTCAAATGGGCTTGCCTACTTCTCTATCATCCCCTTCCTCTTCTTCAATTTCTACTTCTTTCTCCTTGCCTTTATTCTTTGGACCCTTGGTGATTCCAATCAATGTCCGAGGAGAAGCTCTAGGACATGTTTCTTCTTCCCAAGTTCCTTTCACACCTCCTATGATGCAAAGTCTAGTGATTGTTCCTGGGTGTGGGATCGACCTCAGATTTACTCAGAAAGTAAACTCGAATGGAGTTTTAAACATTCTGCCCAAATTGTTCTCATACTCCTTCAAAGAATGCATACAAGAGTATTAGCTCATTCTTTCTCACTGTACTAAGATGTTTGGAGGGCAAGAGGACTGAATTGTAAAAGTAAAACCATACCTTAGCCTCCTCTGTTAATGAGCCTCTTGCAATGGATTCATGTGGGGTTTTCCTTGTTGACTTCCATTTCCCTTAAGTCTACAATTCTCTAATACTCTGGCTCATTTAACAATTTCTTGAATCAGACCATCTTTTCAACTTTAGATTAAAAGTTCATTTATCTTCTCTGATCGAAGATAGCCACTTCCTCCGACATAAATGCGGTTCTCTCTCATCTCTAATTATGTTCGCATAAAATTCCTTGACTAATACCACAAAACCATGTGCTTTGTGCTCGTAAAGTCAATGCCGCCCTCTTTTCTCAATCACTTTAATAAAGGGTGAGATAAGCTTGTTGAACCCTCTTTCAATAATGAAATCCTTTTCCTTCAGATTCTTCTCCCATAAGACAAAAGCACTATTTGAAATAAACTCACTCACTTCCTCTTCTTTGCCCTTGCCTGCTTTCTTTAGCATTCCTCTTTTCATCCTTCACGTGAATGCTTTCGTTTCGTTTCTCGCTGGTCTATCTTCTTGAACATTTTATGATTGAAGCTCCATATTGGCTTCTTCTTCATTCTCAGCGTGTTCTTCCATTATCTCATTCAAGTTCAGAATCAGATTCGATGGTTCAGACATGGTTGAAATCTGGTTTAGGGATTTAGGGTTTTCAAAAGAAGATGAGAGACAAATTTGGTGAAAGTAGATGAATTGTATGAGAAAGTGGGCATTTCAACCTTTGAGGTTCTCTATTTTTTAGGCCAAATGATTTGTTATGTTTTTTAAATTGTCGCGACAAAACAATAGCCTAGGGTTTTTTTTTTAAAACTTATGAAATTCCATAGGGTATTATGTTGGGACATAATTATACCCTGGTGAAGTAAAATAATGTCAAGACATAAAGTATTATGTCATGACATAATTTCCTGCAATATATAAAAGTCTAGAGCAATCTTTGTTGCGATAAAGAGAAATAATGTCTCGATAAAGCAAAAATAATGTCGCAACAAAAAGAAAGAATGTCGTGACAAGGCAGTGCATTTTCCTCAAAATTGCAAATTTAACATTTTCAACCAATTAACACACAAAATAGTATGCAATGCATTCAAACCACTGACATCATACTTGTGAAGACATGTCTAACAGCAAAGAACCTCAATTCAAGTATGAATAGTGCACTCATTTCTTCATTCAGTATCATTAAACATGATGATAATCAAAATATTCAAGGAATGGGCACAACAAATTTAGGGAAAAAGAACAAGTTTGATTATCATCAACTATTCATTATCCTTAAATAACAAGTTAGGGAAAAAGAAAGACTCCCCCTTGTAACACTTTCTGCATAATGAGTTTAAGAAAGAATGCTTCTAAATAAAATCCATCACTAATTTTAGCTTCATCGTCCTGAAAAGTCAACAAAATCACACAATAAAATTTCAAACAATTAAAACTAAACTTCAAACACACAAAATTTATCAAAATCAATTTAACTATGAAAATTAAAATTTTCTTAGGTTGCCTCCCAAGTAGCTGCTCATGTTTTATGTCTTTAGATAGACATTTGCTGTAAAATGCTTTATTTCAGCAAAAGTCTACCATCTCTTCTAAATTTGGAACTAATCTTCATTTATGTTCACTCTAAGATAATGTTTTAATCTCTTACCATTCACTTTAAACTCATTTCCATATTTAGTTTTCAATGTCACTGCTCCAAAGGTGTACTTGCAACTGCTGTGTAAGGACAACTCCATCTTAACTTCAATTTTCTTAGAAATAGCTTGAGCTTGGAATTGTACAGCAGGACTAGCTCTCCTACTTTGAATTCTCTCCTCATAATTTTCTGATCATGCCACTTCTTTGTCTTATCCTAGTAGATTATGGCATTATCATAAGCTTCATTCCTCAATTCTTCCAATTCATTCAATTGGAGTAATCTTTCTTCCTTTGCATCTTGGAAGTCACAATTCAATTTCTTGATAGCCCATATATTCTGTATTCCAATTCTACTGAGATGATGCCTTTTTCAAATACTATTCTTCAGAGGGGGACCTAATGGGAGTTTTGTGTCATGCTCAATGTTTCACAAATCATCATCTAGCTTTATGCATCGTTTTTATGCTTCGAATTCACTGTTTTCGAATTCCTTTATCTCCTATTGGAAATTCCTAGTTTTCCTATTGACTCCGAGGGTGATAAGCCAACCCTTTATGTCTAATTCTCAGACTGTTTCATGAATTTTGTAAACACTTATATTTGCAAAATGGCTTCCTCATCACTAATGATTGTTCTCGGTGATCCAAATCTTCTAAAATATTAATGTGAAACCCGCGACTGTGGTCACATCATTTCTAGGATAAGTTATTGCTTCCACCCATTTGATACATAATCCACAGCTAGAGAATGTATAGATTTCCAAAATGAGGATGGGAAAGGTCCCATGAGTCTATCCCCCTTACATAAAAAAATCACACCACTGTAAGATTCTCAGAAGGGCATCTCATTTCTTCTACTTATGTTGCCTATTATCTGACATTTATCACAATGTTTCACCCATTAAAAACACTCTCTGAATAGAATAGGCCAACAAAAACCTGATTGGAGAATTTTATGGGTTG
Source organism: Tetrastigma voinierianum (assembly GCA_016808115.1). NCBI lineage: Eukaryota > Viridiplantae > Streptophyta > Magnoliopsida > Vitales > Vitaceae > Tetrastigma > Tetrastigma voinierianum. Next base: position 212,707 of record JAEQBH010000029.1, on the reverse strand, counting down.
TTCTATCTCCCGCAAAGTGTCCTCTATATGGTGATGCATAACATTTATCAAGAATTTTACCTTGTTCTATTTCTTGTACACTTCTCCTGATAATCAAATATGCTCCTCTTCTGAAAAGTAGGGGGTCATCCCATATATAAAATATGCTATCAGTTCTCAACTTTCTTTTTTGTTGGTAGTTGAACTTAGGTGGAATAATTCCGCAAGCTAAGTAATTCACAATATCAGCATACGAGGGTACTTGGATTGATAATTGAAAAAGTTTCTCATATGGAATTTTTTTTGCTATTTCAATTCCCTTTTCCACTTCAGTAAGCTTTTCTAATATAGACAAGTGATCAACTATCACATTTTCACTACCCTTCTTGTCTTTGATTTCTAAATCAAACTCTTGCAGCAGCAATACCCATCTGATCAGTCTTGGTTTGGCATCTTTCTTTGTCATCAGATATTTAATTGCATCATGATCAGTGTGTATGATAACATGGGACCCCAATATGTAAGGCCTGAATTTTTCACAAGCAAACACCATAGCCAACATCTCCTTTTCATTGGTAGAGTAGTTCTCTTGTGCCTCATTGAAGGTTTTGCTGGCATAACCTTTGCCTTTAAGGCCTCTCTACTATTACTTCTTCCTGAGTGTTTTGTTGTATCTCTCTCTGCTCTGCTAATACTGCTGATTTAACACTTTGAACTTTCTTCATATTTCTCAATGTCTTCACCAAATTTGTGTCCAAAGGCAGCAATTCTGCTTCTAGTTTTCTAGGCCTATGAGATCTTCCTGAAATGGAAACACACTAAGATCAAATGAAATCAGTGGAAAACAATTATATCACTATCAACTCATAAAACATTTTTAGTAGCTTACTCAGCTACTGCAGTTAAAACTATTTTGTAAATTTTCTGAAATTTTTGATAACAGAGAAAAATGTCCAAATTAGAAATTCTCTTTTTTGTTGGAATATTGATATTTAAATTCTTCTTTCAATCCCCGAAAACAACGCTAAAAAATTGTATGGACAAACTTCTAACACGACTACTAAAGACTAACTAAAGTCCCCGACAACGGCTCCAAAAACTTGATGATTTGAGACACAAGTTTAAACCCAATGATTTATTTTTGACATTGCTACTTGAAAGTTGTTTAGAATCCCCCCGGCAACAGCACCAAAAGCTTGATGATTTTTTACACAGATTTAAACCCAATGATTTATTTTTGACACTGCTACTCAAAAGTTGTTTAGAATCCCCGACAATGGTGCCTAAAACTTGATGACTTGAGACACATGTTTAAACCCAATGATTTATTTTTGACACTCCTACTCGAAAGTTGTTTAGAATCCCCAGAAACGGCGCTAAAAACTTGATGAATTTTTACACACAAGTTTAAACCTAATGATTTATTTTTGACACTGCTACTCGAAAGTTGTTTAGAATCTCCAGCAACGGCGCCAAAAACTTGATCATTTATAACCTTTTCTATATAAACCAAAATACTTATGTCACTATTCCATTCAATGTATAAATCTTTTCTCTATATAAATTTTAGTTTTTGGGCTTTAATGAACAATTTTCGTAAGTGCACAAATACAAGCAATAAAGTGATTTTAAAAAATAAGTCCAAGTATTCTACTTGAGCATTATTGAGAAATCCAAAGATAAATTACCCCAACTACTCAAGATCCTTACTATTTGAACTCAAAAGTACAAAATTGATTTGTTTAAACTAAAGAAATGATGACTAATTAAAATTCTATAACTATAACAAAAAAATTAAAATGAATTAGATTGGAGAGTTCACTGAGTAAAGTTAACACTGGGAAATAGATCAATGTATAATTATCAATTTTTGCATCATTTTATAACTTAGTTCAGCCATTAGTTTGAAATCTGAACTTGTCAAAGATGAAAGGTAGAATAGTTTGGATTCCTCCATACACTATACATTTCACTAATTAGAGAACCATATTCCTACCAGGTCAATGGGTCTAAAGAGCTACTTGTAAGATAGAATCCTCTTTCTAAGAAGTGGGTATTTTTCTCCTTAACCAACCAAAGATTTCACACCTATTTCTTAGACCTGAAGACTGCCATTTCTATGCATGTGGATAATGCAAACTTTCTCCAATGTACTGTATCTCACCCATCAACTCCACAAAGTTCTCTCTCCTCTTGATTAGAGAGGCAATACGGGATCAAGATCATTCCATTAGACAGGGGAGAAACCTCTAATCAATTAAACTGATACACATCTAACTAATCCTCACACCATGAGTAAATTAGTGATCTACCAAAGTAATCTTTCAAAGTTCATTAGTTCCATAATATTAGTCTAACATACCCCCAAGTAATCCGCTCCTCCATACTCGTGAATTCCATCTCCGTGTCACCCGAGGGCCCCTGAAACTGTAAAGCAAGATACAAATTCTTTTCCCTCGGTACAAGCTACTAATATTAAGAATGCTTAATTTCAAGAACAATACCACCAGCCACCCAAGCATTTCTAACTATGATATTCTTTTTATTTGCGTAGAAAATAAGATCTAACACTAGTCCATTCCCGGAGGGAGCTTAGTATTTCAAAACTGGATTACAAATTAGAGTGACTAACTGATCATGAAAATTCACTAAAATTGCAAGAAAACTGAGATAAATGAACTCTAGAAAATTTCCAAATTCCATTGAAATCAGACAGTAATGAAAACTAAATTTTTATGATGAACCTAGCTCGAAACTTTAGCCCAAATCACTACTCAAATCCAAAGAAAATACTAGCTAAAATGTTAAGCTTAAACTAAATCGGTAAAAAGAAATAAAAGAAAAATAAAAAGGAAAATAATATACAAAGGAGACTTCAGCTACCTAGATGTTCCAGGTTCGGATAAGCTACACATAGTGCCCTATGTGCTTCTATTTATAGGTTTTCAAAATGATGGGCCAAAATTGAGGTCAAGCAAAGGATTCCCAAATTAGCATAGTTTGATCACTTTATCGCGACATGTCTAGGTCACGGCTACACCGTAGCTGGGCATTTGGTCTCCATCTTGTCGTGGCTTGTAGCAGGTTAGTGTCGCGGACAATGTGTCAGGTTTTTTCTTTGAATTATATCGCCATACTTTGGAAATGTCGCATAACCTCAAAATTTAAATTAGTCTTTAGAATTGCTGCACATAAGTGTCTTATGTCGCAACATTTCTTTCATGCCTCGTAGTGTAAATACTTGAATGGTATGTCGCGACATAAAAACTTTGGCCACGACAAATGTTTTTCCTTGCTACTCTTTATTGTGTCGCGACAATAAATTTCTGTGTCGCGACATTCTTCTTGTAGTTCTTTTGAACCTTTGTAGTGACAATAAATTTCTACGTCGCGATAGATTTCAATCTCAACATTATGTTATGATTGTCGCGACATAAGACTTTTGCTATCGCGACATAGCTTTCTTGCCTTGCGATGCTATCCTTTGAACTTTATGTCGCAACATATATTAGAAATGTTGAGACATATATCATGCCTTGAACATTTTATTCTCTGGAAATGCTCACAGAACATCAAAACCTTTGTCAGACCAACTAACTCGACTTGTCTCTTTAATATGCCATTTTCTGTCGTGACATAGTTTTGTTGTGTCGCGACATTCTTTCTTCTCTCTTCAGTTCTTTATGTCGCGACATTGTTCTTTATGTCTCTCTTCAGTTCTTGACAAAACTTTACTGTCATTTGCTTTTATCTTTATTGCAATGAAGCACAAGAATGTCGCGACATTCTTCTTGCCTTCGATCTTCCATTCTTGTCACAACAATGTTTTTTTATGTCATGACATAAATTCTGGTAGCACTTCAGAACTTTCTGCTACTGCTATACATAAAAATCCATTTATCGCAACATAGTTCTCATTTTCCGATTTCGCCGAGTCGCAACATTCATTTCCTTTTGCTGGCAACATCAGTTATCAATCCTTCATATTATGTCGCAACAATCGCGGATAAATCTTTAAACTTCCAACTCGCCTAACTTTGTCTCTTGTTGTGACATATCACTACTTGTCGCGACACCTCTCACGATTGCTCAGCTTCGCTATGAAGATTCTAAGATTATGTCACTTATTATTATGTGTGATTATGTCGTGACATTCTATGATTATGTCACGACATTTCTTCCTTAGCCAATTTTTTGCTGCTTTTCTTGTTGGATTTGTTTCTTTTACATTCACAATCTACAAAACACAAAGTTGGTGATTATTCCATAATTCAAGATTAATACGAATCATAAACCCCTAAAAATGCAAGAAATGACTGGGCAATAGATGAGTTTGTGGATCAAGTATAAATCCACAAGCAATAAAAAGTCGAATCCATGATTTCCAAGCTCTAAGAGAGAGATTTCTCTAATTTAATGAATTAGAAGAGCTGAGGAATGAAGCTTACGACAATGCAAGAATTTACAAGGACAAGACTAAGAAACGGCATGACTAGATGATATTGAGGAAATAATTCAAAATAGGAGAATCAGTCCTCTTGTACAATTCAAGGTTTAGATTATTTCCTGGGAAGCTCAAATCAAGGTGGAGTGGTCCTTACACAGTCATTAAAGTTACACCCTTTGGAGAAATTACATTGAAGTCAAATTCAGGAAATGAGTTTAAGGTTAATGGCCAAAGATTGAAGCACTATTTGAGAGGCAATCTGAATGAAGAGTAGTCTCATATTTGAAGAGAAAGGAAGAAATTGATGAAAAAAGAAAATATTACAACAAAGTCTAGCCAAAAGACTTAAAAAGGAGCAGCTTCTTGGGAGGCAACCTAAGCAAAAATTTTAATTTCCATTTAAATTTGATTTTATTGCATTTTATGTGTTTGAAGTTTATTTTAAATTTTTAAAAGTTTTATGTTGGTCATTTGTTTGTTTTTCAAGTCATGAAAGCTAGTCATTAAGTGAGGTAACTGTCAAGGAGCAGCTGATAATGTAAGGAAGGAGATAAAGCATATTAAAAGAGAAAAGCATGCTCAACAATCTTGTGAGAAACTTCCTAATTAGCTTTTATGACATTTTGATTAGTTTTCTAAATAGCTATTGAAATTGTAGAACAAAGAAATTGGGCTGAAAATTGGATCATGCTTGAATTGAGATGTTTTGTTGTTATTAAAATGGGTATTCACAAGCATGATTTTTGTGTTTTGGATGAATTGCATACTATTTTTTTTGTTGATTGGTTGAAAATGGTTAAAAAAAAAAAAAAAGCTTTTCTTTTGAATGAAAAAGCATATTTTGTAGTGACATAATTTTTCTTTGTCGCAAAAAATACTACTTTTGCCTTCCCCCAGTTGAAGAAATTTTATAATGAATATAAAATTTATGTCACATTTCAATTTATATTGAAATATGTGGGTTGCAACAAATAAATTATGTGTCACGACATAAATTCAAGGCCTCAAGACAACATAAAAATTTATGTCACAACATTTCTCAATTTGGACTGAAATTAATGTCAAGGAGACAGAATTCTTAGGGCTATACATAAAAAATTAGGTCTAGCTTAAAGAATGTCGTGACATGTGTTTGCCTTGTCAGTGACAATTCAATTGTCACAACATTAATTGGGCCTATAAAAAAGAATTTGGAACATTTGGAGTCCATAATTTTGAAAAAGCCTTTCTTCCTCCAAAAATCACTAAAGCCACCTCTCTACATTTACCAAATCCTTTACCCATTCTCTTCGAAAACCCTAAATCCCATTCCAGTTAGCCAAAATGTCTAAACCATTAAGTTTGATTCCAAACCTAAACGAGATGATGCAAGAATATGTGGGAAATGAAGTGGAAGTTACTCAAGAACCTATGACAATAGTTAGTTAGGAAGAAGGAGTTAAAGCAACAATGAAAGCAGAAATTGAAACAGAGTAGCTGTTAGAGGAAAATAGGAAGAGAAAGAGGAGCGAAGAAGATACGAAAGAAGAGGAGAAAGTTATGACTTGATCTCAGATAGTGTTTCATAGTTATGAAAGAGACTCTGTTGTAGAAGGATTTCATAGGAGAAAGAGGGTTTGTAAAACTCATATCACCAATAAGAGAGGTGATTGAAAAATAGGTCAATTTGCTTTAAGGAAAGCAATAAACCATTGGCTTAATGTAGCTTGTGGGTGTGAGAGTTTTATGCGAACATGATGGGTAAAAAGTAAAAGAGCTGTTATGTAAGAGGAAAGTGGATCTCTTTTGGGTCTAAATTCAAACACTTGCAAAAAGAGCCAAAGTATGAGAAGATAATTGAATTGCTGACATATGGGAAAGGGGAGTGGAAAGCTACAAAGAAAAACTCGTTTGAGTCTATTGCTAGAGGATCCTTGACATAGGAGGCAAAGGTATGGTTCTATTTTCTAGCCTCAATCATGCTACCTTCAAAACATTTGAGCACAGTTCGACAGAAAGAGGCAATATTGCTATATGCAATATTGAAAGGATACAAAATAAATGTTAGGAAGATTATAGAGAAATTAATTATGGATTACTTCAAAGAACATCGTACGTAGGGTCGACTCACATCCAAAGAACTATCACTGTGCTCAGATATCAGAGTGGATAGGAAGGAATCTCAGAAGAGGAAGAAAGATGTACCAAAACCTCTCCATTAACCCTTATTAGCCTCACTAGACCACCTTTGAGCAAAGATAAAGGAAAAGCAAAAGAAATGGAAGAAGATAACAAAGAAAGCAGGGAGAATGAGCAAGGCATCAGTAGTAAGCCTCAATAAAGAAAGAGGGAAGAGGGCAATTAAGAAATATGGAGCCCACCTAGAATCTATCTTCGCATGACAGAGATTACAAATCAGAACCCAGCCAAGGTTCTAGACAACAAGGTAACAATCAAGAAATTCTAGAAATTTTGAAGAGAATGGAGGAAGGCATGAAAGAAAGGGAATATCATCTGAGGAAAGCGCTAAAAGAAAGAGCTATATTCCTTGACAGAGAATTGAGAAATAGAGATCAGTACTTTGATGAAGTGATCAAACAAAGAGAATTAGAATGGAGGGAAGAATTGGAACGACAAGAGATAGAGTAGAGAAAAGTGATAAGAGACAGAGATGTGGCTGATGAGTATAAAACTCATCTATGTTTTGAGTTCATTTCACATGTTAATTTGAGCATTTTATATCCATATTCATGTAAAAATCATAAAATTTCCTCTAAACTTGGTTTTGCAGGATTTTTGATTGAAAGCAAGTGATTTAATAAGAAAATATGCAAAATAGTTCCAAAAAGAGAGTTAATCGGATGTCTCATAGCGCGTCATGGGGAAGATGAATTTTTATGTATCATTTGGAGCATCAAATGGCTTAACTCTACCATGGTTGCATTCTAAATTCAAAGAGCTTTCCAAAGACACCTCACACGCCCAAATCCGAGTTAAAATGAAGAAGTTATGGCCCCAACAAGTTGAAGAAGAAAAAAACAAACTACTGAGCAAAAACTATGTCGCGACAGTTAAGTGGGACAAGAACTTGTCACTAATAGCAGCGACGTAACTTTGTCGCGACAAAACCCAAATTTTATCACAACAAAGCCTGTGACAAAACTTTTTCGCAACAAAACCAGATTTTGTTTCAACAAAGCCAGCAACAAAACTAGAAACTATGTCACAACAAAGTTTTACTTTGTCACATCGCAACAAAGTTTTACTTTCTCACAACAAAGCTCACTTGTCGCAATAGTGCAAGCCAGCATAAACTTTGTCGTGACAAAAAGTTTTATTATGTCGCAACATTAGCCGCATCCGTAACGTCGCATGTCGCGACCAAAAATGCTAATGTCGACTCAAGTGTCGAAACCGTAAGTTTAAAATTATATTTTGGAGCGCTTTCAATCCCATTTTAATTCATAGACTGGTAACATCATTTTTTTAGGTTTTTAGGGCAACGGGGAGGTAGGAGAACACCTCTCGTGGGGTTTCTCTCTTTAAACTGCCCATTTTTTAGTTTTGTTACAAATTTTGATTTTTAGTAGATCTTAGAGTAGTTTTAGAGCATATTTTTATTTGTATTGAAGAGATTTAGGTGTTGTACATCAAATATACATATTTCATTACTGTTTAGATAAAGATTGAAGCTCAAATCTGGATTTTTCTCTCACTAATTGTCTCTTGATTTCTTTCTTTATTTTCTTACTAGTTGTTTGATTAGTGATGATTGGAATCTAGTAATGGAACATTAAACACCCTCTAAGGGTGGGGATTTATTGTTGAACATTTAGATTTGCATATTTTCAATTTATTTTGTGGGTTTAAAGACTAGTTTTATATAATTGGTATTGTTCATATAATGAGTTGTTCTGAATATCAGTAGCTTATACCTATAAAAGAGTTATATCTTTGCTCTGATTTTCAGGAGCCCCTCTGAGTGACACAGAGATGGAGATTCCTGAGAGTAAAGAGCAGTAACTTAAGGGTATGTTAGACTAATATTATGAAACTAATGAACTTTGAAAGATTACTTTGATAGATCACTAATTTACTCATAGTGTGAGGATTAACTAGATGATGTATCAATTTAATGTTTAGGAGGTCCACCCGGGATATCAATCTCTGATCTAAGGTAATCTAATCAGAGGAGAGACCTTATTTAGATTTGATGGCTGAGATACCAATTACATTGGATTAGGCTTGCATTATCCTGTCTATGAGGGCAAGCAATCTTTAATCCTAAGAAAATGGTGTGAAGTACTGGAAAGGAAAAATACCTAATTCTTAGAACGAGGATTATATCCTATAAGTAACTGATTAGTGATTCGCACGTAAACATGTAGCTAGGCAACTCCGAACCAACAAAATTTATAAACCTATACCTTGTACTGTTGTAGCCTAGATATTACAGTATAGCGGCTCTAGGGTCGGACTCAATGATGGGTTTTCTTCGTGCAAAATGACTTTAAGTTGGCTCAAAATGGTGAATTTCAATTTGGATTTTAAGGTTTGGTAAAAACAGTGAGGTTTGGTGGTAAAAACTAACAGTAAAATAAATTAAAATGTAAAAGAGAACTCCTTGATGTGTTGGGTCACTAGGGTTAAGTCTCTAGGGTAAATGAGGATTTCCTGGGTCCTTTCCTCGCGTTGGGGAGGATGACCTATAGTCATCTCCCGAACCAGATCTTCATGTAGCTACAAAAACTAACCTTATTAAATCTCTCTGAAAATGGCATTCACTAGCCATTAATGTTCTCAATCAGAGTAAACAAGTCTCCTTGACTCACGTTACAATGGGTAATAAATGGCACCAATGAACATCATAAGATCTAGTAATATGATCCAAAGCTGAGCACTAAAAAGATTACCAAGTACTGACCATTCAACATGAATCAAAGGGATCTAAACCTAGAGTTAAAAGGAGAACACAAATGACAGTGAGTACCTGCGTGAAAAACGTGGAACTCCTCATTTTGCCCTAGATCCTTTGCCCAGTGACCCTCTACTTCAAGGAAGAAGGGGGTCTAGCCACTAATCCTCCGAGTTGTCATCCTGAGAGGGTGTTTGGCTACCCAGAAAGTGAGAGAAAAAGAGAGAAAATGAGATAAACGAGAGAAAGAGCGGGAAGAGATGAAAGGTTCCCGCCCAATTTATTAATGAGCCAAAAAAAGGATCCCTCACATAAAGGTTTGTCGCTTATACGCCTCCCCAAAACAATACAAATTACCAAATCAACAAAAGCAATTAACTATTATAAGGACAAACAAGAAATTAAGAGAATAAAGGTAAAATTCAAACCTGGGTAAGAGGAATTTCGTTGTCGCAGGCCAAAGTGAATAAAGGCAGGGGACTTGAACTGCGCAAGAAATGCGCTTATAACCTACGAAATTCGCAGTTGCGGCCTCGCAACCCCAAAATTCCTCGCAGTGTTTCATTTTTTCTCACTTTTCGCTTCTTCTTTCCTTCTCTGATCCGATTCGTAACGATGAGTTCAACTCGGTTCTGTTTGAATTGACTTTATAATTTTGGTATAAATAGCTTGCAAAAACTACAAAATAGCCAAAATGCCATCAGTAGAATAGCAGTGGACCTTAATGTGCACTCCAAGTTAATTACGCTGATTAAGACACAAAAAGTTAGCTCAAAACCTACAACAAATGTGGTTCAAAATAACAATTCTTGAGTTAATTCAACTAATAGGACCTTGTATTTAAAGGAAAGTGGTTCTCTAATTAGTGAAAAGTATAGTGTGTGGAGGAATCCAAGCTATACTACATTGATCTTGGAAAAATCTAGCATTCAACTCATAAATGTCGCACTGTCAACGAAATGTAAACCGATTTGTAAATAATTATCCCCCATCCCTAGTGTCTCTCTTCATACATTTTAGAATTAAGTAGTTGTTTGTTTGATAGATTTTAGGATTAGTTTTAAATCAGTTTTTATTTCAATTAAATTGACTTTATTCCATATCCTATTTGGTTGCCTAAATAGTGAAGAGCCCTTGTAATCGGGGTGCTCAAATTCCAATTAGAGAGAACCTCCAATCCTCGGAGATATATAATTTACCTTCTAGAGTCCATTCTTATTACTTGTATGGATCCGTGGCACTGTGAAAGGGGATGAGTGTTAGTACGTTTTCTCATTTCTGCTTGAGTATGCTTACTTTGTTTCCAATTGTTTTTGAGTATTTACCACATTCACTTCCTCGCCATGTTTTCATAAATACACTATTGTCCTTAAAGTTTTTGCGCCATTGCTCGGGATCAGTTTAGTTTTGCAGTGTGGTCGAAAATTGGTTAACAAGTTTTTGGCGCCGCTGCCGGGGACTTAGTTTAGTCTTTGGTAGCAGTGTCATAAAATTGGTCAACAGTGACCTTTTGGGAAGAGACAGGCATACATGAGTCCAATCTATTGAAAATGTTGGAGGACAAAGACAAAGTCATTAAGGTAGCTCTGGAGTCAAGGGATAGAGAGAGTGGTAGAGCAGTCTTGAGCATTGCAAACAAAGCCTTAGACTAATGACTTATGAGCATATCAAAATAGGACAACATTGGAATCCATAGGTAAAAGGCAATGTGAATTAGTAAAGAGTAATGTAGAGATTTTGGATTGCAATGAAGACAGTATCTGGTAAATAAAGGCCTAGTACATCATAATATTTAGGATAAAACATGAAAAATGAGAAAGAAGAAACTCTAGTGGTCATAATGATGGTGAGTCTTCAATCTTCTTCCCCAAATCCCAAGTTCTTCTCCACATCTTGAAGAACAGCTACCAAGCCTCCTCTCTTGTTCCCCAACTGTTGTTGGATGTGTAATACCCCAAAATATGCCCTAACAGTTTTATAACATTTTTAGGGTGTAATATAAGTTAAATAAAACTGAGAAACCCGAAAATAAGCAAGGGTAAATTTGTAATTTGTCAAAACAGGACACAAAAGTCATAATATAAGAAAAGGACATGCTATTATAGAACTGGGCCTTACAAGTATGGTGCAAATAGTATGTAATTGAGGACCCGATGGTAACAGAGAACATTAAATAAAAGGGGATAAGACCAAGTTTGGTCTGCATTCGGGAGCAAAACGAGGGGAGAGAGGGAATAAAGAATAAAGAAAAGGAAGAAAAATCAAGGAAAAGGCATGGCATGTAGAAAGGGGAGTGAAGTTTCCCTCCCTTGAAAATACGACAAGGTGATCCATAAGAAAAGTGGAAAAGGAGAAAGAAAGAAATTAAAGGAAAAGAGAGAGCTGTGTAGAGAGAGACTCCACCTCTCTCACAAGCTCGAGATCTGACCGAGCCCATTTCAAGCTGGAGCAAGAGTAAGAGTTCATCCTCACGCATACAAGCCAGATAGAGACTGTGAGTTAGAGTTTTCACAAACTCTAAGAGGTAGGTTTTTTCTTCTCTACTTGGTTTAATCCTTGCTCTAAGGCACATCCATCTATATGCACAGAGGCTGCAGAACTGGCCCTAAGACTTTGGGACAAGAAGTTGGAACTTCCGGACTATTTTCTGACAAATTGGGACCGAGTTTTGACCATGGTGTCCTAGTGCCACACAGTGTTATGGCTAAAAATGAACAACTAAAATATCGGGTCAGGTCTCCCCGCCCCAAAGGAAATGGGTCTCGATTGCAATTTGAACCAAGGAAATACCTTATTATTTTATCATACACATTAATCACCTTAGAACCGGCTTTCATGGAAAATAAAGGAATTCTTGGTAATGAGTCCTTCAAAATTGTAGCCACATCGTTGAAATTGATGTTAAGCCAGTTCTCCATTCGTAATCCTCCGAGCCCAAGTTATAGTCCTTAATCCCAAACAAATGACCGGCTGTGTCACTTCACTGTGTTAGCTCTGGCTAGGTTACTACCAGCCGCCACAGTCAACCCCGGCAGTCAACTCCTACAGTCACCGGGCCAGTTTGCCCAGCCAGGCCAAATTTCCAAGCCAGTCACTGGCTAGTCGACCTTCAACTTCGAATGGCTATAACTTCTCTGGTCCAACTCCGCTTTAGGTGTTCTCGGACTCTCTATGAAACACGAGTCAAGATTCCATCCATATATGCCTCTAAGTGGAGGATGTAAAGTGAATAGGTGATTAGTACCCCAAAAAGTGCTATTTTGAGTCCTATTTTAAGATGCTTTGAGTGCTTTTGCTTACCAATCAGTATTATTTAAGCCGATGGATATGCAGTCCATTAGCATACGGTTTTGTTTCGAGGTTGTTTTTGGTAGTTTTGCTGTGTTTCGTGAAGCCTCCACCATCAAGCATCAAGCTTGCATCGTAATTCAGGCCGATGAGGCCGAGTTCAGATAATTCTCGATGATTTCATCAAGCCCGTATGAAGAAACATCGTCGAAGAGGAGAAATGCAGTGTTAGATGATGCAAAGAAGATTGTGGTTTGGGAAATTGGCCATATATAATGGTTTTCGCAATGATAGCTTAAAATTTAATCATAGCGAATTCTTAAGTAGTTTATAGCTAAAATTTCGCTATGGCCAAATTTTCGCTATGATATAAAATTCGCTTATCATAGCGAAAAATTCATGTATCATAAATAAAATTAATTTCGTGGCATAGCGAAATTTCCACTTTCACTTATCATAGCGAAATTCACTTTGCATAGCGAAAATCATGCTCCCTGTTTTTGTGATCCAAACGACCGTTGTTTAATTCCTTCATTGCCAATGTAAATCCATATTATTTTAGGTTAGTTTGTTCTCACAAGCCTAGAGGCTATATAAGCCATGCTATGAACATTTTCAGAATCCTAACTATTCATTTCACTGTACTTTCACATACTCCTCTTTTTATTCCCATTTTCTTCTTCTCTCTCTTCTCTTCTTCATTTTTCTGTACGCTTGAACACACCCCTCGAGGATGACAACTCAAAGGATGTCACAAGCCTCAAACCTCAAGAGAGGGTTGTTAGGCTTCACATGTTGGTTTATGTGTCTCTCGTTTTCTAAGTAAAGCAGTGTAATTTATATTATGTTTCAAACTTTCCAAACTAGGTTTAAATGCTATTTAATGTATTTTCGGGTCAATACTTGGTATGCTTGCGTTCAAGATATTCCACGGTAGATACTAATCGACATTCATTAGATGTCATTTAAGAGCCATCAAAGTAGGTTAAATGTTGTATTTTTCAACTAACAACATTAAATGCTCAATAAAATAAGCTGGGTTCAAATAGGAAGGTTACTAAGGGTTGGTTTTAAAGTTAAATAAAGATCCCGCTTTTGGAAATGACTATAAGGTCATTTGCTCTAATGCGAGGAACAACCCGAGGACACCTACAACCCCATCATATCAAACCAGTGACCCAAAACTTCTGTGCTTCTTTTTTTTCTTACATCTTATTTTTAAATCGCTTCACTTAGCTTAGTGACACCACCAACCACACTTTTAATGCACGCAGAACCGGTAATCCAAATGAAAGCTCTACCTCATTTTGAATCATGATACGAAATATTTGTAAGATGAAAAACCCATCCCCGGGAAGTTCTAATTCCTGGAACCGCTATATATCACAGTAGTTTTTGACTACCAAGTAGGGAGGAAATTTTAGATACAAATATTGCTGATTCCCATCACCCTACCGTGGCATCTAATCAAATGGCGCCTTATCAAGCTTCTGGGATGGTGCCAAACTACGATGATGAGTTGATATGTACTTGTAATCTCTCATTACAAGTGTTGGTGACCTTTTAACCCTTTTGAATTTCATATTTCTTAAATATCATCGTTTTTACTCTAAGAATCACTATTGAGCGCTTTTTTATTACGTTATTTTATTATTTTAATTTCTAACACTAATCTGGGCAAGCCTTGTAGTTGTTCTTTGCTTTGTCTCTTTTTGTGTCACAGGTGTTTATGCATCACTGATGGTGAATATCGTGCAGACCAAGTAAAGAGTTACAATCAATCGAGCAAAGTTGTGAAGTCAAGTGTGTGCACGCTGAGCAAATGGATCCTCTACCCGAAAAAGCAAAGTCAAGAAGGTGCCCAAGCAATCCAACAACATGTACAGGTCAATGAGGACTATATACAATCCTCCCAGGTTAGTGCACCTTCCTCAGACATACCACCCGCCGAGGATAGCGCTGAGATCTTATCTCGGTGCCCTACTCCCAACTTTTTTCATGCGGTATGGAAAATGAAAATCCATACACACACACATCCCGATTGAGGAAGTTTCTATGTGTAGTAACTTTTAAGAGGTGCCACCGACATGATTTGTCAAGTTGAAGGCATTCCCCATTAACCTCAAAGACAAAGCCAAAATATGCTTAATTCACCGAGACCAAGAACCATTAAGAAGGTAGCCGGCAGTGTATTTCTTGAAGAAATTTTTTAGTACAACCAGCACCAACAGCTTGAAGAGTGCAAATCTACAATTACTCCCACTACCTAATACCGAGAAGTTTATCAAGGTTGAAAGTTCATGGAGACCATCGCGCATGTCCACACCATGGTTTTGATACATGGATGCTGGCGAATCATTTCTATGATGGTATGTCTCCAGCCATGAAGCAACCACGGAAACCATGTGTGGAGGGGACTTCGAGCAAGAACCCGCATGAAAGCCATGGACTTTGAAGATGCTGGCCAAACTTCCAAGGGATGGGATGAGCCAAACCCAAGGGAGTTAAAAGAAGGAGGCCTCTAATTCAAAGGAGGCATCTATGCACCCTTCCGAAGACACCTGAGGATGAAGGCAAACCTAACTTCACTCAACTAAGGTCGAGTAGCCAAATGAGAAATTAGCATGAAGTGCAAGTAAGGAATGAATTGTTCCGCATCTCACCCATCCCGCTTTCTTAATCGCCATCAAATAGCCCCTGGGAGCACCGTCCGCACTCCTTCCCGCAAGGGAATTAATGCAAGAGCATGCCCATGTCTTGGGTCAAAATAAGCCACCTACAAATGCTCCATATGGCAACACCTATAACCCCAATTGGAGAAATCATCCAAACCTTTCATGGAAGCCAAAACCCCCTGCATATGCCCCCCGTGAGCTACAGCGCAGCGCTTGGGCTCCACCGCCACAACGCCAGCTACAGCCTCCACCTTTCTCTCGTTGAGCGTGCAATTTTGAATTTAAGCAAAGTGGTAGGCATGTTTGTGGAAGAACGTAAGGTGTCAATGTTCAAACCAACGTAAAATTGAGGCGCCGAGAGCTCACCTCAACAAAAAAATCGACGCATGCATTCTGGAGATTTCTAGGTTGGGTCTAACCAAATAGCCAGGCTCTAAAAGGGAAATTCTCCTTCCCGTGACACGCTAAGAAAACCCTAAGGGAGTGCATTACGAAATAGGCTCAGCCAATGATCCAAATGCGAGAATTGATGAAGTCAAAGCAGTAGTGACTTTGAGAGCCGTAAAGAACTGAGACCGCCAGCCTGACCAACCAAGACGCCTCACGCAGCTGATCCGCCAGGAAGAACAATCAGCAAAAAGGGAAGAGGCGAAGCCCAGTGTACCTCCTCCTTTCCCACAATGCACTTAAAAGAAAAATTCAGTTACCCAAACTGAAATTTTAGAGGTATTACGGCAAGTGAAAGTTAACATTCCTCTTCTTGACATGATCAAACAAGTCCCCACATATGCAAAAAATTTTAAGGACTTATGTACGGTAAAAAGAGGCTTCAATGTGAATAAAAAGGCCTGACCGAGCAAAGTGAGTGCTATCATCGAGCGCAAAGACTTATGAAATATAAGGACCTGGATGTCCCACAATCTCAAGCACATCGGGAGGCTAGTGTGTAGAAAAGCATTATTAGACTTTGAGCTAGTGTGAACCTACTCGCCATATTCCTACAAAATAAAGCAGCCTTGGTTTGGGAGAATCGAAGCCCACTTCCATCACACTGCCTCTAGTCGATGTCTACAAAAATACCGGCGGACCATTGAGGATGTTTTAATACAAAGTGGACAAATTCTACTATCCGATCACGCATTCTTGGACACGCAGCCTGCCAGGGGCAAATAATCATGTGCCCATCATATCGGGAAGGCCATTCTTGGTTACTCTAATGCCATTATAAATTGCCAAATGGGGTTGGCAATCCTCACTTTGGGAATATGACTTTAGAACTCAATATCTTCCATTTGAGTAAAAGGCATATGCAACCGCGGAAGACGACTCCGTGAAGAAGTCTCGTGATAATAGATACAATTTTCAAGAACAAAGTTAATGAGCAAGAAGTGCAAGATGTGTTAACCAGAGTTATCCGAGTGCCTCAGGAGCAACAAGAGCCTCACGATGAGCCTGGGCCGCAGGGTGTCGAGAAAGAAAATAGGAAATTCTACCTTTGTTAACCGGCAAAGCAGCAGAAGGAACCCCAACACCGGGAGCTCAAACCCCCCGCGCTGGGAATTCTCAAAACAGTGCATTTCTCGAAGAAACAAAGCGTGCCATTCAGCTTGTAATATCGTCACCGGCCGACCACTTCACAGAGCACAACCTGCTGCAGACCTCTCAAATGAACAAGCAGCTTGGGGTGGAAAATTTTTATTTGGTGCTGCATCAGCCCAACACCAAGATCCACCACATTTATTTAGAAGAAGAATCTAAAGTCGCTACGCCACGTAGGAGGCTGGATCCCTCACATGAAGTACCATATTAAAGTCCTGAAGTCACTGTAGCTCCAAAGATCATTTACCCCATATGTTCCGATAGCATCTTTGCAAGCCCAACCCAGCCCAAGAAGTCGTGGGTGACCACCAAAAACTTAAAAGGGAGAAGAATTTCCGTTTCACTCCGACTTAACACCCATTGAGGGTATGCATAGATTACAGTGAGGCTTAATGAAGTGACGCAAAGATCACCTCCCACCGCCTCACACGCCTTAAGAGAGTTTCCGTGACACCCATTCTTATTGCTTTTTGATGGGTATTCGGGTACTTTCGATAGAGATTGCACCAGAAGATCAAGAAAAGACCACCTTTACTTGCCCATTTGGAACTTATGCTTACAGGAGGATGCCTTTTGGTCTTTGCAACGCCCCTGCCACCTTTCAGAGATGTATGCTTCGATATGTTTAGCGATATGGTGGAGCGCATAATGGAAGTATACATGGATGACATCACCGGTATACCTGAGGTGATTTTGGACGAATGTCTCGACTAATCTTTGAAGTTATTCAGAGGTGCATTGAAAGAACTGAAGTTAATCGGGAGAAATATTTATGGTGAACCAAGGGATTGTATCAAGCATGTGTTATTTCAAGCAGTGAATAGAAGTCGACAAGGCAAAAATTGAACTTCTTTTCCAACCGCCGGCTCTAACAAATGTAAAAACAAGCAGGGCAATTCCTCGCCACGCCGCTTTACAGTAAGATTCATCAAGGATTTTCAAGATTGCTAAGCCCCGTATAAGCTGCTGAGAAAGATGCTAAATTGCTGGGAAAAGATTGTCAGAGAGCTTTTGAAGAGCCGAAGTTCCATTGACCACCGCACCAATGGGCACGAAGCACCAATTGTGCCGCTCGAGGTGATGTGTGATGCCAGTGATCTTGCTATCGATGCAGTTCTCGGCCAAAGAGAAAATGGAAAACCTCATGTGAAGTCTATTATGCAAGCAAAACCTCGAATTTAAGCACAAAGGAACTATACTACGTAGAAAGCAATTGCTTCGAAGTGGTCTACGCCTAGGACAAATTCTGTTATACGGTTGGGTCCGATATAGTCATTTTTACATATCATATTCCGCTTTAAAGATTTCCATCAAGCAAAATGCTAAGGCAAGACTTATCCGATGGGTTCTTCTCGCTTCAAGAATTTAACTTGCAATTAATAATGCGGGTAAGAGAATGCTGTAGCGCACCATCTTTCTAGATTAACAATAGCCCATGACACTCATAGCCCCGCCCATCAATGATGAATTTCCGGCAATCTTTAATGCGCGTTGAGAGCTCCCCTCGGGTATGCTCACACATTGCCAATTTCCTCGGCTAGAACAGAGAAATCACATCTGATTGAAAGAATAGGGATAGGAAGTATTTCTAAAGATCCCATTCCTATTATCGGAAAGAGTCCTTCTTGCTTAAATACCGTGTGCATCGCATAATTAGGAAGTGTGTGTCTAAGAAGAACAACGTGGAATTCTAAGCCACCGCCATGAGAGCGCCTCGTGGTGGTCACTGCTTCCCGTGAAGACATCAATGAAGGTGCCATAGCTTCGGTTTCTACTGGCCTTCCCTGTTTAAAGAAGCATACCAAATGTGCCGAGTATGTGATAGATGCCAAAGGCTCGGGAAATTGTCTCGACGTCATATGATGCCCCTGAACCCAATTTTAGTGGTCGAGCTATTTGATGTTTGGGGCATCGATTTCATGGCGTCTTATGGTAATACATACATATCAAGGGAGTGCACTATGTGTCCAAACGCCGGTAATCCCCCGCAAAACCAATTACCACATAAGTGCTCAAATTCTTAAAACATCTTTTCCGTGCTCGGGTACCAAGTTTCATTATTAGTGATGGGGGTTCACATTTCTGTAACAAACCTTTCGAAAACCTCATGGCTAAATATGGTGTTAAACACAAAGTGGCTACCCCGTACCATCCTCAAACAAGTGGTAAAGTAGAACTTGCCAACAGGGAGATTAAGACCATTCTAATGAAGGTGGTGAACATCAACAGAAAAGATTGGTCCCTCAAATTACTTATATTCATCAGGCCTACGTAACGCCTTCAAACAATTTCCTTTGAATGTCCTTATTCGATTAGTATATGGCAAGGCATGTCATCTTCCGCGGAAATCGAATATGTGCTGGTAGGCAATCAAGAAATCGAACATGGATTACAGGCCGGGCCTCAAAAGATTCCTTGATCTCAATGGGTTGGAGGAAATATGAAATGATGCCTACTTGAACTCGAAGATTGCAAAGGAAAGATCAAAAAAATGGCATGATCAAATGATAACTAGCAAGAATTTCAACAAGGGGGACCAAGTACTCATGTATGATTCCAAACTCCATCTATCGCAAGCCGTTTCGCAATGGATCGTCCATTCATTGCTCAACGTTAACACCTCAATGGTTCAAAGGGACCTACCAATCCAAATGATAATAGGGTGATCAAGGTTGATGGACAGAGAGTGAAGCCCTATGTAGTGCAGCAAACTGTAGTCAGGGAGGAAATTCTCCTTCTGGACCCTCCTTGAAACCCACAGGCCACACATTTAGGGGTGGCTCCTGCAGTGTCTCAGAAGCCACTAATTTAATTGCTTAGTTTTGTTTAAGTTTCTATTTTGTTAAAAAAAAATTTTTAGTAATCAGTTGAGTGGCATGTTTTGCTTGGTGTTGGCAGCTGCAGTAACATCAACCACTTCACAAACAACACCTCAGCCTGCCCAGGCTAGGGATGATCCTTCTCTTGCCACCACTGATTGTGGAGGTACCACTCCATCCTCTAACTTTCTCGTTCCCATGCCGGGACAGTTTGTGTTAAAAGTAATGTTCATACTTTTGATTTTAGTTTTACTGGTTTTGCATGCCCTGCAGAGCCCAAATTTGTTTCTTAAAATGAGGTCGCCGCTTAATTCTCGTTGCAAACCATTTTTTCGGGCGCCATATTTCTTTGCAGCCGCTTCTTACCTTTGAGTTGAAAAATTAAAGCAATCGTATGCTACCATAATGCTAAGGAACAGCTCCATGCATGATTGCTTTTGGTCAATTGAAGTTCCAAAGTTCAACCTTGTCCATCCGCCTTAGCTAATCACACAATAATGCACACGGCTTTTCATCAATAAAGTTGAGAAGTTGTGATACTTCTTTTTACTTTGCAAAACCCGGCCTTAGATTAGTTGGATTCAATTCATAATAGGCTTTGTTACCCGCAAAAGAAGACCAATGAAGTCTTCCCAATGAAAAGAAAAAAAAAAGCAAAAAGAAAAAGAAAAAAAAAGAAAAAGAGAATTGAAAGCCGTGACACTTTGCCTTGAAACCCGAACACAGTCCGAGGGGTATATGGTGAAAGCCTTTAAAGCCCTGTGTCTCTTAAACCTCTCACTCATTGGGAGTCAATCGAATTTTGTGTTCGCACATGGGTGGACGGGTAGGGTTTAGCGAGTTATAGAGCTGAATTTTCGAAATCATCTCGCATCCTGGGCGAAGCCTCGAAGAGCAGGTCGGCAGACAGATCCTTGACTTGATGCCCAAAACCTTGATTTGTCATCATCGGTGGACCCTCTACACGCACTTCGTGAAGCTCTAGCCAGCACATCGTTTCACAATACACCTAAGTAAGAAATAAGAGTGTAAATCGGATCTATTTAGGTCGGGTCATCACTTAAGGTCCTAGTAGCTTGTCGTGTGGGTGGAAGAACTTTATTTGGGTTCAAATCGTTACCTAAACACATAGATTTTGGTGGAAGTTCGAAGTTGACTTCCTTGAATTGATGTCGCCTCGAAACTTGTTCCTATATGGCAATTGTTCTCTCACGATGGTTTTTGCAATGTAGCTCCAAATTTTTCATACTGAAGGTAAAGCCTCACTTATACACACACTTTTTGAATAGAATACTCTTTTTGCAAAAGCATAGCCTGCATCCCTTTTTTTTTTTTTTTTAGCATTACTAAGGGACTAGCAATGTGTCGGTTGGGGGGTGTGATTAGTACCCAAAAAGTGCTATTTTGAGTCCTATTTAAGATAGGTTTTGAGTGCTTTTTGCATACTAATCATATTATTTGGGGCCGATTGACATGTGCAAACCATTATATTACCGATTTTGTTTCTCGGGTTGTTTTTGGTAGTTTCAGTGTGTTTCCTCGTAGTTTCTCCACCCATCATATCAAGCTTGGCATCGTAATCGTGTTGATTTGCTTTCGAGTTCGTATGAATTCTCGGTGATTTCATCAAGCCTGGGATGAGGAAATATCAAGCCGGAAGAGGAGAAATGCAGGCTGGAGGATGCAGGAAGCAACATTGTGGCTTGGAAATTTCGCTATGGCATAGCGAAATTTTCGCAATGATAGCGAAAATTTTGCAATCATAGCGAAATTTTTGCAATATACGGGGCTCGCATCATAGCTGAATTTTCGCTATCATAGCGAAAAATCACCGTGCATAGCTTAAAATTTCTTCCCTCTGCTTTTGTGATCCAAACAACTCCTCGTTTTTTGTTTAATTCCTCTTGCCCTCAATGTAACCATATTATTTAGGTTAGCTTGGTTCTTTCTCACATGTTTGGGAGGCTATATAAGCCATGTTATGAACATTTTGCAACCCAACTATTAATTTCACGCTCTTTTCACACAAATTCCTGCTTTGTTCCCATTTTCTTTCTCTCCTCTTTCTTCATTTTCAGTCATTAAACACACTCTTTGAGGATGACAACTCAAATGATGTTTGGCTAAGCCTCAAAACCTTGAAGAGGAGGGTTACTAGGTTGGTTGATGTTGGTTTCAGGTGTTCCTCTGTTTTCATGAAGGTGTACGTATATTAGTGTTTTCAAACTTTCCAAACTAGGTTTAAATGCTATTTAATGTATTTTCTTTGGTCATCACTGGGCATGCTTTCAGGTTCGTGTATTCTTAATTGGTAGATACACCGATTATTCATTAGATGCTTCGCTTACGAGCCACCGAAAAGTAGGTTAAATGTTGTATTTTCAACTACTGAAACATTAAATGCTCAATAAATGCTTTTGGTTCAAATAGGGAAGGTTACTAAGGCCGGGTTTTGGGCAAAACAAAGATCCGCTTTTGGAAATGACTATATGTCATTTGCCCTAATGCAAGGAAATAACCCGAGGACACTCCTACAACCCCATCATATCAAACTAGTGACCAAAACTTCAAGGTGTTTCTTTTTCTTACATCTTATTTTTAAACTCCAAGCTTCACTTAGCTACTGGACACCAACCACACTTTTTAATGCAAATCCGAAAATCCAAATGAAAGCCTCACCATTTTGAATCATGATACGAGTCATTTGTAAGATGAAAACTCATCCCTGAGTTCGACCCTATAACCGCTATACTATAGTAGCTTGATTACGGCAGTAGGAGGAAATTTAGGATACAAATATTGTTGATTCTGGATCACCCTACTGTGGCACGAATCAATATAACCTTGATGAAATATAGGTTTTCCAAAGCATTGACCGCTTAGGGCTGGCCCGCCAATTAGATTGGTTATTCATGTAGGACCTTCGGACTAGCCATAACTTCTTTTGTCCGAAAGTAAGCTCTGCTTTTTATGGTCTTGGACTCTATGGAAAGCCCTTTGAGTCTAGAATCCATTCATATATAGATTGATGAAATTGGAATAATATTAAATAGCTCATAAGCATACATGGTAACCATAGTTATTCATGCATATAATGAAATATGAAAAATGCAAAGATATTTAATAAATGATTGTAAATATTCAATGATACCGAATAACAATAATTATTCGAATATGAGATATGTACCGAACATAAAATACACATGGATTGTCTCCGCTTAGAACCCGGTAGAAGTTGATGTATGGGCATGCCTATTAAGGAAAAACAAGCCCGCAAAGATACCGATCGCTGGGTCTCCGTTTAGTCATTACAACTCCTTCGCTCCTTATACTTCTGGTCATCGTCTCGCATAATGATAACAAGGCTCTTCGGTGCCTTTATAGATGGTCATTGTTCATCAATGATAATAGCACCTTGGAGCCCTTATAGACCATCAAGCTTCATACAAAGTGAGTGTGGGGTCCCCACCCTTCATCTCTCTTCTCAAAGGGTCCCACCATAGGCACTATTACGGCAGTCCCAACCGCCCTTTTCTTTTTCTCCCATGAGAGCTCGAACCCACGACCCAGCGCGGGACTCTTATAGAAGTGTGTGAGCACTCACTACCAACCGAAGCAAGCGGGAGCACTCTCACTAACAACTCGCTTCCTCATTCCAGACATGGTTCAGCTCATGGAGTGGCAGAGGCTGGGACCCGGCCATTTGGAGTGAGGGATCCGCAGCGGTGGGGACCCCACAAAAGGCGCTTTTTGTTGTGGGGTCCCCACCTCATCTCTCTTCTCGTGGGTCCCACTCATAGGTATTACTACGGTAGGTCCCAACCGCTCTTTCTTTTCGCTCTCTCTATGAGAGCTCGAACTCCACGACCCAAAGGGATTCCTTATAGAAGTGGAGCACTCTCACTACCAACTGAAAGCTAGCGTTGAAAGACTCCTAATCCCGGGATAACCTCATGAACCCGAGGGGACGCCTCCCTGACTCCAATGGATATAGAAACTTTTCCTTAAAACAAGCCAAATAAAAATCCATGGAGTTTTAACCCTTTACAATCCCTTAACATATCTTATAAAATAATGCGGAAGCGAATTGGTAAAAAAAAATTTTTTTCTTTTCTTTTCTTTTTCAACACTTACTCTTTTCTCAAAATTGGCCTGAAGCTTCCTTTGAGCTTTTCTGGACTTTCCCAATTTTCAAAAACCTGTGAAAACATTTAAAAACACTGCTAATCTTTCAATTCTCAATTTCTTAACTTCCATTTTAGGACTCCTCGTCCACAACCCAACCAAACACAATATATACCCATATACTTTTATTCACTTCAAATCATCAAAACATTCAAACCTTCTTCAATTCCATGCACATTTTTTTGTATCAAAAGATTGGGCTTGAGCCGGACTTAAGCCGACCGCCTACGTAATTCCTTTTCAAAATATATACATATATGCATATATACATGACAAAATATTCAACATATAAAATATGCAAACTATTTATACAATGCGCTCACATGCGCCGCTCTCCGATGGCTCAACTCACCGCACAAAGAGGGTACTCTACCAAGACCCGGTTTTGGTTCCCGAAAATGTTTTTGAAACATATGGAAAAAGAATGAGCTAAAGGGATTCAATGAGTGCCATTTTCATTAAGATAACATTTTCAAGATATCCAAGTACAAATACTTATACAATTAAATCACTTATGCCTTAAACATTTATGCCTTAAACTTTCTTTCTTTCTTTATAATAAATACTTTTACAATTAAAATCCATTTATGCCTTAAACATTTATGCCTCAAACTTTCATTCTTTCTGATAATAAATACTTATACAATAAAAATCCATTTATGCCTTAAACATTTATGCCTCAAACTTTCTTTCTTTCTTTATAATAAATACTTATACAATTAAAATCCATTTATGCCTTAAACATTTATGCCTCAAACTTTCTTTCTTTCTTATAACCTGTGGATAAACACACGAACGCTTCCTACCGACGGCGAGGGACGCCTCATTCCGGGCCATAACCACTAATGCTATGAGAAACCTCACTCTTTGCATAGGGTTCCGCCAACACTTTTTATCACGTGTAAGAATATTACTCTAGACACCTATTTCCTCCTCGCTAGTAACTCGATAAATTTTACTCCTGCAAAAATCCTACACGCCAGCAATTCCCTACCGATATCGGCCATAACAATATATGGGGTTGCGGTAACCATCGCAAACATTTCTTCCAAATACATTTAAAAATCACAAAACTTTACTTTATCATTTATACATTTGCATTCTCTTTACACATTTTTAAACTTCCATAATGCCTAACATATGCATACATATATAAACATTTACATTAAACTTTTCATTTTAACATTAAAAATCATTCACTCCTTTCTTCAAAATACATTTATAAATCCATTTAAATCCTTACTTATCATTAAAACACATTATATATATATGCAAATATACCTATGTACATTCTTACAATATTTTTAAACTTCCATAATGCCTTAACATATGCATACATATATATAAACATTTAATATAAATACATATATTTAGGCAAAGTAAACATTTATACATTTTACTTGCCATTCTTTTCGATATCCATATATATAAACATTTTATATTAATCTTTTCCTTTTTCACATTAAAATCTGGCTTATTCAAAACTCTAATTCTCAAAATATTAGTTTACACTCACGCTTCACGCGCTCAATCCTCGCTGGCTTCCCCCGTCGCGACCTCATTTCCTCGTCCGGGAGGTCCTTATCACTCTTTTTTTCAAGAAACCACAACTAACCATTAACCATAACCCTAATCCACCATACAATATTCATTTTCACCCAACCACATCACATTCAATTAAATCTCATTTAACCACACCCTTAAAAACATGCAACCAAGGAAATGACCAAATTAATTCTTTCTTTACAAAATGACCTTAATGCCCTTTACCGATTTTACACTCGGGATTGTTTGAAATACCCATTTTTCAATGTCTTAACTCCATATTTGACACTGGTTCTTTATACTATTTTGAAACTAAGGTGCTAAGGGTTCTTCTCCAATTGGAATCACCCAAACGGGAAAGACCGAAACTCAATTTTTTTACGTCCAAAACAACCGAAGCACCTATGTTCAAAAACCGAACTGTATTCTGGCTTCGAATACGGCCCTCATTTCCTTTGAGCTGAATTTTTGGGCCACATAGAATCGACCGAGGTAACCTATTTCATGATGTTTGCTCCTTCCCTTTGAAGTCTATTTTTAACCGTGGAACTTGAATCACTAAATCGGATCGTAAATGAGCAAAGTTATGGCCAAATACGAACACTGACGCAAAAGAAAAACGTAGCATTACTGCGACGGATCAAGCCCCGAAAATGCCCAGAATGTGTGTTTTTCTTCCATTTTTTTCCATATGTTGGTACCCATATCAACTCAATACTCCATATATACATCAAAACCACTCCAAATTCATCTTGAAATCTCACTTTTTCTCAATTCATCTTTCATTACATGTGTATTCCTTAAAACTCCTTTCCTAAATTACTTCCAAACAACTCTAATATGGGTTATAACCCATATACAACCCAAACACCAAGATATTTGTTAGGGTTTTTGCTCCTAAAACCCTAGCTCAATTACTTGAAATTTAAACCATGAATCCATACAAAACTATAAAATCCCATCTAGTTCCATACCTTTTTTGCTTTTCCTCCTTCTTTTCTTCTTCTTCTTCTCTTCCTTCTTCCTCTTCTTCCTCTTCTTTTCTCTATTCTTCTCCTCTCATACGTGAAACCCTAACAAAATGAGACAAAAAATGGCTTTTGTTTGTCTCACCCTCTATTTATACTCCCATATTTCATGTAATTGCACTTAAGTCCTCAACACTTTTAATATTGCCACTGTTTCTTAATTTACTATGTACCATCTCTACACTTTTGATTTTCTCATATCCCCTTTGCTCAATTACTAATTTAACCTTATTCTCATACATAAACTCCGGGTTCGAAATTTTATCATCTCCCTAATTTCATCCCCCAAATATCACGATGTGACACTTCGATATTCCGTGTGGTACGCCCTACGCCATGTACCGTGACGCTTATCTTTTGAACCGACGTTGAGTACAACGCTTCTTCGGCCCTTATAGTTTCCTTATCCACTTCTAAGGTTTATGCAAGCATGAAACATAAAACAAATGAATTGAATATGACATATGAAATAATATGATATGATAAGAATGAAGATAAAGACCACGATGTAAAGGACAAGTATATTGCGGACAAGAACATGAAGTAAATGATAAGAAATGAAACATGGTATGATAAGTAAGTATGAAATATGTATAAGCATGTTTAAATGATATGATATGTTAGATGTGTATGCATGTGTAGAAGCGTGATGACCCTTATTAAGGGCCATCCATGATAATTCCCATTATTCTATAAGTTTAGCACTCAAGTGCTTTCATCCATGTAGGTACAAGGAGAAGCGTAAACAAGAAGTCCGAATAAATTAATATTAGCAACCAAGGCCAACACACTACTAAAAGGCCCACTAAAGACCTTTTGGCTCCATTTGTATATGTTTTGTTAGAACAATGTAAATATTGTAAATGTCGAACACTTCCTATATGGAGCCAGATATATTTTGTAACTGCTACGTAATATAGCATGCTAAATGTTTAACATTATATGAATGAACAAACTTAAAGTTTATAAGTTTAAAAATATATATATATATATGACACCCTCGCTTGCCACCGAGTGCCGGGTTGGGGGCATCATAGGATGCTCTAGTCATTGGTGGAACAAGAGTATTTATATGCCTCGAAAAATGGGTAAATAATGGGCTAAATTAGGAAAGATTTTTTCTTTAGCTCGCCATCCTTTGTCGCGACGAACTCGCGAATTCACTTATCCACATTTCACTACTTCGTCGTGATGAACACCTTCATCGCGATAAATATCTTCGTCACGATGAACTCTGCTTTATCGTGACAAATACCTTCGTTGCGATGAACTCTGCCTCGTCACGACGTACCCGAGGCCAAGAACTTTCGTCGTGACGAACAGTCGATCTCTTTATCGTGATGAACAACTCTGGAGCATCCAGCTTTTCCTTCTTTTCTTTAGTTTTTCCATTACTTTTCTTGGTTTTCATTCAAAATCTGCAAAACACAAGCAAGTGAGGGATTAGTGCATTGTTTAAAGATATTGGTGTGAATCCAGCATTAAAGTTGTATAAAATACATGAAAAGTATACTAAAAATGCTAACATGATTCACACTTATTAATACTCCAATAGAAGAAGGTATGAAGTTATGTATTGAGACATGTCAGATACTTGTGGACATGGGAAGATACCAGAGACTCGTTGTAAGACTAATGTACTTAGCTCACACAAGACCGAACCTCGCCTACACTTTGAGTGTTATTAGTCAATTCATGCACAATCCCAATGAACAACATATGAATGCAGTCATACTCATTTTGAGATATTTAAAATATACCCCATGAAAGGGAATTCTATTCTCTTAAAATACAAATAAACAAAATATCGAGGTTTATACAGATACTGACTAGGCTAGTGTAGTTGATGATAGGCGATCAACTTCAGGATACTTTACCTTTGTAGGTGGGAAATTAGTCACATGGAGAAGTAAGAAACAAAACGTTGTTGTGATCTAGTGCGTAGTTTTAATATAAAGGAACTAATTCGTGAATTTGTGAGGCATTATGGTTGAAATTTCTCTTATAGGACTTGGGCTATCCCTTGAATTAACCAATTCAACTATATTGTGACAACAAAGTAGCATGTGATATAGTTCATAATCCAGTTCAACACGACTGCACAACACATGTCGAAGTAGATATGTTCTTCATTAAGGAGAGATTAGATGAAAAGATTATGGAATTGCCCAAGATTCGATCAGAAGATTAATTAGCTGGTATCCAATCGAGTGTTTTCTCAATTTTTAGACAAGTTGGGAATGTGACATATATGCACGAACTTGAGGGGGAGAGTTGAGAATATCAATGTATAATAGTAATAAGAATTATTGTGATCGATTAAGGTCAAAAGAAAAAGCTAAAATCCGGTATGTTTTTACCTTTAGGCTTTTTAATATAAATAAATATTTATTATATTTATATATTATATATTTAATCATGCATTTAGGTCGAGATGTGTAGGATATAAGACATAGACCCGTCCCCATCCCGAAATCCGAAAATCTTCAAACCCGATTACCTGAATATTTAATTGAGTCTAAAATGTTCCTTCATACCCTTCTCCATTCGGATCGGGTATCCGATTCTTCATCGGGTTCGGAGAAAATTACCATCTCTAATAAATACTCGTGAGTAGAAATATTTTTGTAACGGATTTAAACCATAGAAAATGTTCAACAATATACTTTGTCACAAAAACAATTTAACTTTTTAAAAATAAATGAAATTTTCAATAAAATTACTACTCACTAAAATGGTTTTATTATAATAGATTATTATATCATACATAATTTGTTGCAAAAGTTATTATTGTTTAATAAATATAAAATATTTTCACCATGGTTGTTTGATAAACATGATCTCGTAACAAACAAGTTTATAATTATTTTATAGTTTCATACTATATTTATAAAAAAAAAACATTCTTTTATTTTTCTGATATCCAACAGCCAAAGTAAATTTTCTTATAGTGAACAGTTTCTATGTCTTTTGAATTTAAGAAAATAGCTTATGATAAAGAATGAGTAAATAAAGTTGCTATTTATTTTTAAATAAAGATATATCAAAATATAGATTTAGTACAAAATTTGTTAGAATTTGAGCAACTGATCTCTTTTAGAAATAAAATATTAAACTTGTTTTTCAAAAGACAAGTGTAATATATTCTTTGATTGAAGCCATAAATATTTTTACTGTCTTGTTGGTAATATTTTCAAATAGTAGCTTTTAATCATTTTTAGAAAAAAACTTAAAGAAATAAAATAATTATATTTATTCCTATGGGGGTAATGTGTAGTTATATTCAATGAAATAATTCACAAAGGTATTCTCAAAAGAAAATCCTTAAATTTATATATCTATAAAAAAAATAAAAAAAATAAACCTATTTTTGTTAAGCCTGATTTAGGAAGTGTTTGGGAAACTTTATAAAAATACAAAGCAGTCCTCAATTTAGTTTAGGAAAAAAATTATCTGAAAAGTCAAATGTAAAAATATTTTTTTAACTTATGTTCAATCATATTACTACATACTATAGAGAATTCTAACAATAATGTACATCCAAATACAATAATTTGTTGGACTTTTCCGGTGGATGAAATAATATTTAGGATAATTACATAATGAATCGGCTCAAATTTATACATTTGATAGGTAGCCTACTCATTTGATATTACAATTGTGCCAAGAATACCTATGACCTGGCCATAAGCAAAGATATCGATAACCATCGTATTTGATTGTTGATCTAATTCTACTTTTATCTGCCCGAAATACCTTTCACAAATAAACGTACATAACACAAATAAACGCTCATACTGTGCACAATGACAATCACACATCGTCAGATCGGTATCGATTTGATAATCACACCACATCAAGATGATAACTAAATCATGAAAAAAAAAATTAAAAATATGTAAAATAACCACTTTATTTAAGAAGAAGATGATGGAAAGATATGTAGATATGTGATTTCATGGTAAAAAATGACCTTCTCCATACTTAAGAAAAAAAATGCTAAATGGAGAGAAAAATGGCATAAAGTTTACTATCTCTATGTCAGTTAAAAATAATAATTTCAAGGGTCCAGTTATAAAAAGTTCGTTTTCATATGAGAACGAGTTTTACTGATTTTATCTTATGAGATCTATATTTTATGACAAAATTTTAATATATAAAGATTTCAAGAAATAAAATTATCATCTAACCATATGCTCGTTTTTATGCTAACGAAGCTTTTGCCTTCAGCAAACCCTAATTTCAATGGCCGTCAGAACCCATACCGTCTCTCGAGGAAGTTCTTTGTGACGATTACATGATGAAATTTAGTTTTTATCGTATTTTATTAACTAAAGATAAAAAGAAATAAATATTTGTATTTATAAGTTACTAGTGGAATCCCGCTGCCAACGGTCCATTAATGAATAAGAAGATGGATGAATTAACAACTGTAAAATTGAATGCAGTTTTAAGTCTGCCACCTTCTCTTCTCATGCATATAAGTGCCTTCTTGCTTTATCCCATTTTCCAATAACCCTTCAAATTTAGTAGTTTGATAGTAACAGCCATGAAATCCTTTCCTCATCTCTCTCACATTCAGCTCATCCACCTCTCCTTCGTTTCCCTTTTCTTCTCCACTCTCCTCCTCCATGCCGTCTTCTCCGGCACCTCCGCCACCCACCTCTTCCGCCTCCTCTCCGCCGCCCCCGCCTCTGTCTCTCTATCTTGCGCCTGGTGCGTACTTGTCTCTGTTTTGTATTTTTATTATACCCGCCCAAGTCCTGTTTTGCTTTTGAACTACGCATGCTTTAAGCCGGAAAGCGACCGGAGATGTACTCTGGACGTGTCGGAGTATTTTGTTCGCCGGAGCAACAGCTTCTCCGACGAGAGTGAAGCTTTCATGCGGGGGATCTACTTGAAATCCGGCCTCGGCGATGAGACTTACGGGCCGAAGTTTATCTTCGAGGAAAAATGCGAGCCTAAGTTAGAGTACGCCGTCGATGAGGCCCGGGAAGGGATGTTCGCCGCCGTCGATGCGGTTTTCGCCAAGACCGGGATAGACCGGCGGAGAATCGACGTGGTGATCGTCGCCTCCGGCGGATTCTCGCCGGCGCCGTCTCTGTCGTCCCTCGTGGTCAACCGTTACAAGCTCAAGCCGGAGGTGAAAACGTTCAACCTCAGCGGCATGGGTTGCAGCTCCGGCTTGATCGCCGTCGACTTAGCGGCGAAGATACTCCGGTCGAGCCGGAAGCCTCTTTACGCCATTGTCGTCGCCATCGAGACCATCAGCTTGAACTGGTACTTCGGAGACAACCGCTCCATGCTCGTCACCAACTGCATCTTCCGAGTCGGCTGCGCCGCCGCGCTCATGACGAACGACCAGACCCTCCGCGGAGCCGCGAAGATGGAGCTCAGCCACTCCCTCCGAACCCACCACGGCGCCGACGAGGGCGCCTACAGAGCCGCGTTCCAGCATGAAGACGCCGAGGGCTACACCGGCGTCGCTCTCACCAAAGACCTCATCCGAGTCGCCGGCCTCTCCCTCAGCCGCCACATCAAACAACTCGCCCCACGAGTCCTCCCATTGAGTCAACTCGCTCATTACCTCTACTCCACCATGACCTCCGGCAGAGACTCCAAACCCGCCGTCCCCGACTTCACCACCGCTTTCGAGCATCTCTGCATTCACACCGGCGGGAAAGCGGTGATAGAGAAGGTGGGGCGAGTTCTAAAGCTTCGTGACTCAGTGACTGAGCCAGCTCGCATGACTCTGCACCGATTCGGGAACACGTCGAGCAGTCTGGTGTTCTACGAACTCGCTTATTTCGAAGCGAAAGGGAGGTTGAAGAAAGGCGACAGGATGTGGATGCTGGCGTTTGGGACTGGCTTTAAGGTCTGTAGTTTGGTATGGAAATGCCTCAAGGATTCTCCTGACGAGTTTGATAATCCATGGAAGGATTGCATTCACAGATACCCAGTCAAGGCATGGTAGAACCTAGCTAGTCACATAATTATCATATTATTTATTTTTATTTTTAGAAAAATAAAAAATCTTTTCGGATGATATTTTTTTGCATATTTTGGTTTTGTAAAACGATGGGTGATGATTTAAATATGACATCCAAAACCTAGTCAAAGTTTTATGATTAAAAATGTTATTTTTAAAGTTCAGGTTTAATATATAAAAATATTACAAATCTTTTTTCTTTTTTACTTTATTCACTTTTACTTATTACGTACTCTATTTTGTTCTTCTCGTAATCTGTTTTGTTCTTCCAGTACAAGGATTCTATCCCCATTCTCTTATGCACTGTCAACTGAATGTATTAAATAATAGTAATATTAGAATTGATGCATGCATATAGTATTATTTTCTATTTCTTTTCTTTTCTTTTTTTTGTTTTGTTTAGGAAGGAATATTGTAATCCCTTGTGTGAGTAAAATGTTTAGGAAGGAAGATTGTAATCCCTTGTGTGAGTGCAAGAGAAAAATATACTTAGATCTCTTCATTTAGTTAAAATAATTTGCATTGGCTCTCAAGTCTGTTGTTAGGAGATTTTGAATGTTTCCAATTTATTTAATTATTTGTGTTTTTCTTTAATATTTTTTAGAATAAATTTGTTATATACATGGTACTTTATTTTTATTTATTCCCTAAATTTAAATAATTATTTTCTAAAACAATTCTCTTAACTAAACAGCTTATATTAATGTTAAAACTTAAAACAAAGGGAGCAGTTTCTGGGAGTTAAAAACAAAAACAGAGCAAACGATTCTCTGTAAAACAACAAACTAATGGATCCTTCTAATTTAAATAAGTTCATTTTACTCAACCTTCAAAAAAAAAAAAAAAAAGGGTTCAATTTACTCCAAATATATTATTGAAAAACACAACCCTGTTTTTTTAAAATAGACAATGTAAAATGATTATTAACTTGACTTTAGATAAAATTTTGATCTCTGTAATTTTTTTTTCTTGCTTTTTATTAAAGTCTAGTTTGAAAGTAATAAATTGTTACTATTGGAACTTCAACGTGTGATCCATTTTTTATGCCTTTTTAAGGGTGAATATTTTACTATTTGAGCTTGAACTAGACATGATGGGCTTGATATCTATATTTTAAATGTGATAAAATATTCAATCCGTTTTGATAATTTTTTTAGAAAAATGTAAGAAAAAACTAAAAATTAGAAATATGGATGACAAAAAAATCTTATTTATTATTTTTTGAATAAATCTTATCTTATTATTATTATTAAACAAAAACTAAAAAAATTGTAAAATGTCTAAAAATTTAATCAACCTTAATTATAAGAAAATTTCTATACAATATTTTTCTTTTCTTATTATTCAAAATAAACAAATATAATTCAATTCTTATTTTTTAAATAAATTTGTTTTTTAAGAAATAAACATATAGCAAATCAAAAAACCCTGTTTATACCTCTCCTCTCTCTCTTTTTTTTCTTTTTTCACGACCTCCTCCACAACAACAACAAGAAAACACAACATATGTAAGAAAAAAAAAAACTAAACAATGGGGTAAAACAGAAATGTACACACACACACACATGGACATCACACAAAAAAAAAAAGATTCCGTAGAGGAGAGTATTTATTACATTATTTATTTGAATAAATATATTATTAATATAAAAACGTCTGTAAAATTAATTCAACAACCTCCTTAATTATAAGAGTACTTCTATACAATATTTTTTCTTTTTTCTTATTATTTAAAAACAAATATAATCTAATTATTTTTTAAAATAAATTTGTTTTAAGAAATAATTATATAGAAAATTCGAAAAAAAAAACACGTTTATAATTTTTCTTTTTTTCCTTTTTGCCTTTTTCTTTTTCTCCATTGACCTCCACCATGATGGGCTTGATATCTATATTTTAAATGTGATAAAATATTCAACCCGTTTTGATAATTTTTTTGGAAAAATTTAAGAAAAAACTAAAAATAGAAATATGGATGACAAAAAAAAATAAATATTAGTTATTATTTTTTCAATAAATCTTATTTATTATTATTATTATTAAACAAAAACTAAAAATGTAAAATGTCTAAAATTTTAATCAACCTTAATTATAAGAAAAATTCTATACCATATTTTTCTTTTCTTATTATTCAAAATAAACAAATATAATCTTAATTATTTTTTTAAATAAATTTGTTTTAAGAAATAATCATATAGCAAATTCGAAAAAAAAAACCCGTTTATAATTTTCCTTTTTCTTTTTCTTCATTGACCTCCACCATGATGGGCTTGATACCTATATTTTAAATGTGATAAAATATTCAACCCGTTTTGATAATTTTTTTGGAAAAATGTAAGAAAAAACTAAAAATAGAAATATGGATGACAAAAAAAAATCTTATTTATTATTTTTTGAATAAATCTTATTTATTATTATTATTATTATTAAACAAAAACTAAAAAAATTGTAAAATGTCTAAAATTTTAATCAACCTTAATTATAAGAAAATTTCTATACAATATTTTTCTTTTCTTATTATTTAAAAAAACAAATATAATCTTAATTATTTTTTAAAATAAATTTGTTTTAAGAAATAACTATATAGCAAATTCGAAAAACACGTTTATTATTTTCCTTTTTTCTCTTTTTACTTTTTTCTTTTTCTCCATTGACCTCCACCGAATATGATAGAAGTAAACCCCTAATAAATGAAGTGCAAGAGGTGTAGCTAGTAAATAAGTTGACATAGATATTCACAAGAGTCAAAGAAGGATGGGGCGGCACGCTATCCTTTCAGATACTTTGATGCTCGTGTACCAAATTCCTTAATTTATAATAAATAAAAATCCATTTACCCGTCAGAACCTGTTAATTGGGCAGTAAATACAAGTTATAATGTTATAGTAATTCTATGAAATTCTTCGACGATATCTATTTACGCTTATTAGCCTATTTATAGGTTTATAGTGAGAAATGCCAAGTTCTCTTTACATAAACGATACATTATCAATGGTACACTTAGTGCCTTTACACAATTTAACGACATTATATAATCGTTGAGTCATTATGGTCAGTCCTCAAACTAATATTTATAACACCTCAACGACCATAACATCAGTTAAATTACGCCTCACTAAAACCTTGTTAGGAAAAACCCAGTTGGACAAAAGCCTAGTGAAGGAAAAAGAGCACATGTGCTTTGAGTATAATCGCTCATTAAAACCCACAAAGAAAGTCCTGGGCTCTGACAAAAAAACCTAGTGAAATAAAAAGAAGACGCATACTCAGAGTATTTAACGCTCCCGATGTCTTAATATCTCGCGTGGAGATCTGAGTCTCCTCATTCCAATTTGACGAAATTTCTTGAAGGTCGTGAAGCAGTGGGTGCCCCTTCCTAGTGAATAAATCAAGCAGATTATCACTGCACTCGATTTGTTATATATTAATCTCACCATTGTTTTGAAGCTCATGCGTTGTAAAAGAACTTTGGCGAAAATATGCTTTGTTCCCGTCTCCTCGATATCCGCTGAAGCCGTGGCAACACATGCGTATTATCTTCATATAATGTCGTTTGTTGTGTTCGATATAGAGAAAGACCACTAGAGTCGACATGCTGAATCATGGATCTTTATCCACATGCACTCCCTCGCTTGCCTCATGTAGTGCTAATAACCGAATGATCGGGAGAGGTTGCCACCATGTTAGCTTAACTGGAGCCTCCAAGAGATGATGGCAAGATGCTGCTGGGGTAAATACATATCCCGGCCAGGATCGAAGCTTTATGGGGATCCCGAAAGGTATCCCCGGCAGATCAAGATAACCAAGTACTTGGTTTTGGTACTTTAGAATAAAAGAGCCCCCATATCACTTGTCCCACGAAGGTATCTCAACAAATGTTTTAATTGCCCAATGGCTAAGAGTAGGCGCCGAGCTATATCTGCAAGGTAAAGTTCACCGAAAAGGCAATGTCTCGGCTCAGACAATTCTTGCAAGATACATTAGTGCTCCAATTGCACTTAAGTATGGTACCTCTCGACCAAGGAGTTTCTCATTCTTCTTGGGGACTTAAATGGGTCTTTATCCACTTCAAGTGATCTTACAATCATGGGAGTTATGGGATGGGCTTTGTCCATGTAAAAGCCGCCAGACTTTTTCGCATATGTTGATTGATGGAAAAATCCCATTTGAAAAATTACCATCCGCGTCGAGGCAATATCTAGTCTTACTTAGATCCTTAATCTCAAATTCTTTCTTTAAATAATTAGAATTTCAGAGCCCTTCGGGGTCCCTATTGGGATAAATCATCCACATATACCTGCTATAATTCGTCAAACTGACTTCTGCTTCTTGACTCCCCGTTTTCTACCATTGCTTAAGTCCATATAAGGATCAAGCAGGTAACTTTATTGAATACATACCACGTGGAGTTTGAAAAATTTTGCTTCGTGCAATAAACTTCACGAAAATTTTAGCCAGCAATGTAAATCCTTCGTGATTTTCATGTATAGTTGTCACTATCTATGGATCCATACAAATATGTCATTGCGGACAATTGTCTCATCAAATGCATTTCTAATCTTTCCAGACCGCCAAATGTATTAACATCTAAAGGTGATCGCGATCCATTACTAGTGAATATGTCTCCCCTCATAAATAATACCGTAAGTCTGTGGAAAACCCAGCAACAAGGCGAGCTTTATATCGCATCGGATTCATTATTTTCATTTCTTTTCCGTACAAAAGACCCATTTATATCCAACAAAGCTTAACATTTTCAGTGTTGGAACCACCGGTCCAAAACCTCCCTTTTAACTAAACACCAGCCGTCGACCGGGCTTCTTTCCATTTTTTCTCCCAATCTTGTCGATTTCACATTCATTTATAGCTCAGGGCTCCCGATCATCGTTATTTTGCATAATGCCCTTAGCCACTTGGAAAGAAAAGCATTGCTAACAAGAGTATTTACTACCATATTTCTCCTAGATTCATATAATTCTATAGAGATCTCTTCATTCATGGGAGATAATTGGTCACATTTCGCCACTTGTAACCTAAGCTCTTTTAACCCTTGTAATGTATTTAGCTCAACAGAGCCGATCAGATCGTAATAGGCTCTTCGTGAGTAATTTCATCAAAACCGCATTCCCCACGAGTAAGCAACTTATTAGATTTCCATTTTATTCTGATCGAAAGCTGCCCCGGTAATCGATCCGCAAAGATCCCGTAAATGAAGGATTCTTGAACTCTAGTTCGCATTGTTTTCAGTACGAGGATCAAGATGCAACAATGATGGTGTATTCCTAAAGTAGTTTCACGCCATTTATTATTAATTGGTTTATCTCCCTTATGGAAAAACGTATCTCATCAAAATGACAATTTGCAAAACGAAAGAAAAGATTCCCTCGCTAAAGGCTCGCTGCACAGATAATCGATGAATGAAAACCTACATAAATACCCAATCTACGTTGAGGACCCATGACATGCAATAGTCATGAAATGCTTTAGAAGAAGGTCTACACTCCAAGATATCCAAACGGATAGTTTTAATAAGATGATCGAAGAAAATGTGCTTCTGAGTTTGTAATTTGGGAAAATACTTCTTTGGCCAGAAAATAGAATGAGTTGTAGCACGCTTCCCCACGGCTGCACAAATATCTCCTGATATTGACTCGAGGTGGCAAGTTGGGAGTGGTATCCATGTTGCTTCAAAGTTATAGAAAAATAATAATGTTTAGAAATGAAGAAAACGAAATATTATTGAAACATTGAAAGGTTCTGTGTGAAAAGGAATTACATAAGAAAATAAATAAAAGAACTAATCAGAATTGACATGCCCATCACCAATTAGATGGGAAATATTTCCATTGGGGTCCTCAAAGAAATCATAAACATCAAAGTGGGGCAAATCCATGCCACTATCACCATTATCATCAAAGAAATTGATCTCAATATCCTTGCCTTGCCTTTTGATCGATGCTTTATAGAGTTCAACCAAATGCTGGGCAAGACGCGTGTACGTGACCAATGGCCCGGCCATGCCATATCTATAAAGCAGGGCTATTTAGTCAAGTATGATACTCATTGGTCGTCAGGATTTGATAGCTTCCTTATTGGAATTGTTTTTTATTTTCAAGGGACCATTACGATTTAAGTATCACCACTACCACGCCTCACCACCACCACGTTTCCTCGTCCTTTCCCCCTGGGACGACCCATTTTTTGCGTCTCTTGTCTATAGCTACTGGGTGAGGTGTGCAAAGATTTGCTTCGGGAAATGCTTTAAACCCTGTAGGACGAGATTGATGATTTTGAAGCAAAAGCTCGTTATTCTTTCACCTACAAGGAGACATGCAATCAATTCGTAATATTTAGTAAACCGACGCCCTATATTGCCGCAGAGCACACATTGCAGGCATGAAAAGTGGTAAAAAGTTTTTTCTGAGCATATCCTCATCGTGGAAATTCTTCTGGGTGGTCATATCGGCTCAGAACTGTGAGGACTTCGCTGTGGTCTTTGACGCCCCAATCCCGGGTGTCCGTTGACCACCCGTCAACCTCACGGAATCTACATGTCTCATGTCAATGAGGCACGACATGTGCAAAATGGCCACTGGGCCTACACATCCTACTCATAAAAATGCGTACATTTATACAAAAGTGATTTATTTCGACAATTGTATTCAATTACAATTTATACAAACCGGGTCTCTTGCCCGCACTTTACAAAAATACAAGAGAAGGCCGCCTTTGGCCATTTCTTCAACTCTAAGGCCCTGATGCGGTCCCCATCCCCGCGCCTTCTGGGTGACCTAAAAATAGTCCCACGACGGGTGAGAGCAAAGCCCAGTAGTGGAATTTCCTACGGTTACTTCCCACCTAAGTGTAATGCAATAACATCCAACATGCTAATATATCACTCATGCATATATTAACATAACTAAATCTCATACATCATGTTATTCGCCTTTATAATAATAACATAAACTTAGGCTCACATGGGGTTGGTTAGCACAATCCGTGCCTGCCTTGAACAGCCCACAATTCCTTCACACAACATGCTATTTTCTCATGGCAATAACATAACACCACGCAAATCAAGCAAACACCCAAACAAATCCGTGGATCTAAACACTCTAGGGATTTCCTAACTCCTGGCCCAAAGCTTTTGAATCAAAACTACTCGCCATCCGGGCCTCAACAACCCCATCCATTACATAACCCTTAAGCACAAAGTAAAGCAAGTAGGAGAAAAACCTCTACCTTCTCGGAGTTTGTCGAAACTCCCACCCGTACTCACACGTAGCCCTCGACGTGCAGACTAACCCTGCTCTCGCATGTCAAGCGAGTCGATCATCCGATCGTCGTAGATCTTAGAGAGAAGCCAGACTTTCTCTCTCTAAAACCAAACTAAAATGGCTACTGGATATTTTTAAGCTCTTTCTCCCCACGTTCTTTTTCCTTTTCTTATTTCATTTCCCCTTTGCTTTTCTTTCTTTTCCATTTCTCTTCTCATTTTCTCTCAATTTCTCCCCCATTTTCTCACTTTCGCTCTCTTCTCTCCCTTTTGGAGTATCTAACGATGGGTCAAAGGAGGAAGCTTCCTCCCCTCCTTCCCAAAGACAATCAAAGGCCTCAATTTTCCATCCCTTTTATTTCTTTATTTCTTTGACATCATCCACTCAAGTGGATCATCAGGGAGCCAATGGACCGTGCCACCCATGTGGCTCCAATGTAGCTTACTTTTATGCCAAGTGTGTCACACCTTTGAGGTGCCATGTGGCATCTCCTAATTCTACCACGCGTGGTCATCCGACACCCCACGTCTCGAAAAACGTGAAATCCCGACCACTTCTAATCCAAACGAAATCTCGACGCGGGTTGCTAAATTTCACAGACATTTCAACCCGAGAAGTCCGTTTCGTCATCTGAGATCTAGAAAAATTCCGGATTTTGACCGAAATTACCATTTTACCCTCCTTAGGAAATCTGGATTTTCCGGGGTCTCACACTTTTACTGTTAGGTATTCATTCTTGAGACATTTAACAAGAATAAATAAATAAATATAGATTCTTCAGGAATCTAAAAGAAATGACACAATTATCTTGGTATTATAATGTTGTAAAAATTATTCAGGAATTTAATAATGAATTCTTCTAGAATTCAAAGAGTTTTGCAAAATTCATCTAAAATTATTGCAAAATTGAATTCTTCGGGAATTCAAAGTGTATGATGGTGAGTTATAATTGCTGAAAAGAAAAATGAATTCTACTGGAATTCATGTTAAATTGAAAAATGGGTACCAAATGATATCATTTATA
Organism: Tetrastigma voinierianum; assembly: GCA_016808115.1. Classification (NCBI taxonomy): domain Eukaryota; kingdom Viridiplantae; phylum Streptophyta; class Magnoliopsida; order Vitales; family Vitaceae; genus Tetrastigma; species Tetrastigma voinierianum. The sequence goes on along the minus strand of JAEQBH010000029.1, from coordinate 171,958 downwards.
AATGGAATAAAAATAATAAAAGACTAAGAGAAGATAATGGTAAAGTTGAAATAATAGTAAATTTTAGACAAAATTCATCTGGAAGTTTTGTAATATGAATTCTACGGGAATTCAAAAAGGTTAGCAAAATTCATCTGGAATGTTTACATAATTGAATTCTTCTGGAATTCAAAGTATAGGTGGGTTAGCTATAATTGTTGACAGAATGGAATTCTACTGGAATTCATAGATGCCAGCAAAGTACGTATAGGAAAACGTCCTAAAACAAAGTAACAATAAACAAAATTTGACTGAAAAGTCATGTGAGTACCAGAGCGAAGCCAGCAAACAAACGAACCGACTATCGCTTCCAAAAGAGAGCGTGCCGGAGCAATCGTGTTGTAAATCAAAAGAATTAGAGAGAAATAAGGAAGAGACAAAGAGAGAATTCAGAGGAAATTCTGATGATATCTATTTCATGCTTATTAGGCCTATTTATAGGCTTATAGTGAGAAGGCCAAAAGCCTTTACATAAATGATACATTAATAGTGAGAAGGCCAAAAGCCTTTACACAATGAATGACATTGTAATCAGTGAGTCATTATGGTCATTCAAAATCCAATAAATCTTATTTATTATTATTATTATTAAACAAAAACTAAAAAAATGTAAAATGTCTAAAATTTTAATCAACCTTAATTATAAGAAAAATTCCTATACCATATTTTTCTTTTCTTATTATTCAAAAATAAACAAATATAATCTTAATTATTTTTTAAATAAATTTGTTTTAAGAAATAATTTATATAGCAAAATTCCTGGAAAAAAACCCGTTTATAATTTTCCTTTTTCTTTTTCTCCATTGACCTCCACCATGATGGGCTTGATATCTATATTTTAAATGTGATAAAATATTCAACCCGTTTTGATAATTTTTTTTGGAAAAATGTAAGAAAAAACTAAAAATAGAAATATGGATGACAAAAAAAAATCTTATTTATTATTTTGAATAAATCTTATTTATTATTATTATTATTATTAAAACAAAAACTAAAAATTGTAAAAATGTCTAAAATTTTAATTCAACCTTAATTATAAGAAAAATTCTTATACAATATTTTTCTTTTCTTATTATTTAAAAACAAATATAATCTTAATTATTTTTTAAAATAAATTTGTTTTAAGAAATAATTATATAGCAAATTCGAAAAAAAAAACACGTTTATTATTTTCCTTTTTCTCTTTACTTTTTCTTTTTCTCCATTGACCTCCACCGAATATGATAGAAGTAAACCCCTAATAAATGAAGTGCAAGAGGTGTAGCTAGTAAATAAGTTGACATAGATATTCACAAGAGTCAAAGAAGGATGGGGCGGCACGCTATCCTTTCAGATACTTTGGATGCTCGTAAAATTAAATTCTTAATTTATAATAAATAAAAAATCCATTTACCAAGAATTTAATATTTCTATCCATCTTCACCAACCAGATTTGGTTAATAGTATATATATATATAGTATAATCACTCCAACTTGTTTCATAGCAATTGAATGCTACTTGTTTTATACATAGTAGGAGATGAATTTACACGTCTTCTGCATGTTAGGGTGTGATGATGTTATTTTTATAATTTAATTAATTTAAAAAATATATTATATGAGTATATTCATCTTCAAATATTTCATTTTCAACACAACGATATATAAACTAAATTTATATGTTACTTTCATTTAATCATTGTTTTAAGTAAATTTATCTATGTTTTATTTGTCCTCCTTGATTTTGAAAATAGAAAACAGTTTTTAAAAACATAAACCAAACAAGCCCTTAATTTTCAATTTTCAATCTAGTTATAATTCCTATTTTTACTTTTGGAATGTTTGATTAAGAAAAATGATAGTTATTTTTTTAAAGAAAATAAAACTTGCCAAATTTTGTTTTATTTTTAATTTTAAAATTATGAAAATAATATAGTAAAATTTTATGAAATTTATGTTATTTTATGTTAAGGGATATATTAGTGAAAGTGTGTTACTCACTCTATATCATAAAATAGGAATTTAAAAAATAATTGGAGTTTTATACATCTGTTGTGAAAAGATTATTTAGGATGGTCAAAGTAGAATCTTTACCATCAAAAGTATTACTTCTAACCGAGTATAGATTATATTATTAGCAAAAGATTACTAGAATAAGCAAAGATCTTTCCGTTGGAAAGTTTCAATAATTATTGTGGGTCCATATATAAAAATATTAAATATGTTCATGCTATCAATTTTTAATTAAGTCTAACTAAAGTGATCTAATTGGAATCAAGTAATTGACTTAAGGGAATAATTGTCATAGAATTAATGTGTGGATGTATTAGAGATATTTCTAATTTGATGAAGGGCCAAATTAGAAATATATAACCTAATAACTTTCCAAAGAATTTCTATCTCTATCAAATTGCGAAAAGGATATATCTTTTCTAGTTACAAACTTATCAATTTATACAACTTTTGAGTGCCACGTGGCCTCCTACAATTGGTTCTTGATCTATATCGTGATGATGGATGTCATGGGGCAGAGTGATTAGTGGAAGGTGCGGTAACAGAGTTCGTGATAGTCCATGTGTCACCCCACGTCCTTATCTAGACTAAGTCTTCATCCTCTACGATGACTTGATCTTCACAACTCTAGCTGACTAGGTCGATTGATAGGTTGGCAGATCTTCGGTCCTTAGGCTTGATGCCTACCATGCCTAGGGCGACATGCTAACAAGAGCAGGACCAACGCCTCAGGATAGAGGAACCATCGGGTCGGTTACCATTTGACACATGGGGGCGATGAAATGGTCGTGGTCGCGGTCGCGTCACTCGACAGTCGTGAGCGGGATGGGTTGGCACGACAATGGTGAGCGAGTCATGCCGTGCCTTAGGAAATGGCCCATCGTGCCATCGTGCCAGCCCACCATGCCAGCCTATTAGCCCATCGTGTTAACCCATTGTGCCAGCTTTTAAAGCCAATTGACAAATGATTTGAATTTTGTTACTTTTTATTTATCAAAATTCTAAAATGTCCATCCCAACAACTATATAACAACTACTTTGACGGATAAAAAAGCCAACAACTATTTTTAAAATATTTGTATATCAAATACCTAAAATACCTCTCTCATCAACTATAAAACGGCTAGTTTTAAGAGTAAATATGTAATTGATCTTCTAATGATTTCCTATAAATACCTCATTTTATTTCCTTCTCACCCAATTCTCTATTCACTCATCTTTTCTTGCATCGCATAGCAAATTTCCTCAAGTTTCTTTCGGCCAATTTACAGTACTCACCCGAATTTAAATTACTTACTCTCCACAAGTGTGCATCAATTACAAGTTCTTTTGGGGTAATCTCTACAAGTTCTCATCATCACAAGGTTGAAGTATTTATATTTGTTATTTTTAGCCCTATATATTTATTTTATTATTTTCTTTCTTCATTTTTTGTTTCAAAATTAAATTACTTAGATGTTGAAAACCTTAATTTTGGTATTGACGAATGTGATGAATTTAATCCATTTGAAGATGAGGAGAATCCCACCCTACTAGTAACCCTCAATCCGCCCCTTCTTCTAATTCCGATCATGTAGGAAAAAATCTAGGGTTAGTAAACGCACTTCTTTATTTTGGAATCACTTTACTATAATAAATAAAGAAAATTCAAAAGGAGAGGTAGAAAATATAGCACAATGCAAATATTGTAAAAAAAATTATAGTTGTAGAGCTAGTAGTGGCACGGGTCACCTTAGAAGACATGCTGAACAATGTACCAAAAAACATGGTGCATTAGACCCTAAGCAATCTCAAATAAGTCAAAGTGGATCTTCGTCAATGAAACCTTTTATGTACAATCATGAATGTGTAAGAGAAAAGTTTGGTAAGGTTATAGCCAGTATGAATCTTCCTTTGGGATTTACCCTAGATCCTAGAGTTTTAGATCTAATGGAAGATTTACAACCGTCCTTGAAAGAATTCCTAAGACTACTTCTTGTAATGATATAATAAAAAATTATAAAAATAAAAAACAAATATTAGTTGAATAATTAACTAATTGTAATGGTGTTTATCTGTGACTTCTTATATATGGACTAGTTGCAAAGATGATCTTTATGCATGTGTAACATCACATTATATAGATTCAAATTGGGAATTACACAAAAAAGTATTAGGTTTTCATCTTATTTGGCATCCTCATGATGAGCCTACCATATATGAATGCATAACAAGTGTTTATAAAGAGTATGACGAAGTTAATAAAATTTTTAGTATTACCTTTGATAATGCTTCAAATAATAACGTGTCCACAAAAAGAAATGTTTCAAGTGAGATGTGTTTGTCATATAATTAATTTAATAGTTCAAGATGGTTTAAAATTAATATCTCCCTCAATAGCTGCTATTCGATTAGATTAAAATTTATTTGTTGTGGCAAGAGTAAAATCAAACAAGAATTTAATGATTTATGCAAATCTCAAGGCTTGAAGCCTAAAAATTTCATCGTGGTGTCCCTCATCATTGGAATTCTACATACCTAATGTTAAAATATTATAAAAGATTTAAAAATGCAATATCATATTTTGTCAATACTAAAATAAGTGAAATTAAAATAAGTTCGAATGATTGGGAAATAAGTTTACAATTTTTAAAAATTTTAAAGGTTTTTTATGAAACTACTTATATGTATTCTACTATATATACACCCACATCTTGCATAACACTTAGATGTATTTGCAACATAAGTGATTTGTTTAAAAAAAATATAGAGATCACCTTTTTTTTTTTTTTTTAAATATGTAAAAAGATGGAAACAAAAATTTTGAAATATTGGAAAGACTATTTCACCACTTTTTTCATTAGTTACTTGTATGGATCCAAGAGTTAAAGTTGAAGGTGTAGAAAACATTTTAAATTACATAGCTTGTTATATGAACCAACCACCTAAACTAGAGGGTCACATATATGAGCAATTAAACAATTTATATAAATATTACCAAAATAAATATGATAGTGTCTCTTCAAATGCTACAACTTCATCTACATTTGGAAATTGTCATTTTTTACACAATTAGCAAAGGGAAAACGACAAATTGGTCCTTAAAGTAGGTATTATCTTTCAAATTATTTAGACACTGATTACTGTTTATACCTATCACCGAATGAAATAAAAAAATTTGATATTTTGAAATTGTGGAAATCTCATGAATCCATTTTCCCGTGCTATTTAAAATGACACGTGATCTACTACTGTACCATCAGAATCTACTTTTTTTATTACAAAAAATATACTTGGAGAAATAAAGACAAGACTTTCAGATGAGATGCTTGGAGTTTTAACATGTTTGAAGGATTGGGAAGATGCATACTTTAGACTTCAAAAAGAAGAAGATGAATATGCAAGAACGTTTGAGAAGTTGGATAAGTTGGATCTCAACTCATAACAAGATGATTTTGAGACTGATGATGATAATTAAAGATGGATAAGTTTTAACATGAAGACAAAATTTTCAGAATTTTATGTTATATGATTATTTTAATTTATGGAGATATAATTTATTTTTAAAAGTGAGTAATGCATGTAATTGATAGTTAGGTACGTGCCCAACCTAGTTGCGATGTACTCAAACTAGAGTGATGCAATTCTCACTTTTTATTCTTATGAGATGTAATTTATTTTTAAAAGTAAGTAATGCATGTGATTGATAGTTGGATAGGTGTCAACCTAGTTGGGATGTACTCAAACTATAGTGATGTAATTCCCACTTTTTGTTCTCATTATTTTTCATGTAAATTGTTGAAAGATTGAATAAAATAGTTTATTAATTTTATTTTTATATTAAATTTATTTATAATTTTAATTAAAAATTAATTTAAATATTATCTTTTTATATCTTTAATAATAAAAAACTAATATTTATATAATGAAAAATAAAATAGATTTACTTATAAATTAATATTTTTTGAAAAAGTAGGAGCCCACTATCACAACCCATTGGCACGACATGATGATTAATTTCTAGTTGCACAAGTGTTCGGACTGCTGAAGCCAAGATTCTCTTGCACAAATGATTGCATTGGTTAGTACATAGCACTTGTCTGAGGACCTTTTTCCTTCCATGATTTGATATTGATTTTAATCAAATACCATGCACTTTTCTTTAGTAAATCTAACAAGCAACCCATCAATGCACAATTGGATTACACTAATCAGATTTGATGTTAAAACTTTAACAAGCAATACGTCTTTTAGTTTGGATAGACTAAGAGAGATTAAGGTGCCCGTTCCTACAATTTTTCCTTTGTCACCGTCCCCAAAGATCACATTGTCCTATCTTGATGGTTGTAGATTAGTTAAGATGTTCCTATTTCCGATAATGTGTTGTGAACATCCACTATCAAAGTTCTATCTTTATTCATTCATGTTTCTTGCCGATGTGAAGGCTCCAAGACTTGTAGATTATTCTTCTTGTTCTGACGGATAAACTTCTGATCCTTTTCGAACAAGCCTCATGTACGTTTTTCCTTCTCAGCTTTGGGGGTTCCTCAAATACTCCTTTCACCACTTTTTGTTGTTTAGCTTCATCTATTATGGTTATAGAGGTGTAAGCCTTGTGTCTGTTGATGTCGTGATATTCACTCAAAAAAGAAAAAAGAAAATAAAGAGGAAGAAGAAGAAGAGAAGAGGAAGGGAACCGAACCATCGTCGTGTAGTGATTGGACCCGGACAAACTCGGAACGGAACTGAGCTACGAGAAGTCTACGCCTAGGGGCCGTGTAATGGTCTACGGGTTTAGTCAGGTTTCCAGGCGAATTTGTATGTTGTGTGTTTTGTTTGTGATTATGGGACGGTCATGGACTGGCATATGAGTTCCAGTACACCGAGGCCAAGCACGATTCCGAATTTGAGGAAAATATGGGCATAATTGAAAACAAGATACCCGCCACTTCCGCACCACCCATGCGACCGATAACGCTAACTTTGGATCTCGATCCTCATAACTTTCCCATCAAAACTCCGATTCACGTGTTCTTGGACTCTACGGAAAGCTAGTGAAGTCTATAAGTTAATAAGATGAAGTTCTCAGCCAAACTGTGGGCTGAGCAGTGGGGTGGGTCACGGACAGTGGAGAAAAGGTCCATTCTGGTTTTCGGAACTTTTGTTTTCGGAACTGGGTTGTATCTGAAATGCTCGAGCCTGCATATGGCCTTAGCAGTGCTGAATTTTGTGTGATATTTACAAAAGTTGGAATTTCTGGACTAAGTCTAGATTTTTCCAAGGCCAAGTATGGCCGGAAATGGCAAATTTATGTGAAATGTTTATGTGTTATTGTTGGAAAGTTAATAACATGCTAAATATGTGTATAATATGTTAATATATGTGTATTTAAATGTATTAACATGAAGGGATTTGAATTGTATGGTACTTGGCATGAAGTACGATTGAGTAGAATGTTCCATGTAGGGTGCATCATACAAGTAACATGAGAACATCTAGTGGCATTAGCATCACATATGCACAGGGACATCGCATTATATTGGGTGTGTGTGCATGGGTATGGTCATCCATCATCATTGTTGATGAATGGATAGTGAGCTCGCATTTTGACGACGCCCAATGGATGTCTCACTTGCTTTCAAGCATAAAAGAAAAAATAAATAATCCTCGTATCACGGAGCAAGAAGGGATCGTTACTCCCTCTTAGGTGTGAAAAGCTTCGGGAACGGTTAGACAAGAGATCCATCGCCAAAGTCCAGAAAATGTCGTGAAGGTGTAAGAGACCGCGGTAATCAAAGTTATGTCATTTCAAAGAGACACACTAGAGTTTTACATTTATCACATAGACTTCCTCGAAGTCAGGTGGATAGAGCCGGTGGATTGACTCGTGGATTGGCTGCCCACGGGCATTTGCATTGGGTAGCCTGGCTCATGAGGCTAGAAAATAGCGTGCATGGTGAGTCGAGTCTCATTCATGGCATGTAGACATTCAGGTAGACATGTGTGTGTTTGTACTTGGATGTGTGTTTGTTGTGAGACCATTTCATCTGTACTTAGGTGGGGAGAAACCCTTGTAAGAGATTTTCACTACTAGGCTTTGGTCACCCCGTTATGGGACCCCCCTTTCAGGTACAGTCCAGTGTAGGCGGCTGACCCGCATATGGGATGAGAACCGGACATGGCTTTGTTTTGTTTTGTTTTTGTCTTGTATTATATTTGAGCATAACCAAAACATGTACACCTTTTTGGTATCAAAGAGACTGTAAGGAGACTGTGATTATAGTCTATCATATATTTTTGTATATTGTGAATTAAATATGCAGGAATGGTTCTCAATATATGAGACATGTGAGTGTGATATCCGCACTCGACATCCATGCTCGTGAGGCTGACTTCCGGCGTTGTCAATGGTGACCACCTGGACGTACGCCACATCGCTCATCTCGTCTTCATCCCTATTTTATCCCATAATAATATTTTGAATCCACATATAAATGTTAAAATATATTATGTTTGATTTTAAATAAAACTAAAATATTTTTCAAGATTCAAATAAAATATTTTATTATTTATTTAAAAATAAATAAGGATAGAACATAAACAATATTTTCTATTTTATTTATTGAAATGATTATATCTTTTCTATTTCAATTATTTAATTTTTAAAACGTAAACAATATAAATTTTATTTATACATAGAACAAAAATAAAATTTTTTCAAAATGCATTTCAAAGGTTCATTTGCCCAACTAATATTTGGTAGTCGAGAAGTTGGTGCTAGTAGCTAGGGGAGAGGAAAAAAAAAAAAACCTAAGAAATTGAACCAACTAAGAAACCAAACTAAAATCAAACCGAAAAAATAGGTTAACCGAACCAATCAGGTTTTGGTTTATGTTTTATACAAATCTCAGTTTCGCTTTCAGGTTATAAAATACAATAACCATGGTTTTAGTTAACCAACCAAAAAAATAAAAAGAATACTAACGTTATATTAAAATTATAAGATACAATATATATAATCTATATTATCAGTATAATTTTAGTATAATATATAATATTCTTTTAATATTATATATTATAGCAATGTATATAATATATAATGTATATAATACATCGTTTTTTTGGTTAACCAAAAAAATGGTTAACAAAGATTTGGTTAACTTTGTTGATGGTTAGGTTTTTGGTTTATATAGATACAAAACCAAAATTGGACGATCGATTTTATTTTAGTGGCATAGATATGTTAACTTGAACCATGTTCATCCCTATTGGTAGTTGGTAACTGGTAGTAGCTAGTTGATTATAAATTATTGCTCGATAAAGTAGCTTATTAGAAATAGTTGATTGAAGGTTAATTTACTTATGTTGACATGATAGAGTGATATAAAACTAATGCATGTACATATAGAAACAGAGACAAAAATTTTGGTTTCGCAATGTTTTCTAATTTCCTGTTGCAGCAGTTATTATTGGTTACGCAACATATTAAAATATCCATATTATAATCAAAATAAAATTATATAAATGTCAAACATTATAAAGATCTTATATCATGAACATAACATAAGTTCAATTATAAAGTTATCATACTAATTTTTAGAGGTATTGAAGTCCACATACAATAAAGTCCATAAAACATCTCAAGTTCACAAATTTTAGAATATAAGCACATTCTATTAGTAATCCATCAATTCTAAAGTTCATAAGTTTTCAAGTTCACAAATATTTAGATAATCTTCCGTCAATACAAATTTGTCGAAGCATGAAGCATTATATTTTGTAGTCAATGTTTTTCCAATTATGAAAAGTGAAATGTTCCTAAGTTCTTCTTACATTTAATTTGTTCTAACAAATTTATGTAGAAATATTTTATATTATGAAGTTATGATGGCTAAGATATTGATAATGCTTATATACGATCAAAAGAACCATATTTTATTTGGCATTATAAGCTATAGAAAGTAAGTGGTTGGGAATTTCTTTAGAGGCTATCCAGAATATTTTATATTTTAGTTATTTAATATGCAAGAATTTATCTATATTATATAATAATTAAGATTGATTTTAATATAATTTTAATTGATGGAAAAATATTTATGTTATAACAATTCGTTAATGATATTCATTTGTTTATAATGTAGTTTCTATTTTAAGGAGTCTAACAAACAAGCAATTATAACGTATAGATATATTAATTAAATATTATTTTGTTACATTATATTATACTTTTAATAGCTTTATCTTGACAAGCCCCCACGAACCTTTGAACTATTATGGGTATACATTTAACACCTATACTTTCCCATGACCATTAAAGACTAGTAGATAAATTTTTGGTGAAAGGATTCCTTAGATTCTCCACAAAATATATCTTTTCCCTAGTAGCATCGATTTTCTAGGTATTACCTTCTAATATATATTTCAAGGAATTGGTGTGATTGAATTATTCTACTTATACATATGGGTATATACATCAAATATTAATGCATATAGAAAAGAAAACTTTTCATATTGGTTCTTCATTTATGGATGAATGAAATCTTATACTTCTCATTTTACATTATCATGAGACGTGCAAAACTTTCTCTTAATACATACTAAAAAGATTTGAATTATCAAATAATAAAATGATTTTATCAATAAATTTATTTCAAGTTGATAACTTCTAGATTTGTCAAGTATGTGGTTAAGATTTATTTGTCCACAAATAATACTTGAATTCTTATACAATATAAGAAAGTATATATGCTATCAAGGAAGTTACTCTTGTAAAATAACCGGATTAAAAATGAAATTATCTATGTATGAACAACAACATTTATAAAGTTGCTAATCCAAACAAAATATTCCTAAGATCCATGTCAAATCATCAAGAATGATGATATTGCAGTAAATGCAAAAACATACTTGGATCCATAGGTAGTTGATGATTGTGGGTTATGGATCTTCCTGTATAATACGTATATCCAAGATTCCTCTTTATTTCTCTCTAACAATGGGATGTCTAGAAATAACAGAATAATACGTATATATAGGGGACCATAACCCTGAAAACCTAATTGGTAATATTCGATTTTCACAATCATAAAATTAGGAATTTACTATCCGGTATCTTGACATAATATGCCATACTTTATTATATGCTTCAACCCATTATTTAACATTAATTAGATCACTGTTATTTTGGGTCAAACTATATAATACCAATTGTACACTTAATAAATATTAATGACCCACATATATTATTTTTCCAATACCTCCTACTGGGCCAATATATGTTACATCTTTATACATAACTCTTACGAGTATAAAAATAAATTAAGTAGCTATAACCAAAAGCATAACCAAACAACCTTGTCCATCAATTATATCAACATAGGATCAAATCAATTTTCGTTACATTTATATTGTAACTAAATTCATCAATGGCACATATATCAATATAGACAAACAACATAGATCAAGCATGGATATGTAGCGTGGAAATTGCATGCAATATGATCTACACATGTCTATTTCCAACTAGTCCTACCATATTCTTTAGTGAGATCAAACATTACAAGTCAAAGTGGAAATAAAACAAATACTTTATTTGTGTAGAAATGTCTATAAACATATAATGTGTCCAAAACCAATAATAAACACAATTTCCCACTAAATAGGCATATCGTCTAACAACATGACACCCATACGAGCAGTGTGTTTATGGAAGACCTTGGGTGTAAGTCCTTTAGTATCAGATCCGTAATCATGGAGTTTGTGCCAAGATGCTCTATAGAAACTTGACCACTCATAACTCTTTCTTTAACAATCAAGAACTGGATGCCAATATGCTTTGACTTCGAAGAGCTCCAATTGTTATTGGAATACATGTCTGTTGACTTATCTGGCACAATATATCTTTAGTGGTCTTTCAATACAACCCAAAATGAGCAGTCTAGTGACAAAATTTCCCATCCATATTCCATGATTGGATGCCTTAAAACATGCTATAAACTCTACATCCATGGTTGAAGAAGCTACAAGTGTCTGCATATAGATATAGCCTGAAATGGATCTATAACTGTCTTGGCATCCAGCATAATCTGAATTTGAATCAAAATACCTTTATGGATTCCAATCACTTTATCTTCGTTATGAGCATATAAACTGTAATTTTCTCAGAATACCGTGAGATACACCATTTGATTGTTTTCCAATGATCCAACCTTAGGTTGCTTAAATATATGTCCAACATTCCAACAATGTATGTTATATTCGAACGTATACAAACTTGAGCATACATTAGACTTCCTACAACTGATGTAATAAAGTCTCCTTCATTGCCTAAATTTCCAAATCACCTTTAGGGCATTGATTGAGACTACATTTGTCTCCTTTACTGACAGGGGTGTCAATTGGTTTACAACTTTGCATGCCAAATCTTTTAAGTACCTTATTGATATAACCCTTTTGTGATAATCCAAGAATACCCTGAGAGCGATCCCGATGTATCTTAATCCCTAATACAAAAGAGGTGTCACCATGATCTACCATCTTGAAATTATTTGATAGAAATCTCTTGTTTTCGTGTAATAAGTCTATATCATCAGTAGCAAGCAGTATATCATCAACATACAAAACTAGAAAGATATGATTACTCCCACTGAACTTATGGTATACACATTCATCCACCATATTTATCTCAAAACCAAATAAGACTATCACTTCATGAAATTTGTAGTACCACTAACGGGAAGCTTCTTAACTCCATAGATGGATTTCTTTAGTTTGCAAACCATTTTCTTTGGGTCTCCGAACACATATTTCCGGTTGCACCATATAAATTGTTTTGTCAATGTTACCATTGAGAAACGTTGTCTTTACATCCATCTGATGTAACTCAAGATCAAAATACACAACAAGTGTCATTATAGTTCTGAAAGAGTCTTTCATTGAAACTAGAGAGAAAGCGTCTTTAAAATCACTGTTTCTTTTGAGTAAATCCCTTAGCAACAAGAAGCGCCTTATATTTCTCCACATCACCTTTCAAATCCCTCTTTGTTTTAAATAGCCATTTGCAACCAATGGGTTTTGCATCTTTAAGTAATGGGACAAGATCCCAAACATCATTGTCTTGCATGGGCTTGTACTCCTCATTCATGCCATCAATCCACGTTTGAGAATCAAAGCTTTGTATGGCTTGATGAAAATTAATGGGATCATCTTCCATCATATTGATTTCATCCTCATGCTCTTGGAGAGAAATTACATAATCATCTGAAATAGCCTTTCTCCTTTCTCTCATGGATCTCCTTAGTGACATTTGTTCTTGAGGTTGTTGAGTTTGTTCTTCATGAACGATATACTCATTTTGAATGGGGATTTGCTCATTCTGTATAGGAATCAAATCAACATTGTCTTGTTCCAGATTTGTTTCTTGATCAATGACGAGAATAGGAAACTGCACATAGTCAAGAGTAATAAAAGTAGTCGGAAAAGATTCCTCCTCTTCAAAGACAATGTCTCTAACCTTATTTATCCCCCCAAACTCAACATCCTCAAAGAATGTTGCAGTTCCCGTTTCAAAAACAGTTTTGACTGTGGGATCATAAAATTTATAACCCCTAGACCTTTTAGAGTATCCTATAAAGTAGTAGTTGATGTTTCTAGAGTCCAATTTATCTTCATTTGGCCTATGAGCCCTTGCCTCAAATGGACATCCCCAAATGTGAAAATGCTTTAAACTTGGTTTTCGGCTTGTCCAAAGCTCATAAGAGGTTCTTATTGCTGCTTTACTACGTACTATGTTAAGAATATAACATCTAGTCTTTAATGCTTCTCCCTATAGAGATTCTGGTGAATTAGATTGACTAATCATACTTCTTAACATGTCCTTAAGAGTTTTGTTTCGTCTTTTAGATACACCATTCATGGTAGGTGATCATGGCACAGTGTATTATGGGGCAATCGCATTTCTCTAGGTATTTAGCAAATGGACTTGGATGTTGTTCACCAGAACCGTCATATCTGCCATAGTATTCGCCATCATAGTCACATTTGACGGCTTTAATTCTTTTGTTGAGGTGATTCTCAACCTCAACTTTAAAAGCCTTGAACATGTCCGTTGATTGATCGCCTTTAATGAGGCATATGTATCCATTAGACAATCGTCTACGAACGAATAAATATCGTTGACCATTCCAACAGCCTTAGGAATGGTCCACAAATATTCGTATGAATAAGTTCTTAGACTCTAAAACTCTATTGGCTCCTTAACCTTCTTGTTCTTTTGTTTGCTTTGCCTTAATACATCTAACACAAATTTAAAGTTCAGAAATTAAGGAATCAAGAATCTTAATGTATTAATAAGCCTCGAATTCCATTTTTAGATATATGACCTAATCATTTGTGCCATAATTAAAGTTGTTGAATTCTCATTAGTCAATTTTCTTTTTGTACCACATGAAGAAACATGCAAGGTTTTGTAATATGAAGCAATTATATCGAGCAAATAAAGATTTTAAAATCCAGATAAAAAAAACCAATAGTAAGAACATTTGAATTCAAATAAAGACTGACTATTTTTGAAAGAACAAGTATAACCCAATTTTTCGAAAATGGAAATAGAAACTAAATTCCTTCTAAATGATGGTACAATAAAAGTCTCTTTCAAATCAAAATAAATTATAGTCTTTAATAACAATCTAAAACACCCAATAGTCTCAACTTCCACCGATTTTCCATCGCCCACATAGATGAATCTTTCAGCATCATTTGGTGCTTGATAGCTAGGGCACCCTACATAAACACCTATGAGGTGTAGCACCTAATTCATCCACCAAAGTATTTCTAGGTACATAAGCTAAATTAACCTCTGAGCAAACCAAAACAAGAAATGTACCTTTGTTTGCATGTCAGGTGTGATATTTAGTACAATCCTTCTTCATGTGTCGAAATGTCTTACAAAAACAACAGCCTTGATCTTGTGCCTTATGTTGTTTCTTTTGAGCTGGACCACTTGCAGCTTCCTTATCCTTCTTCCTTTTCATATTTGTATCCTTAGAGGTACTTGTTAGATGAACACTTTTAATCTTTTCTTGCTTTAACCTTTCTTTCTCTTGCACACAATATGAAATGAGTCCATTGATAAACCATACAAATACTACATATAGTCTTTAGTTAACCTATTGTAAATGGGTTGACATTGCAACAGTTATCAAAAGATTTGTTTTATAATTTAACTCAAATAAACCCATGAATATTTCAAAAAAAAAAAAAAAAAGATTCTGATTTTCAGATTCCATAATTTTCGTGTGCAGTAAACCCATTATATATCACAATTACCCATACTATGCCTTACAAGAATATCCGGAATTAAAGCATGTGGAAATAATATTTTCTTAAAGATAAAAATCCAAGATCAGCTTAAAAGAAAATATATCAAAATCAACTGCATGGAATCTGGATCAAATAACAAAAATTAAAAAAAAAAAAATTCCAATTTTTGTGCCACCTTAAGATGAAATATTTCCATAAATTATCTTTTACAAAAGAGTAGATTCTATTTACACCCTATCCATTTTCTCTATACACCCCCATTAGAGATGGTGTAAAATGTGGGTTATGGGTGATATGGGTGTATATAGAGAAACTTGGGTAAATTAGAATTCTTTACAAAATAAATGAAATATTATCTTTCTAAAGATATTTTCTTAAAAAATATATATTCCGAATCTTATAAGTTGCAGGAATATAAGGATTTTTTTTTTCTTACACTTGTATCTTTTCGGGTGCAGTGTAAGTTAAAATCAAAAGGTTTTCAAAATAAACTTTTATTTTATTTTTTATAATTCTGTAAATCCCACCAAGACATGACTTTTATATATATATATCTATATATCATTGAAACAGCTTGAAGGAGGTTGTTTACTTTTTTTTTTTAATTCCAAAAGAATATCGAAGCCAGCATGGAGGAGGTTGCTTTATAATTGCAAACTTCAATTTTTTTTTCTTTTTAATTCCATAAGAATACTGAAGCGGATAAAGATGGTCATGTTTGACCTTAAAAAATAGTTTGGCAGATTTGAAATATAACCCACATAGATCAAATCAAAAAAAAAAAAAAAAATCTTAATGATTCAACATAGAACCAATCAGCTCTAATACCAAATGTAAAATAGACGGATTAAAAACGAAATTATCTATGTATGGGTAACAACATTTATAAGGTTTATAATCCAAACAAAATATTCCTAAGATTCATGTCAAAACATTAAGAATAATAATATTGCAGTAAATGCGAAAACATGACTGGATCCATAGGTAGTTGATGATTGTGGGTTTTGGGTAATTAATGATTGTGGGTTTTGGATCATTCTGTGCATGCATAATACGTATATCCGAGATGCTTCTCTGTTTCTCCTTGAAAACCTAATTGGTAATATTTCGATTTTGCCCATCATAAAATCAAGAATTTATAATCCGGTATTCGCCCATCATAATATACCATACTTTATTATATGCTTCAACTCATTATTTAACATTAATTAGATCATTGTTTGATTAAAAAAAAAATGCAACCTTTATTAAGTGTTGATAAAAGGGATAAGAATGGGAGAATAAGACAAGTTATGTCCGAGCCTGGGTGCCGCTGAAGAGGCCTGTCACACAGCTGCTGCCGAGGGGCACGACACTAGAACATGGACATGCCACTTATCCTGGCCCCTCTGTAAACTGATCTGGACTTGCAGGATCAGCCCCTTATCCCTTGCTTGGAACAACTCATTTAGCCGACTCCATTCCTGTTGTGGGGGTGTCACAACATAAGGATTGTGTGGGTCCTGGAGCCATGGCTTCCTGGATACTAACCCGATTAAACTTAATGCCTGCTACTTCACGAATTTAATTTATCCAAAATCTGCATTTAAAATTTCTTTAATGTATTTTAATCTTTAAGCCATTTTTAGAAATAATGCCAGATCAATTTATTGAAAATAAAGAATAAGAAAACTGCTTTGTGAAAACCATTTTTTAAAACGGCGCACGAAACAATGAAAATGTTTTTAAATGCGTTACTATTCACAACCTGCTTCTCGTGAGCTTGATGAGAAGAAAATCAAGGGAAGACGGTAAAGGGAAGAAGAAGAAATAGCCACAATCCCGCGTTTTCGCTTTCATCCCAATCGACTGAACTCGTGTTCGATTTAATTCGAAACAAGGAAAACAACACGTAATGCTTTACGACTATATATAAATGTTAAATAATGAATTCATTTTCTTTGTTTTCAAAATTTGTTTTTGTCTGGACTGTGAATTCAAAACGTGTTTTCCTTTTGTTTCTCTAAAAGCTCGACACAGAGAAATGTAAAAATTTTCTACCTACTAAACAAGTGCGCCTTGGGGCTCCTGCACGTTTCGTCGATGTTCAGGGTTAGGGCTTTACCTCCATCAGATAGAGGACCCCGGATAGTATCTTGCCTAATAAACCCTTGACACTAAGGACCCGGGGTGTGTAATAAGATGCCATGCCTATTTGGCTAATAGGGCACAGTTCATTTATTAATTGAGATAGGCATATGGACAATTAACTACTCTTTTTATTTAATTTATGTTATTATTTTTAAAAAAATTATTCTTTTTTTGACAACTAAGTATTTTTGTTATAATATAGTAAATTATTCTACCATCCTTATTGTACATGTCACATAATAGAACAAAAAGAAATCCCTCAAAAAATAAGAGAAAAAAAAAATCTCTAAAAAGAAAAAAGAAAAAAAAAAGAGAGAAGCTCCAAAAGATGAGTAAAAGGAATAGGAGACATTGACAGATCTGGACCGACCCCGGCGGCGGCTCGAGACGGACAAAACCCCTCCCAAAGGCAAAAACATAGAAAATAGAAGATGATCGGAAGAAAACCAGAAGACCGAACCCAGAAGACGACGAGGGTAGCAAAGAACAAAAAGAAGGAAAGAGGGAAACTTTGAAAACCAAAGCTCAACTTCAGTGTAATACCTCATAGATCACAGGTTGGGGTAGTAGGAACTCCGACGAGAATCAAAGGAATCACCGACGGGGCAGGGCCTTCAAGCCCAACCCGCTACTGCCACCTGTACAAACATTAGGCATGGAATTGTTGCCCAATCATGATCAATATCGCACATGAACCGAAACGATATAGCGCCATTCCAACACTACTGACCCCACCGATTACTAGAGGCCAGGGGAATGATAAGTCTAATCCCACACGTGACGTGCTTGAGAACCCCGACGGTCATGATCCTGCAGCCTCAGGCATCGGGCCCAACATCTATCATTCACGCATTGGGATCCTTCATGAGGGCTGCGACCACTTCACATCTCCGTGCACACGCCGCGATGGCTGGCAATCGAGTCCGGGAGGATAAAATCGACCAACTTGTCATTCGACCTAGCCGATAAATCTCAGGAGACCGATTCATCGCAGCGATGCAAACTTAGGGGTCATATATATGGGTGACCCATGGACTGTCACTTAACTCGCCTACGATTTAATTACGCACTCTACTCCCCATGACGCCCATCATCACACAGGTCAAAATTAATTGTAGGAGGTCACGTGGCATCTAGTAGTAGTATAAATTGATAAGTTTGTAACCAGAAAATGATATATACAATTCTTTCTGCAATTAGAGAGAAATATAAATTATTTTGAAAGTTAGTGCATTTCCAATTTAGATATTTGATTGAACAAAAAATAAAGTTGAGACACAAAAATAGAAAAAATAAAAAAGTTTAGATACTTGATTGCACATAAATAAAGTTGAGACACCAAAATAGAACATATCATAAAGTTTAAACACTCGATATAACAAAAATAAAGTTGAGAAACTAAAATAGAAAAAATGGAAAAGTTGAGACACCATTTATGTAATAAGCCCTTATTATATATGAAAGTATCATCTTAATTTTTTATTGATTTTTTTGTATTTAGAAAAAAATAAAGTCGAGTCCCCAGGATATTTTATCACAAATGATTCCTATATATAATGAACCCCACTTAGAGCTCCATTACAGCCACGCATTATAACAAGCTCTTAAAATTCCCTGTTCTCAAAATGCTTCTCAGATAAACTCTATAGACTCTGGACCACTATTCTTTTTCTTTTTCTTTTTAAGTAATTAGACTCAAGTTCCTCCCATGCATTGAAGTAGGTTGATGCTCATTCTGACCCCACATTTTCCCTCCCCACCCTTTTATTTATTTGTTTATTAATTCTTAAGTTTTTTTTTTTTTAAATTCTGCAAATTCTAATCAAATGTAAGTCTCAAGTTCTGTAACATCTCTTGAAAAATCTGCTATGCAAGTAGAAGAACTTGTGCTACAAAATGCAGTCTGTAGGTAAGAAAATTTATTGCTTATGCAAGTAGAAGAACTTGTGCTACAAATGCAGTCTGTAGGTAAGAAACTTTATTGCTGTATGTTTCTTTATGCTTTTTAGTAATATTTGTGAATACTTATATTTCATAGATTGATTTTTTAGACCTATTGCTTGTCGAAACTCATTGGAAAGTCAAACCTGAGTTTAAAGGCAAAATAATGATTTTGAAGAAAAAAATAATTATATTTTCTTCCAAAATATTTACCAATCCAATATCCTAGAAACCATATTATCATTGATGTGACTTTTTTTAATAAAATTATTCAGATTAACTTAAAAAGAACCAAGCTTAAGCTATGCTTAAAAATTATGCAAAACTATTTTATCTACCACTACTTTGTTGCATCAATATCCTTTTTATCCAATTTTTTTTATTAAATTTAGAAATTAAAATTTAGGGTTAGAATAAATGTGATTTAATTATTATAGTAAAGTTACCACATAATTATTGATTAGAAAAACACAAAAGTATTATTATTAATTATTCGATGTGAAATTCCATAAAAAAAAATAAATTATCTATGTGAAATTGTGGAGTCATAATTATAGATTGATTGAAAACTCTCAAATGCAGTAGGAGAAAAGTTGATAATATTATCTGAAATACTTTTAATATTTTAAACAATCTTGATACAGAGTAAGCAAAAATAAAAAATAAAAAATAAAAGAAATAAAAGAAATATATAGTTGTTTTTATATATACCTTTATTAGTTTATGGATAAAAATGTGATCGAGCTCATGTTTGTATTATTATTATTATAATTTTATTACTCTTAGAGTTTGCTTGACAGTTGTGTTTTTAGAATAGTTCTAAAAAAAAATAGTATTTTAAAACTAATTGTGAAAACTATGCCCCTTATTTTATAGAACAAAAAAGGCTATTTGAAAACGTAAAATGTTTTACATCTATTTTTAGTATTTTAAAAATATTGTTATGTTCAATAATTTATTTTTAAGGGGAAATTATGAAATCATGCAACTAAGCACCTAAAATTAGGAAAATAGAAACCTAAGGCCGGTTTGGTTCCTATTTTTAAAAATTGTTATTGAGAACAGTTTTTGAAAACACGGGAAACACCATTTTGGTATTCTTTGAAAACTATTATTGTTCTCCGAATTTAGTATTTTTTGTGTTCTCTATGTTTTTTCAGAACAAAAAAACTGGGAACCAAACATGTTATTCATATTTTCCTTCTTCTCTTCATTTTTGAGAACAAAAAACTATTTTAAAAATAAGAACCAAATATGCCCCTAATTTCTCAAATAATCCAAACATGTACTAAAACCACCAAAATTAGTGAAACATGTGGTGGAACAACAGTAACCTCACATTTTAAGTAATAAATGCCCCTCATGTGGAACCTGCATGCTCCTTTCTCCTTTTGGATCACCCCTCCCTCTCTCCTATCTCCTTTCTCTCTCCTCTCTCTTGGATCACCCACATTGCATGTTTACATTATTCCCCTTATTTTTAATCATTTGCAAGAGAAGACAAATAGGAGATGTGTTGATTTGTGACCCGAACTTGGTTTTGGACTTATGTCCGATCAGAAGGCTCGCGATGTAATTTTTTTGAAGAGAAAAAGTTGAGAAAAAAATAGGGATTTGTTGTAGTAGTAGAGGGGCTAGGCCAATAGGTATAGACATTCCTGCTTGGGTATTTTCGTCATATCAACATACTAGGTTTAATTCTCTATTCTACTGTACTTCGTAATTTTTTCCATATTCATAGTGAAGTTTTCTTCTCCACCTGTGGTTTTTTCTCACAAGGGATTTCACATAAAATCTTGGTGTTTTTCTTTGTTTTCATATTTTATTATTGTGTCATTGATTTCAATAAGATGTTACCTAAAAATAATCTATTTTCTCTACTTAAAAAAATAGAACATGAATTTTCTTAATTTTTTAAATTCTAAAAATCAGTTGTCAAAACAAACAAACCTGTTAGTCCAAGAGAACTTCCAAGTAAGATTTTGATGATAATAAATCAATTAATGTTCCAAATTTGATATGTGGGATAAGTATTCATCAAATGAGCTACAAGGATAGATATTCAAGCTTGGAAATTTTTGTAGGAATTTTTATAATATAGATAAATATGTAAATTTATAGGGTATTCACTTGCATAAGTTTTCTTTCTTTTATAAAGATTGGTAACCATGACCAAAAGTTCTTGTTATATATTTTCATATATTGTAGGTTAAAAATAAGTAAAAGATGAGCTATAATAATATTATATGTCACACCCCGATTCCCGGTCCGACCCGAATGGCGGATCTGAACCGAGTTTGGGGCGCGAGACTATATACTAGGACTCTTTACCTGTTCTTTTTTTTTTCTCAGAGCTGAACTTGTACCTGTGAGTATACAAACAATTTCTGTAATAACAAAATCATTTACATATACAAAAGAACTACCACCGGAGCGGGTGTCCATCAAAATCTATACACATGCTCGAGTCCCATTTTACATATACAAAAACTCGTATTTTTACATTTACAACCGTATATGACATACTTCGTGATGAACCTCTTCGCTAGGTCGGCCCCTACTGCATGCTGAAAATCGCGACGTTCTCCTTTCAGACTTCACACGGATTAAACTCTGGCTGCTTTACGCTAGTGGGAAACATAATTTTATAACTTATAATCGTACATTACGCATTTATACCGAATCATAATAAACATATAACAATAACATATCTCATAATCTTCTCGTGGAATTCATATAATGTGTATTTACATACATAATTACCTCTTGTAACTAACTTATGCTCGTCGATATCTCGCTTACTAGATCAACTTATACTATAACAAACTTATACTTCACTTATCTTACACTTATGACAAACTTAGGTTGCGCTGTTTTTTCACTTAACGCCGAATGTAACTTTTTTTTGGTACCTTTAACAATAATAGCATTTAATAGCATTAGTGATAGTTTCGTTGCTTTTTTAACATTAGGTAGTGAGTAGGGATGACAACAGAACAAATTATTTTAGGTTCTTGTCCCACCTCGCTCTTAATGGCACATGTTTAATTTAATTTTAATCGGATTTTTAATGAGTTTGAGTTTATTTTCTCAAATCCGATACGGGTTAAGGTATTGTTACTCTCTGTAAAACCCGAGAAAATTAGAAATTTTCAAAATGATAAATGTTAATAAAAATAATAAATTGTCATAAGGGTTTAGGGAAGTTTAGAAAATTCTCTAGATCTCGGATAATGAAACGGATCAAGGCCATAAATCTGCCTCTTCGAAATCTAGTAACTCAAAAAGTTTCACACTCAAACAAACGGAAATTTCGATTTCTTCTCGCGATAAGTTGCCGCTGACTCCAAGGACTAGATTTTTTCGATTTCAAAGGTAAACTAATTCGAATGAAACAATATGAACCATATATCCAAAATAATATTAATAAGCCCCGCCTCTCGATTATATTTTTAAAAATATTTTTATTATTTTATTTTTATACTTTTAATATAAATAATTATTATTATTATAATGTTTTTTAATAAATAATTTATAAAAATTCATAATATTTTTTATTTTATGAAAAATATTAATTTTAATATAATAAAATAAAAAGCAAATATAAAAATTAAAATTTAAAAATAAAAACAAAAATAAAATGTAAACGGGACGAGTTTGAGAATTTTTCTCATCTCCGCCCGCCCTATTTAATTTTTTAAATTGTAGACAAGTTTGAGAATCTGAAAATAACGAGCCGGGCTCTCTGATGGGACCGCCCCGCCCCAAACCCTCCCGTTGTCAATCTTAGTAGTGTATATTGCTAGTTCTTCTTTTTATTGGACAATGATTGAGTTTTCTTATTTTGTGGAAAATGACTTTTCTTGAATAGAAAAAAGCCAAATATTTTCACTTTTTATATTTAGAACTTTTTAAAAAAATTTTAGCAATAAGTTATGAAAATTTTAAAAAACAAACAGCTTAATACTGTGAAAGCTATTCAGTTTTCAGCATTAAGTCAAAAAACAAACGCCACCTTATTCTTATTCCGATCTCCCGTTGGACACATATTTATACTTATCTCCCGTAGGACACATACTTATACTTATCTCCCGTAGGACACATACTTATTCAGATTCCTCATATATGTATTCAGATCTCCCAAAGGACATATATATTCTGACTTATACCGATACTCTGTCTCTAATTTATAATTATTCATCTCTCGTATATACCTGGCAGGCTTAGACCTTTAATCGGTAATTCTTGTACGTACTACGTAATCCTCTTTTACTTGTATCAGATCTTATACTTGTACTACGGAGCATATCCTTGTCTTACGAAACTTATACTTGTATTACGGAGTTTATTCTTGTACTTCGGATCTTATTCTTGTATTTCAGATCTTATACTTGTATTACGGATCTTATACTTGTCTTTACTTGATCTTATACTCTGTGTTACGGAGCTTATTCTGTATTTCAGATCTTATACTTGTATTACTTGAACTTATTCTTGTACTGGATCTTATTCTTGTATTCTCGGATCTTATACTTGTATTATGGATCTTATAATCGTTTTTACGGATCTTATACTTGTGTGTTACGAGTTTATTCTTGTATTTCGAATCTTATAATTTGTATTACTTGAGCATATTCTTTGTACTTGATCTTTATACAAGAGCTTATTCTCGGTACAAACCGCAGGTACTACACTTATTCCTTATACGAGGTACTCGTAGGTACTACTCGGACTTATACTTATATTACGTAACTTATACTTATTTTAATGACATAAGGGCCAGAGGTACTACAGAGATTTTACTTGTACAAAAGTACCCGTAGGTACTACAGAACATATACAGAGGTACCCGTAGGTACTACAGAACATATACAGAGGTACCCGTAGGTACTACAGAACTTATACTTATACAGAGGTACCCGTAGGTACATTCTGATCAGAATGATATACATTTCTTTATTCTTATTCTTATTCAGAGTCTTCTCATATAACTGTTTGACTACCCAGACCAATCATGAGAATGAGTAAGACGCAGCACAATAAGTACCAGAAGGTACAATACAAGATTAAACCGGGACACGCGTCACCATCGCAACGGCGCCGCAGCACCAGCGTGAGTGCCGGGCACCGATCGTAACGCGCTCGCCCATGCAAATGTAAGCACCATACCACCAGCGTGAGTGTTGAAGCACCGAATGTAACGCGTCGCCACGCATCGTGGCGTGTAGTAACAACGCAAAGCATCGCAACGTATGTCGTGAGTACCTTAGCAGGAGTGCCGTTGGCCCATCGTAACGCGCTCGCCCACGCGCACGGCGTGCCGTAGCACCAGCGTGAGTGCCGGGCACCGATCAACGCCCACTCATTCATACTCGTCCTAGTCATACGAATATATGTCTTCGTAACTCATAACGTATCTTAATCGCTAATTCTATGTTCATGACATATTGCTTTCATGTTCATGTTCATGTTTCGCCGCTTTCGTGTTTCATATCATATTCAAGTTTCGCGAACACATCTATACATATTGCATTTCCTATACTTTTTCTTGTTTCATGCCTATTACATGGCATTTCCTCGTATATTCTGTATGGTATGATGCCTATGTATTCACACATCATTCATGTATTCTTGTTCCTCTATAATCTACTTTACTTAGAAATTGGAATCATTCCAATTGAATCATCCAAACTCAAGTTATGGCATTTTTATGCCAAACTAGTCAGTTTACCGATATTACACTAGGGACAGTTTGTAATACTCATTTTTTAGGAGGCTTAACTTCATACTTGACCCTGGTTCTTTGTATTCATTTGAAGCTAAGGTGCTAAGGGTCCATCTCCAACTGGAATCACCCAAATCGGAGCACCGAAACTCGAGTTATGTCCTAAACAACCCGGACTACTCTATGATCAAAATTGAAGCAGAAATTTGCTTGAACATACCTCTTGAGTGAATTCGGGGCCACATGTAGCTGTGATTTAAGGTCTCATTTCGTGGTATTTTGCTCTCCTTGAAGTCTAGTTTAACCAACAACTTGAATCAATCAAATCGATAAGAAATGACCGTTGGCGGGCTGTAAAATATGAACGCCGTGGGTCAAAATAGAGCAATGGGTACCGGTACGGCTGATTAACTGAATGTGGTACTTCCAAGATTCACTGCTTGGTACCGTACCACTTGCAAATTGTCCAGAAAGGTGGTTTTTCTCCCATTTTTCCATATGTTGCTACCCAAATCAACTCAATACTCTATATACACATCAAAACCACTCCATATTCATCTTGTAACCTCTATTCTACTCAAATCATCTTTCAATACATATGTTTCTTCAAAAACCTTTCATGAATTACTCCCAAACAACTCTAATATGGGTCATAACCCATACACAAACCAAACACAAAGATTTGTTAGGGTTTGTTCTAAACCCTAACTCAATTACTTGCAATTTAACCATGAATCCAACCTTAAAGGGAGGATTCCATACTCTTGATCCCATAAGAATTTATTTTAGGGTTAGGTTTCTTACAACTCCACAACCCACAAAACATGTATCATTAAATCTATACAAAATTCCATACAAAAATCCAAAGATCCATACTAGAATCCATACCTTTTTGCTCTTCCTCTCTTCTTCTCTTCTCTTCTTCTTCTCTTCCTCTTCCTCTTCTTCTCTCTTTTCCTCTTCTCTTCTTCTCTACGTTTTTGGTCTCTCATTTTTGAGAGACCAATTGCTCTTATCCACCTTTTAGTTAAGGCCATGTTTGGCCTTTTGCATTTTGAAATCTTTTCATTTTTGCATTTAGGTCCTTCTCTTATTATTCTCAATCTAACTTATTAAATTTCATTTTGGCATACAATCATATATGAGATTATTACTTCTTAGTCCTCAAGTAAATGACCACTTAATCTCTTGTCTCAAATATTTATTTCGGTCTCTGCTTTATTTCTTGAAATTCATTTAACTTTCATTAAACTCCTAAACATGTCCGGAAAAACTACTAGGTACATTTCGGCAGTTACATTATATGTGTAAGAAGAGTTACACTGAGGATATTTAAGTAAGAAGAGTTACATTCTAAGCATCTAATTAATAAAAGCAAGCATATTCAATAGAATTAGATTGTAAAATTTGAGAATAAATCATGTTTAATGAATGGATTAAATATGAGCCATTACAAAACTTATTAGGTTGAAGAAGATAATAAGGTTGTAACATTTGTGATTAAATCATGTTTAATGTGTGCATTAAACATATGAATAAAATATTGGATTGTTACAAAACTTATGAGGTTGAGGAAGATCATAAGTTTGTAACATTTGAGATAAATATATGTTTAAAGCGTGAATTAAACACACACACACACACACACACACACACACACACATTACACATATATATATATATATATATATATATATATATATATATATATATATATATATATATATATATATATATATGTCAGAGGTTGTTACAATCTCAAGAGGGTAAGGAAGATAAAGAGTCTTCCAATCTTTGTAACCATTTTTTGATTCAACCCTAAGAGTGTTGTATAAGAGTGACTTTTATTCTTTTAAAATCTTGTGTAGAAAAGTGAAAAGGCTTTATCATTCCCAAGACTATTTCCATCTTACATCCCTAAAGATTTATTGAGAGAGGGAGGAAATAGAGTGTTTGGAAAAAGTTCTAAGAACTTGTTTAAGCCTTCTTTTGTTCTTCATCTTCTTCTTATTTCTACTTTCAATAGATTGTGAGTTCCTTTGTAATTTCAAGAGTCTATTGTATAGAGTGAGATTTGAGTGCTTCTTTTCTCCATTAATATTGTATCCATCTACTTTTTCCAACAATCAAAGACTATTCAATGGAATGAGAAATATCAAGATCATGACCAAGACATTGTGAGGTTGGATTGTTTTGATGGTTCCAACTTCACTAGGTGGCAAGACAAGGTGAGTTTCCTTCTTATCTTTATAATGAGATATCTTTATAGCTGTGTTATGGAAAGGAAATATAGGCTACTTCAGTGTGGGGGTTCTGCTTTATTGCAAGAAAAACGGATACAAATAAAACTAATTTGGGTCAAAGGGCTATTAAGTGTGCATTTGTAGGCTATGCCTCAAATAGCAAAGCTTACAGGCTATTAAGCTTGGAGTCTAATGTGATAATTGAACCAAGAGAGATAGAGTTCTTTGAGAACTTGTTGAGTGATAGTTATTCTCAAGTACCTACTAGTGTTGGAGAGACCCGAGATGAGACACCTCCAAAGGTTGTTGAGCAACGCATTATGCCTCGGAAAAGTCAAAGTTTAGGAAAGAAAAAGCCTTGGGATTGGATGAGATTGAGGATTTCCTTTTACTTAGTAGAAGGAAACAATAATATAAGGAAAATTCCTATATTACTTCAAAGATGCTATGACTTCTAGAGAGGCTAGTTTTTGGAAAGAGGCTATTAATGATGAAATTGATTCAATTATGTCTAACCAAACATGGGAATGGTAGACCTTCCACCAGGGTCTAAACACATTGGGTTCAAGTGGGTATTTCAAAGGAAATATCACACTAATGACATGATTCAAACCTTTGCTATATTAGTAGCTAAAGGGTTTAAATAATAGAAAGTATTACATATTTTGATATCTACACTGTTAATATCTAGAATATTACAAAAAGATTTAACATCAATTCCATAATCTATTTGTTCATAAAATGGATGTCAAAATGGAATTCTTGAATGGGATCTCAACGAGGAGGTCTACATGGAAAACCGGAAGGGTTTTGTTCAAAAGGGGAATGAGATAAAAGTGTGCAAGCTTGTTAAATCATTATATGGTTTAACAAGCTCCAAACAATTTTGGTCATGCTATCCTTTCACATGGATTTAGACACAAAAATGTGGACAAGTGCTTATATTCTAAGACTTGTGGAGACTATGTGGTTGTAGTGTGTCTATACGTGGATGACATGTTAATCTTGAATGATCACATAGAAGGAATAATAGAAAAAAAAAGAGGTTTCTATCCTCAACTTTCGAGGTGAAAGATCTTGGAGAAGTTGATACCATCTTTTGTATCAAAGTAGAGAGAAATAGTAGGGGTGGTTGGGGTGGTGGTTGTCACTATATTAAAAGTATAAACACTGATTCAAGATGGAATCATCCTAATCTCATTTGTGAGATCAAATGAAACTCGAGGATTTTTTTACTAAATTCTTACAAGAGTTTTAGTGAGACAATATCTAGATGGATGAAACTAAAACTCCTTAAATAAAAATTTACTAATGATAGTAACCCATCTTACTGTGAAATGACTAGTCTTGAGTTCAATGGGTAAAAACAAGTCATTGATATGAACGTAAGATTAGCATCCTTAAGTTCCATTTATAATGAATAATGTTAGTTGTTACCGTAGGAGGGTTAAACATAATATTTGTAATGAAATTCAGTCTATGTGTGACAAGCATCTTAAAGGTTACAAGAATGCTGGAAGAATTTCACCTATATGAACTGAGGGGTGGTGCCGCCTCTCATGAGAGTTGTAGTTTCTCTTAAGAAAGTTCATGAATGGATTAAGCATATGGCCATAAAAGTGCTAAGCAAGAAAAATAATTTTGACACTCGCTTTGTTAGTGGAAGTGTGTATTGTTACCGATTTCATTTCAAGAAATAACTAGTTTAATGCTATAATTAACCTAGGATTTCAACGAAGCTTTGTGACAATTACACAACGATAAAATTCAAATCAAAAGATATTTTATTTTATGCATTTTCACTGTTGTGGTTACAAAGGGTTAATTTTATTTTTCACCAATGATTGTAACCCATCTTAATACTAGGAAATGGCTAGTCTTAAGTTTAATGGATAAAAACAAGTCATTGATAAGTGAATTATGGTAGCATTAGCATCCTTAAGTTCCATCTGTGATGAATAATGGTTGCCACCGCTGAGGGTTAAACATAAAGTTTGTAATGAAATTCAGTTTATGTGTGACACATAATAAAGGTAATAAGAATGCCGAAAGAATTTCACTTCTATGAACTTATGGATGGTGCTTCCTTCGGAGTTGGAGTTTCTTCACAGTTAATGAATTGATTAAGCATGTATTACAAATGCTAAGCAACAAAAAATAAAATAAAATTGACACTCGTGTAGCTAGTGGAAGTGTTTTTGTTGTTACCAGTTTCGTTACAAGGAATAACTAGTTCAATGCTAAAAGCAACTTGAGATTTCAATGGAGCTTTGTGACAATTACACTAAGATAAAATTAAAATCAAAAGATATTTTATTTTGTGTATTTTCACTATTGTGGTTACAAAGGGTTTCAGGAAGTTTTCCTTTCGATTGTGCTATCTTATTCTCAGAAGGGACTTCTTGGAGGTGATGTCCTTCATATAACTTGTGGTTGATGCGCATCTCAACCGCTAGAGGCCCTAAGATATCGATGGGGTTCACAATATCAAGTTTTTGGCCTTTGAGAACCCAAAAAATAAGCGAGGGGTATCCAATCGCTTTTCTGTAAGCTAGATTCTTGACATGACCTAAAACATGTTCGAACACCAATTTTCCTAGATATAATTTTTGTTCCATACTTGTATGACATAGTAGTATAGTGAAGTTCTTTGTTATTGCTCTACGGTGTGTTGTCGGTAACTATTTGCTTATAAAAATCTTCTGTAGTATGGAGTATCTTGAGATAAGATGAGAGAACCGAAGGTTGTACTTTTGAGGCCACATTCGAACCTTCACTCCAATGATAACAAAGACCATTGGGTATGTCTCCGGCCTCTAGTTCATCATCTAGGACATCTTCACACTCCTAGTATTAATTGATTATGTTAGAGAGAATCCTGAACCTATACCCCGTATATCATTAGAAATTGACTCACGGGTCCCCCATATCCTTTGACAAGTTTACATAGAATTCAAGCACAATCTGAGATACAAACAAAGGCAACTTTGACATAGTCCTCAAAAGGTTAGTCTCCCCATGTAGTTCCTTAATCCCTGAACCTTCAAAATCCTTGGTATACAAGGTTTGTTTCCCGACGAGTGTCCTCTTCGTCATAAAGTTCCACAACTTCACATGACCAGCAAATTTAAAGAAAATAGATGGACAAGAACTTACTTTAGTAGGTGTATGGACCTTCAACTTCTTTTTTGCTGGCCTTTTCAACTGTGCCTTCTTAGATTGGGTAGATAGACATGTAGACTTCCTTGTTGAATGGGGAGGATTTTACATAGATTTAGAAGAAGAAGAAATTCCTCTATTTTCTAAGTCGTCCCATTTTGAGTTTGAACTTTCATCAACTAATTGGTGGCATAACTTGGTTTGAGATTTTGGAATCTCAACTATAGAGACTCGTTTGACCCATCCTACCCATTGAAGAGGTATAGGTTGGTCTTTTCTTCCTACACCCGGTGTTGTCTCAAAGGTTGTTCGAACAATGGTGTTATAGGGATTGGGACCCTAAGAATCATCTTTTCGCTGAGAGTCTTCGATCTGCCATTTTATGTTTGGGTGTCAGGATTTACGGTCTTTGATAAAGTTTGTACTAGATTGTCTCCGAATCCTGTAGTATTTTTTGACTTCAATCAAAGTGCTTTGGGCCAGGCATCCGTCGCCAAAACTTTATCTGTACATTCCACAGGCAATAAGCATGGTAGGTCATAAGCATCTGCAGTTTCCACATCACTGGGGCCCAAGGTCGATCCTTCTTGATCAAAGATCTTTCCTTGTTGTTTGAACTTCCTTTCACTAGTCTCCTTCTATCTTTGACTCCACAGATCTCACATCAATATTTTCGGCTGGAGAAAGAATGTGGAAATAATGGAGTCCAAAACCTTTATCGTTCTCTGAGTGAGAACAAAAGCAATGTGCTTTTTTGTCTTTAGATGCTTTCCTTTATATAGGCCCCATTACTTTGGAAACCCTAGGTTTCTTGTCTCATTGTTCCTATTTGGTTAGGGGCATTAGGACTCCCTTACTCCCCATAACGTGCTGTTGTTAGCGCCTTTTGGTTGCATTCAATGCATTCTCAACCATTGCAATGGTCGAATGACGCCACTACCATATGAATTTCCGCCTTCTTCACCACTCTTTTTTAAATCAATTCATCACATAGTTATATCACGAAGGTCCGAGCGATTAATATTACCCGAAAGTACATCCATTTCTTCACACCAGACCCTTATTCCTCCTAAGTTCTCCTAGTGTGGAGTTGAGACTTCCTTTGAAATGACATAATCCTTAACCATGCTCTTCATCTACACTTCATCTGCATCCCTTAGTTGTAGTTGTTCTTTCTATCTATTTTACTAGGGAGTAACTCACTCAGTTGTTTGCTTGGTATCTTGCACATTCTTCACATGTCGCTCATAGTTTCAGAATATGAAGTACGTTTCCAACCCTGCTTTCTTCAATGCTCACAACAAGCTTGTTGTCTTGAGATATTCCACCCATAGGTAGGATATTGTTTGGGCTTGAATGTCTAATCCTTAAGGGAGTTCAAACTCCTATTGGGATATGACATATTTATTTCCATATTATACCCCTTTGGATAGCATGCCCCTTCTTTATCATGATCCTTCTTTGTAAGGGGTTTCTCTATTCTTAGATTGGACAGAGTTTTTGATCACATAACCGATTATGTGGCTTCTGGGATGTACGCAGGATTGTCTTAGATGGTGCTAAGTCGTCCAGATAGCTTCTGCATAGATGAGCCTTTTCATAACAAGATTTTCTGTATGTAGACTTTCCATTAGATCTAGATGAAGTAAGTCCAACTGACTAAGAGTGGTGCTTAGTTGGAACATGGTGTGTGTGGGCCTATTATGTTAACTTGATTGATAGGATCTAATTGTTTGACCAAGTTTTGTTTCCACATACAAAGGTCTTATGTATCTAGATGAGGTATTATGTTGTTTCTAGTTGTTAAAATTGACTGGCCGGCAAGATTCTCTTGTACAAATGATTGTTAGTACATAGCACTTCGTCTTCGAGGACCTTTTTCCTTCCATGATTTGATATTGATTTTAATCAAATACCATGCACTTTTCTTTAGTAACGAACAAGCAACCCATCAATGCACAATCACTACACTAATCAAATTTGATGTTAAAACTTTAACAAGCAATACGCTTTTAGTTTGATAGACTAAGAGAGATTAAGGTGCTCGTTCCTACAATTTTTCCTTTGTCATCGTCCCCAAAGATCACACTATCCTGTCTTGATGGTCAGATTGTTGTATGTTCCTATTTCCGATCATGTGTTGTGAACATCCACTATCAATGTAACACCTCGAAATATACCCTAGTAGTTTTCGGACATGTTTAGAGTATAATAAAAGTTAAATATGAATTTTCAGAAATAAAACGATAGACCCGAAAATTAATAAGAGAGCAAAGGGTAAATTAGTCATTTACCACTTGAGGATATGAGAGTCATAAATCAATAAGTTTATATGCCATTATGGAATTTGAGAAAAAGATGGAATAGAAATTAGAAAGAATGGAAGGACCTAAATGCAAAAATAAGAAAAGAATTTAAAATGCAAACATGGCCTTAACTCAAAAAAGAGGGATAAGATTGATCATTTCATTCAGAGACCAAAAACGTAGAGAAGAGAAGAGAAGGGGGGAAGAAGAAGAAGAAGAGGAAGAGGAAAAGAAGAAGAAGAGGAAGAGGAAACGAAGAAGAAGAGAAGAGAAGAAGAAAGGAAGAGCAAAAAGGTATGAAATCTAACATTGAATATGGATTACTTGGATTGTGATGGATATGTTGCTCAGGTCGCTGGTTAGGTTGTAAGCCACCTAACCCTAGAATGAATTCTTGTATGGAATCAAGAGTATGGAATCCTCCCTTTGAGGTTGGATTCATGGTTTAATTGAAAAGTAATGGAGTTTGGGTTAGAACAAACCCTAACTAATCCTTATGTTTGGTTTGTGTATGGGTTATGACCCATATTAGAGTCGTTGGGGAGTAATTCATAAAAGGTTTTTGGAGTAAGAGGATGAGATGAATTGAGTAGAATAGAGGTTACAAGAGATGGATATGGAGTGGTTTCTTATGTGTGCATTGAGTATTAAGTTGGTTCGGGGTAGAAAATATGGAAAATCGTGAAAAACCACCATTTCTGAGCATTTTCGAGGGGTGGTAAATTCTGGGCATTAAACAGAGTGGTACCCTACTATAAGTACTCACAATCGGTACCTGCACTCTAAAACTCCCGAAATAGGTACCTTTAAATTCTCGACTTCCACCGCCCGCAAATTCACTCAGCTGGGCTGTTCAAGCCAATTTCTCGGTTCAAGTTTTGAACATAGAGGCCCGTTGTTTAGAAATATCTTGAGTTCTATGTCTAATTGGGCGATTCCAGCTTGAAAAGAACCATTAGCACCTTAGCTTCAAAAGAGTACAAAGAACCAGTGTCAGGTATGGAGTTAAGACCCCTAAAAATGAGTATTTCAAACTGTCCTTAGTGTAATATGGGCAAATGACTAGTTTGACATGAAAATGCCATAACTTGAGTTTGGATGATTCAATTGGAATGATTCCAATTTTTAAGTAAAGTAAATTCATAGAGGAACAAGAACATATGAATGATGTGAATACATATATGTCATAATTGCATAGGGCATATGAAATGCCATATGCAAATGTGCATGAAACAAAAATATGTGAAATGCAATATGTATAGAAGTGTTCATGAAACATGAATATGATATGAAATACAAAACGAACCGAAACATGAACATGAACATGAACATGAAAGGCAATATAAGTGAACACGCACGTGATTAAGATGTGTTATGAGTTCCAAAGACATATGATAAGATGACTACCTGTGTGACAAAAAAATGAATGGAGCCGGACGCTCGACGCAGGTTTCAAGACTCCCCGCTAAGCATTCACGACACTTCTAATACGCGGCGCCATGTTCCGACAAGGCTCGACACTCGCTAGTGCCACGACACTCGCCACGTGGGGCAGCACGCTCGACGGTTTCAAGACTCCGCTGGGCGGCTACGACACTCGCTACGCAGTGCACACACTCGACGGCGCTCGACACTCTTCTGGCTATGACACTCAAGCAGGCAGCATCGCCCGACGGCGTTTCCAAGACCTCGCTGCTACCACTTCCGCTACGAGGCAAGAACGCTCGACCTGCTCGCAAGACTTCGCTGCCACGACACTCGCTATGTGGCAGCACGCTTGATCTGCTCTCTAGCACCTCGCTAGTGCCACGACATCTCTCCGCCACGCGGGCGTGCACGCTCGATCGCCCTTCAAGACTCCCGCTAGTGCCACGACACCCCGCACCGTATCGTACACTGGATACCTCTATCGCGCTACGTCCTACCCATTTCTTATGATCGTCCGGGTAAATAAAGAGTTATATGATAAGACTCCTCAATACCAAAGAACAAGATTAAAGAAATGAATACGGTAAAGACTGAATGGGCCCACGCACCCTCTCAGACCGCTTTGTAGTACCTATGGGTACTTTGTACAAGTAAAATCTTCAGAAGACTTTTACCGTATTCGTACGCAAAAATAAGTATAAGTCGATAATATAAGTATAAGTCCACAAGACTCTACGTACTCGCATAATGAATCAGTAGAACCCACTGGTACCTCCGAACAAGTGTAAACTCTATAATATAAGTCTAATTTCTGTAGTACCTAAGGGTACCTCCGTACACATAGATGCTCTAAAACTCCTACAGGAGATTTGATAAGTATATGTCTGTGATAAGGACAAGTACGTGTATAAGTATTCCTGTATAAGTATATGAATATGATATAAGTACAAATATGTGTCCTTCGGGAGATATGAACCAGTATGAACCTACGGGTACCTTCGCATAAGAATATGTTCCTAACAGGTAGTCAAAGGCATGGAACATAAACCATGTAAATTTGAAAATGAACAATAAGAGAGAAAGGAATTGCCCGCCTCCGACCGTATATAAGGGTACTTCAGATAGGCTCTATAATTCCTATGGGAGATGTAAGAATTCGCTAAAATTCATAAGGTACAAGTAGACGTAATTATGTAAATGACATGAATGGGAACACGACCGAAACCCGAGAAAGTCGCGAAACATGTAAAGAGACGAATCGATGCCTCGATACGAATATGTATAAGTTTGAATATGATTAAGATATAAATCGATAAATCTGCTTGTTTTGGATATGTTCAATCAGACATGAACCCTAAGATATGTATTCATTGGGTGGATCTGTACCTATCATGGACTAATGTCCTGTATCCGATATGTGACCGTATAAGTCTGATTTGACCATGTATGTATTTGATATGACTCTGACCTGTTCCGATTTTCCATTGTATACGTATAAGTTTGATCTGAATATGATCTGACATGTCGTACATGTAGAAGATATGAATTACAAACTGTAAAAGACATGACATATGGAAGTAATACGAACATGATAATGATTTGGAATCCGAAAAGGATAAAAACCTACACGGTAATATGACATGAAAGAAGTCATATAAGAATAGGTTTCGTTATATGCATAAGGAAGAGTAAATGTAAAAAGATTGTGACGACGATTATCATTATTGGTCGTCCCTGTTTATATGTTCCCACTGTCAGAAAAGCCTTAGTACTCCAAAATTAACTTATGTGTGATCAAGAGGAGGCAGAGGACAAGACATTCCACACCAACAAGACGGTCACTTTAGAGATAAAGCTCACCAAAGATCAGCTCGCGATCTCGATATTTGTATTAGACATACATGTATAAGTATTTGTATCAAGAATAGGACTTAGTATATGTGTATAGATTTTGATGGACACCATTCCGGTGGTAGTTCTTTTGTCTATGTAAATGTTTTCTGTTATTACAAAAATGGTTTGTATACCCACAGGTGCAAGTTCATCTCTGAGAAAGAACAGGTCAATGAGAGTCCCTAAAGATATAGTCTCTACCGGACCCGCCTCAGATCCGCCATTCGGGCCTGACCTCGACCGTGACAATCAAAGTTCTATCTTTATTCATTCATGTTTCTTGCCGATGTGAAGGCTCTAAGACTTGTAGATTATTCTTCTTGTTCTGACGGATAGACTTCTGATCCTATTCGAACAAGCCTCATGTTTTTCCTTCTCGGCTTTGGGGGTTCCTTAGATACTCCTTTCACCACTTTTTGTTGTTTAGCTTCATCTATTATAGTTATAGAGGTGTAAGCCTTGTGTCTATTGGGATGTCGCGGACAATACCAAAAAAAGAATAAAAACTTGTTAGCCTTTTGGCTGGGTTATATAAAAATAATCATTAAAATACCATAAGTGCACAGCAACAAGTACTAAAATTAGTTTTCAATTTAAAACCAAATATCAATCTCAAGGGGAAGGTGGTTCAATGGGGACTAAGTACCCCGGTTAATGGAGATTTTCACTATTTAAGCTACAAAATGATTGCATTTCGATTTATATTCATTAAGTACGAGTTAAGAGAAAGTATACTTCAGGTTTGCTCAAGGGGGAAAGATTTGTTTCCACTCTTGTGGTTCCCCTCAATTTCACACGCCAATTTCCTAACACCACTAAGTCCATCTAGGTCATTAAGCGTTGTCCTTTTCTAAGACAACTTTTCCCTTAGGAGTCCTATTGGTCATCGCTAAGTCCATGCAATAGAACTACCCAAACTATGCAAGAATTGTTCACTGCTAAGTCCATGCAATCCCTATATTTAAACATAACTGATCTTAATAAACATTAAGACTCAGGTCGTCGTCTTTGCCGTTTTCAACATACTACATTAAATACAAAGAACGAAATATATACGAAGAACTACTGGCTTATGATGACAGGGTAAGACTCGCAAAATAATCCTTAAGACATCACAAAACAATCAAACATACACTCAGATCTTATATCAACTGACATCGTCAAAGATATATTCCACAAATCATATTCTGGTAATATATAATTGGTGACTGAATCAATAATTTTAACTGGGAGAACTATACACTCATTACAACCCTAAAATCCAATAAAATTATGTTTATTACAACAATAATAAATAAGGAGATGAGAAAAGAGAAAAGGTTAGAGATACAAAATAGATGTGAGGTGAAAAACCATCAAAACTTTGCTTTGAGCCATAAAAGGTTCTCTAGCAAGTTGAATCTTCGAAATCTGAAGTAAAATGCTCAAAAATCAAAACCCTAAAGTGATTCTAGAAGAAGAGAGGAGAAACCCAATATAAGTGTGTTCTCTCTCAAGGTTTGAACCTTAAAAACCTAAAAATGAGAGCTTAAATAACTCCCTTCGAAAATGGCCCGCGGATAGGGCCTAAAAATAGAAAGTTTTCTAGGTAGCCCGATTGAAGGATGTCGCGACATCAAGGACTATGATGTTGCAACATCACTGCAACATGGAAAAAATGATGTTTAGTAAAACTAACGATGTCGCGACATCATCAAGCATGATATCGCGGACATGGCTTCGCTGCTGGCTCTCTTAGGCTCAATAGGAGTTTACGTCTCTCGAATATCCAAAGTAAGCACGTCACGACATCACTATAAGTTGAGCTTCAACAGGGAAGTCTTGATGTCGCGACATTAAGGTTGATGTCATGAATTAGACTCTATAGCATTAAGTCTCCTCCATTCTTCACAACTTTCACTCCATTTGCTTGCTTTTCATTCATTATCTGCAAAATATAAGTCGAGAGGAGATTTAGCATAAATTTGAACGATTAAGGTGTGAATTTAGCATTGAAAGCTCAATATACGCACATAATGCATGCTAAAATGCTAACATAATTCACTTCTAACATCTGTTGACCCTTTCTCGATCTTCTTGATCATCTTTGCATGCAATTTGAGATCGATCTCTTTTCAGGTCTCTATCTCCTCCTTTGTTTAGATCTATATATCTAGATTTCGCGAATATTTCTTAGAGAGTATCCCATGCTTCCTTTGCAGAATTTTAAGAGGCAATGAGTCCAAACATCCTATCATCCATTCCACAGTGAATAGCATGAAGAGCAATGAAGTTTTCGAGGCCACTCTTTCTTCTTTCTTCATGGGTCCATTCCCGGTTCGAGCTGATCGGGTGACCTTCCCAGTTGTCTTTAAATTCGCTAGGATGTGTTCCATCCCTAAAATCCATGGGATTACAATACATCTATTCCCAATGACTTCATACAAGTAGTCATGTGAATCTTCTAGAATGCATAGTTTTCATCACCAAGAAGTCGAGAGCTTTTCAAGGATATTTCGTACTCCATTAAGTCCATTTCAAATTCACACACAAGCTAGGAGAGCCTCCTAGGATCTCACTCAGTAACGTAGAGTGACTCACTCTGATACCAATTGTTAGATATAAATGAGTGTGTTCTACCACAAATTCGACGTTTGAACCGTGGTGTAGTCCGACCTTATTCTTGTGTGTCTGGGAACTCCACCTAGTCAATCGAGATGCAGAGTAGATATAACACCAGAGCAGCGTAAAGGCACACAAACTTCACGTGGTTTGGCAACCTCGCTCTACATTAACAGATGCACATATGCAGTGATCCCAACGACCCAATTCTGTGTTTCACACAATCTATGAACAGATCACTGATCGATATGATCATTAAAGATCTATATCACTAAGGTGGAATCACAATGATCCCACCTGACTGCGAAATACTGTACATTATAATCCATAATATTATTGATAGAACAGGTATTTGACAACTCACTGGGTAAAGTAGTGATCAGAACTCACACGTCTCACTCGAGTATCCGTACTTCACACTCCTTTATCAATGCCTCTGACTTCTTGTTCTTCTTCAAGCTCCTCGTCCTAAACTGTGATTGAGAACCTTCTAAAAACCTAAATATAACACCTTGTATGTTCAGTTATAGAAGACTAGATAAGGTTGAATCATTATCCTGATATGACTTCGAACCTACCTTGAGTTATCTGTACTTCCCTTTAAGCTATGACCGTGAAAATAGGAAACTTGCTACCCAAGAATCCTCTTAAGAATAGAATTCTTATTTAATTTCAATTCTAGTTTGAAAGCTTAGAAGGTCCTATCTTCTTGATTTGATTATTATCCAGTTGCCTAAATGATCATCTCAGGCCCATAGGTTTCTAGCTCCCCAAGTACCTTGGTCTCTAAGCTAGCAAACTCTGTGCGTCCCATGGCTGCTTTACTTCTAGTTTAGAATTCCCATCTCTGACACGTCCCTACAACACAAGGTTGCCTAAGTCCGAACTACATCATGGTCCTACTAAGTATTTCACCTCTAATTCTTCAAATCTTTATCAAACTATAATCTTCGAAGAAGCCTTCTTCTTGAATAACACAAGAGACGACTCGCTTAGAGACAAGATTATTTGCTCCTCTTGGATCTCGAGGTGTTACCAAAGATATGAATAATTCCAAACCCAACACATCATATTTTGTAGTCAATGTTTTTGCAATTTTGAAAAGAGAAATGTTCCCAAGTTCTTCTTACATTTAATTTGTTCCAACAAAATTATGTAGAAATATTTTATATTATGAAGTTACTAATGAGTCCAAAACTCTATTTTTTAAGTCCAATTTTCATGTATATTTGAGGCTTAAAAGTTCAATTTAATATAAAATTATGGAATCTTCACCCAAATTTGTGTTTTGGAGGAATTTAGAGAAAAGAAGCAAAAACTAGGAAGAAAAACAACAAAAATGGCTAAGGCAGGAAAATAGAGAATGTCGCGACATTTTAGAATTATATCGCGACAAAAGTTTAGACATCCAAGAAAAGTATATCACAATAATAAAATATTTGTCGCAACAAAGAGCATGAAGATTGTCCAAAATCACAGTTGAAAGAATGTTGCGACTTTTCGAAACTTTGTCACAACAAAGGACAAGGCAAATGGCAACGGAACATTGTCACGACATAAAAAATGATATCGCAACAAAGAGTAAGAAGAATGCCTAAGAGAACAGTTGAAATAATGTTGCAACAATTCATAGCTATGTCACGACATAATTTGTGAAGAAAGCAGGGAGAGTTTGTCATGACAATCTACAACTCTATCCATACATAGTTAAAGCAGAAGATAGTAAAGAATGTCGCGACATTGATAGCTCTGTCGCAACAAAGAACAAGGCAAATTGCAGAAAAACAATGTCACAATAATGAAAGATAGTTGCAACACAAGGAGACTAGAGTTCACTAAGAGTTTTTTGTGACAAAGGATTCCATATCGCGACAACACTTCCAGAGATAAACAGTGTAAGGCAAGGAAATAATGTTGTGACTAAGAAACCTCAAGCCGTGACAACATGGGAGTTACTGACTTTGTCAAAGTACATTTCCAAAGTACGCCGTGGAAAAATTCGAGAAAGTGGCAAAGAACATTGTCGCAATATTTCTTTCATCGTCGCAACAATTATAGAGAAAAGACTTGAGGCATATACTGAAACTTTTCCACGACATTTGAAAATTTTGTCTCCATAATCACTTAAGAAGAATGTTAATTCCAGATGTCAGCGGCAAACTCACAACAAAAAATGAAAACATAAAACCGTACGGATGTCGTGGATATTTCGTGAATCCCTTTGTCGCAACAATTACACAAAGGCCAAAGCCGTATGGCAGCTGAATGCTACACATGCCACTACAAAGCCCGACACACAACAACTAAGCTGCAATGTCGACATAGACTAACTTTGTTGTGACAAAGACATCAACTGGGCTGCATTGAAATCCACAATTTCAAATTTCTAGAATTTCTAATTCCAGCATTTAACCTAAATAAGAAGGGCCTAAGGTATTGTGTGTGTGTAGCTTTAGCTCTAAATTTCGATCCTCCAGAACCTTGAACTCTTTGGGAGACCAAGTCTCTCTCAGATATTTTTTATTTTCTTATATATATATATATATATATATATATATATATATATATATATATATATATATATATATATATATATATATATATTAGATTTATTTTTCTTATTCGTTTAGATAGTAGTAGTAAGTTGAGCTGCAATTTAGACTTAAAACAATTGTTTATCCAGTTTCATTTATGTCTAAACTTAAGTTGAATCTAGGAATTTTTCTAAAAGCCATTTTATTCAGTTTTGATTACAGTTTCAATGAATTTGTGTGCTCAACTAGTCATTGTAACTTATGATCCAGACATGAAGGCTAAGCTATATGGGAAGGAATTGATGTTTGGTTATCAAATTTTAGTAGTGTTCAAATTAATGTTGTGGTTCTAATTTTGGATTGATTTAATTGATGTTGTTCCTGTAGTGTATTATTCTTGATATCAACAGAATAAACCCATAATAGAGTTGCTTTGTGTTATGATTTCTAGGAGGCCCTTTGAGTGACATAGAAATGGAGAGTCCTGAGAAAATAGAGTAGTAACTTGGGGTATGCTTGATTGATATTTTCAGAACTAATGAAGTTTAAATATCACTCATATAAACCACTAGTGTTTGTTCTAACCTCTGACTTCAAGGTTCCCTTCTAGGTGACAACAGAAATGTGCTCCTGAGGTATAAGGACATCCTGCTGAATTATCAGTTTAATGTTTAAAGGTTTCAAAAATATCAATTTAGGTAGAATAAAAC
This sequence comes from Tetrastigma voinierianum, assembly GCA_016808115.1. NCBI lineage: Eukaryota > Viridiplantae > Streptophyta > Magnoliopsida > Vitales > Vitaceae > Tetrastigma > Tetrastigma voinierianum. Next base: position 129,958 of record JAEQBH010000029.1, on the reverse strand, counting down.
GTCGCGCAAGCAAAGATCTAATCAAGGAGACATAGTATTTGATTGGAGTGAATTATGCGTAATTGATGGTATCTGTGTTTTATAGCTCAATTGCATGATTCACATTCATATTCACTAATGTGCGCTAATCCCCCATACTATAATGTTTCACGGGACATGACGATATAGGAGTCAGGAAGCTGAATAATAGAAGAAAAGACTGAATGGAGAATACATGAAGTGCCGGGGCCTCGGATATGCGGCGGCGAGGCACTCCCACGGCTAACGGCGGCGTAGCCCTCAGCTGCGTGGAGGCCCTGTTTGCGACTGAACTAGCGAGAAGGACTTCAGGAGCCTCGGGTACGCCGCGGCGTAGCAAGGTCTTCTTTTTCAAACGGGAGCGTTAAAAACTCTAAAATTCTATGCCATTGATGGGCTTGGATCCCGAGATATAAAAGGGAAGCATTTTCGAGGCAAGGGAATTCGAGGCGGATCGAGGCAAGGACAAGCGGATAGAAAGAGACACGGAGACGGATTACGAAATAGCGAAGACTGTAACACCCCGAAATTTACCCTATCAGTTTCCGGACTTGTTTAGGGTATATTATAAGCTAAATAGGAATTTTCGGGACATAAAACGAGAGACCCGAAATGAATATTAGAGAGCAATTAAATTAGTCATTACCACTTGGACATAAAGCATAAATCAAGAAGTTTATATGAAATTATGAGATTTGGGAAGTTGGAATAGAAATAAGAGAGAAATGGGGGACAGATGCAATTAGAGAAACTTAAAAGCAAAAATGGGTTTTGACTTGGCGAACATGGCCTTAACTTAAAAATGGGATTTAGACCAAATTTGGTCTCATTTTGGAGAACAAAAGCGTGAATGAAGAAGAGAGGAGAAGAAGGGGAGAAAGAAAGAAGAAGAGGAAGAGGAAGAGATGAAGAGAAAGGAGAGAGAGGAGGAGTTCGAAAGGGGATTCCAAAGAAATTGTGGAACTTTGGATTTTTGTATGGACCTGATTCTTGTATGAATTTCCATACAATTGCATGATTAGTAGCTTGCCCCAAACCTAGGGTTTGATAAAAGTTCATCCCAACATGGGTTTCTTGTTGGCATTTGATTTTTTTTTTTCTAGGGTTTTGATAGGATTTCATCTTAACCAAAGTATTGGTAGTGGGTAAAACCCCAAATGTACAAGAAAAAAACATGGAATCCTCCCTTTGAGGTTGGATTCATGGTTTAATTGCAAAGCAAAGGAGTTGGGTTAGAACAAACCCTAACAAATTCTTGTATTTGGTATGTGTGTGGAGTTATGACATATTAGAGTTGTTTTTAGGAGAAAAATCTTGAAGGTTTTGATGAAAGATAACTAATATTAGATGATGTTTAGTGAAAGAGATTATAAGATGAATTTGGAGTGGTCTTGACGTGTTTATGGAGTATTGGGTTGATTTGGGTATCCAACATATGGAAAAATGAGAGAAAAACACACATTCGGGCATTTTCGGTGACTGTCTTAGTACCTTGAACTTGTCTCGGTCTGGGTGCTCCCGAAACGAACACAATACCCGGTACACCCTGCTCTATTTTGACCAGTTTTCGTATTTTAGACATAACTTGCTCAATTCTTATACGATTTGAGTGATTCAAGTGGCTAATTAAATTAGACTTCAAGGATAACCAAACATTCAGAAATAGGTACCTTCAAATTATGATTCTATGTGGCCCAAAAATTCACTCAAAGTGGGGCTATGTTCGGTAATTAAGTTACGTTTTTTGAACATGGGAAGTAGTCGAGTTGTTTAGGACATAATTCGAGTTTCGATTGCTCGATTTGGGTGATTCCAATTGGAGAAGAACCACTTGGCACCTTAGCTTTAAGGGGTACAAATAACAAGTGTCAAATATGGAGTCAAGACACTTGGAAAATGAGTATTACAAAACTGTCCCCAGTGTAATGCAGGTAGAATTGACTAGTTTGGCATGTGAAAATGCCATAACTAGTTTGGATGATCGATTGGAATGATTCCAATTTCTAAGTAAAGTAGACTCATAGAGAATAAGAATGCATGAATGAGGTATGATTTCATAGACATCATACTTTACAAGTATATAAAAGTGCCATGTGGAATAGGCATGAAACAAAATATAGAAAATGCAACATGTATAAATGTGTTCATGAAACATGAATGTGACATGGAAAATGAAAATGAACTGAAACATGAATACAAATATGAAGGGTAATATGTCATGAACACATAATGTGGTTAAGTTATATATGATTATTATCATATATAACCAAAAAAAGGTAATAAATGATATGAAGATAGAATGTGATTATGATCGATTATGGAATACTATTTGTGAGATATATATAAGTATATATATATTGATTTGAATTATTTTTATTCGAAATGTTTGTCATACATAAATGACATGAAGACAGAATGTGTTTATAATCGATTATGAGTTTTATTTGTGAAATATACATATGTATATGCATATATCGATTTGAATTATTGTTATTCGAAATGTTTGTCACACATATGCATGTGTGCATGTATTTGAACTATAAGCGAAATTTATGCATAAAAGTAAATTGATTTGAAATGTCATTGAATGGCCAGACATGGCCAGGATTCACCAGCCCAGTCGTCATGAAGGTAACCGTAATGGCTAAATGTGAGATCACATTGCTACTGAATGACAAACAGGACAGGATTCCCTAAGTGAATATGTCGTGAATGTCGACTTCTATAGCCATATGTGAGATGGTAATAATTGAATGCGAAATCACATTGCTACTGAATGACAAACAGGACAGGATTCCCCAAGTGAATCTGTCGTGAATATCGACTTCTATAGCCATATTTGAGATGATAATAATTGAATGCAAGAAGAAGAAGAAATCGTTTCTTTCTTGAATGACAAACGAGGATAGGATTCCCTAAGTGAATGTCGCCCAGATGTCGACTTACATAGCCATATGTGAGATGGTAATAATTGAATCGAGAATCCCATTACTGCGAGACCGACAGGGGCGAGATTTGAGTGAATGCAGCCAGAATGTCAATTTCTATAGTCATATGTGAGATGGTAATAATTGAATGCGAAATCACATTGCTATTGAATGACAAACAGGGCAGGATTCCCCAAGTGAATCTGTCGTGAATGTCGACTTCTATAGCTATATGTGAAATCACAAACCGAAAAGTGAAAAATGACATTGAAAATTGTATTTGTTTAAATATCTTTTACATTACACAGACGTAGTAAAAAGGCATTATTTTGTAAATGCATTTTGTTAAATGTGAATGTTATGGGTCTTTTGAATTTGTAAGTGTTTATGGGATTGCGAAAACCATAGCGTATTAAAAAGTCTAAATGGAATAACACAAACAAATGTTTGGGAGATAATTATTCAGATCATGGAGAGCAACTTGGATCCATGAAGGCTGGGGTCAAATCGAGGATTAGGTCTCAAACACTTTAATAAAATTTAATAAAACCAAACAAAATGTTTTGATTGCCGAATGTCGAGTGGCGGGATACCCGGCTTGGATCCGCCCGGCCGGTCAGTGAGGATTCGGGTTGCGACACTTTTAAAAAATGAAATTTAATAAGCGAATAACTAAAAGAATTAAGCGGGAATCCCGGATCATGAAATGTATTTGCTAAAGGGATTTGATTAATGGCTTCAGCCGGGATAATGATATGAGTATAATATGTATTGGTATTAGTGTGATTTGACCCTATATGAATTTAGTGTATTGATGTGTTTTGATTTATGCATTGTATATGTATAAGTTGTTTGAAGATGATCGACATGCCATACATGTAGAAGATATGAATTGAAACTTGTAAAGACATGACACATGGGAAGTAATGATGAATCAAATGATATGGAATACGAAAGGATAAAATCTACATGTATAATATGATATGAGTTAGAAGTCACATAAGAATAGGCATCGTTATAGCCATAGGAAAAGAAAATGTAGATTGTGACGGTGAGTATTGTTATTAATTAGATTATAATGCATGTTCCCACTGGCGTAAAGCTTAGCATAGTGTAATTCAAATCATGTGCGAGTGCGAAGAGGAGATAAAGAGAGACGAGGACATTCCACGCGTGATGCGTGCCGTCTCGAGATAGGTGCTCTGACCTTTGTTCAGCGATCTCGATGTTGGTATTAGATATGTACATGTATAAGTATTTGTATAATAATGGGACTTAGTATATGTGTATAGATTTGATGGACACCACTCTGATGGTAGTTCTTTTGTGTATGTAAATGATTTTTGGTTATTACAAAATTTTTGTATACTTACAGGTATAAGTTCGGCTGAAAAAAAAACGAGGTAAAGTGTCGGTATATGGTTTCGCACCCGAAACGGTTGGATCATGTCAGATTCGGACGGGGGAATCGGGCGTGACAAAGACGACTTCTTCTGTATTTCTTTTCCTGATTCGTTTGATGCTAAAAATCTTTCAGTCTATAATGAAAATCACTATGAACTAACTTTTCTCTTTAGGGTTTTGTCAACCCTAAACGCCGTATGGATTAATACATTAATTGTGGTTTATTTAATATTAGTATGAATTTGTATGGTGCTTTACTCCTGAATTTAATCACATGTTATTATTTGGTGTGGCATGCTAATGCTAGAGTCACGATATTGAGAAGATGACTCATAGGGACATGTGTAAAACAACACTTAGTCAATCAGGGAATAGAGATATCTCGCGTTCCAAGTGTAGCACTAGGGTTTACACATTTATGCATCTCAGAGTCAAGGGGTTGAGGCAGAGATGCAATACACCCCACTGGCAAGATATGAAGATATATCTCAAGAGAGAATATGCTTCTGTAGAATCATTACTAACATAAATCCTTATAAAGTATTAAATAAATACACTATCTAAATTAGGAACCTACTTAGGTGTGGTATTGAGAGGCAAACTGGTTTCTCATCATTACCTTAAATCAAATTTTAATATTGAAACAGTAGAATTAGTTAATTTAGTCATAATTTGCTATAGAATTTGGATCCAAATGTTAATGTCTAGATCACTAAGCGATGTTAGCATGCTTCTCTTCATTAGAATGACATGACTAGCCACTACCTTGCCTTCAGACTCGGCGTATACTTGGGTAATGGGGTGCATTTTTACCCGACTTTACACTCCGCCTGTGTCAATTTTGGCGCCGTTGCCGGGGAGAAGTTTAGTGTTGATATTGACAACAGTGTTATAGATTGTACTTTGGATCAATTTTATTTTATTTAGTTCTTTTTACTTATTAATCATTTTATTATTCTTTTTTTAGGTATTTTGCCTTATTTCATATGTGCTGTGACTTGGTCTCGACTTCATACTTGTAATTTCAGGAAAGTAATTAGTGTGCATGCAAAGACAAATCGTAGGGAATTACTTCCATTTGATCTTGAACCAGAACGGACATTACATCGATTGCGCGGAAGAAGCACACACAGCCCGATTTACGTCATGCGGACTGAGAGGATGGCAGGTTCGAGAAAGGGAATGAACCAGAATTGGATCAGAATGGGCCAGTCCATAGATCAATACCATATGGTTTCATATTGCTGATCAAATCCGCATATGCTACTCAAGGAGTTCACCTTGCCACCTCTGATTATTGGTCTCGGCTATCACGGCGACCTTTGTCCAAGCTAACGACTTTAAAAGTGAAGAACGCTTTCTTGAAGTAACCACAATATGGATTTTAAGCAAACTGCCTGAGCGAGAATTTGGTGCTCGCCACGATAGTTTATTGAATTCTACGGTCAAAGTATAGCAATGGAGTAGCGAGGAAGAAGCTCTCAGTTAAGTCCCTCCACTCCATTGTCGCGCCGCTGACCAAGGCTAAGCATTGGTTGACTAGCAAACCACCGGATTCCATTACCTCATGGAATGACTTAGTACGCATATTCGACCAGGGTACCACCTCAGATCTTTGTAGTGCACGAGATTAGCAGCATTCGGATAATTGAGGAGGCTTGGTGAGGCTGGGAGGAATTTGTGAATCTGGGAGATGCATCGCACGGAGTTAACTAGGTGCGGATCTTGAGGGCATGTTCTATAGCAATAAGCTAGGACAATCATTGATGCCTCGCGGGAGTGCTGATGAAAAGGCTACGAGATACGATCGCTAATACTAATGTCAGTGGCATAAGGGAATGATCGGCACCTAGAGGAAGTCCTTGGGAAGGGACATCAAAATTCTCGGTAACTGGTAAACCACATGTCGCATAGTTAGCTTCAAACGGCTATAGAATTGGCAAAGTACAGTGAATCACGATTCGAGCCTACAGGAGATGCGCGAGTCTTGCGCGGAGAACTGACACGATCTTATGTGGATTTGTGGGTGGGGATGTGATGAAGCGATCATAGTATGTGAATGCGCCAAAATCAATAACAACGGGGACAGATATGGAGGTAATGTCGTATCGGAACAAATTACTAGAATCGGAATCGGGAGTAAGGCGAAGGGTTGGAGAGTGCTTGGAATAGTAAAGGCAGTTAGACTGTAATTTGGAGGAACAATCGAAGATAATATGCCATCACTTCAAGCAGACAAGCCACCACTAGAAGAAGTATATTTGGAAGCCTTGCTCATATGATGACTTCCCATAGCACATTTATAGATGAGACGAAAGTCCCACATTCCAAAATCAAGCTCGACTCTGAAGCCAATCCACCTAGCGTAGAGATGTCGAGGGCCTAACTCGAAACACAGGTACAAATGGGCCAAATGGCCTGTGGTGACGAGAGGCGACGCGGATCATTACCTAGTAACTGGGGTGAACCCGGGGCAGAGAAGGGTAATGAACATGTAGCTCATCACAGTGAGGAATGGTAGAAATTAATGTGGTGGCACTAGTGATAGGAGGTAGAGCGAGTAATCCAAACCAGTCAGAATGACAAGATAGAAAGACAACTAGAGAAAAAGTCGTGGAAGAAAGAAAGTGGGCTAAGATCGACCAACCGGCGAACCCAACGTCTAATTCCGTGCCCTCGGCGATACGAAGAGAATAAATTGGACAAGAAATTCACAAAGTTTATGGAAGTGTTTAAGAAACTGCACATTTGTGGATGCGTTAAAAAAATGCCCAGTTATGTCAAATTCATGAAGGATATACTGTCAAGAAAAAAGAAGATCAGCCTGACTTCTACGTTGAATCTCAAATCGAGGAATGTAGTGCCATCCTTTAGAGGAAACTGTCACAAAAGCTGAAAGACCTAAGCATTTTACTATTCCTTATACCATCAGGAACTCCATCTTTGAGAGGGCCTTGTGTGACTTGGGAGCTAGTATTAACCTCATGGTGCTATCCATATTCAGACGATTGGGATTAGGTGAAGCACGCCCAACTACAGTCACACTCCAGTTAGCATATAGGTCACTAAAGCATCCGGGGGGGGATAGAAGACGTTTTGGTGAAGGTAGACAAGTTTATCTTCCCGGCAGATTTCATCATTCTAGACATGGAAGAAGATAAAGAAATACCCATAATATTAGGAAGACCATTTCTTGCCACTGGCAGGGCAATGATTGATGTGCAGCGGGGAGGGTTGAAATTGAGAGTGCAGGATGACAAGGTCAAGTTCAATGTGTTTGAGGCTATAAGACACCCGGCAGAGAGTGATACATGCTTCATGATAGAGACCGTAGAGGCTATAGTGTCTAGCCAAAGTGGTCTCATTGACCCTTTGGAGACTAGCCTAGTACAGAGTGAATCAGAAGAACTGGGGGAAGAGGTCGAAGAGTATGTGAAATGGATGGACTCCTTTGATGAGTGCAAAACTCATCTATGTTTTGAGTTCATTTCACATGTTATTTTGTGCATTTTATATCCATATTCATGTAAAACTCATAAAATTTCCTCTAAACTTGGTTTTGTAGGATTATTGATGAAAAGCAAGTGATTTGGCAAGAAATGAGTTAATATATTTCCAAAAGAAGAGTCAACCGAGTCTCACAACGCGCTAAATACTGGGAAGATTAATTTATGTACCATTTGGAATATCAAATGGTTCAAATTCTCATGGCTGCATTCTACATTCAAAGAGCTTTCCAACGAGTACTCACACGCCCAACCGGAAGCAAAACGGCAAAGGTGGCCCCTCGGCTGTGCTAGAGAAGAAACCGCCATTGGCCCAGAAAATTTGTCGCACAGAGAAAGTATGTCGCGACCAGGAGAGTATGTCGTGACCGATGTTGCGATAGGAGAGTATGTCGTGACCGATGTCGCGACAGGAAATGGTGTCGCGACAGAAAACCTGTGTCGCGACCAGAAATGCTGCAGAAACTTGAAAAAGGCCGAAAATTGAGTTTTTGACCTAATTTCAAGCCCATTTCAATCTCAGACCATATATATACTGCTTTTTAGGTAAAGAGGCAAGCGAAGATTGGAGAGCCTCTCTCATGGGGCTTTCAGACTCCGCCCATTTTTCCGCTTTTTCAGAGATTTTAGATTTACTTTAGATTTTAGAGCGCTTTAGAGCGCATTTTATTTCTATTGAAGATATTTTCGGTAAGCGTATAATAGAGACTGATTTCACTAAGGTTCAGACAAGGATTGAAGCCAAAATCTGGATTTTCTCTCTCTCATGGGTTTTTCTCTCTAAACTCAGCCATTTTCTTAGTTTTTTACCTGTAGATTTTTTATTTTTAATAGATCTTAGAATAGTTTTCGAGCGCATTTTTATTTCTATTGAAGAGATTTTGCGTCGTACTCGATATTCAATTTATTTACCGTTGAGGTGAAGATTTAAGCTCAAATCTGGTTTTTTTCTTCTTTCTTACTTTTTGTTTGATTAGTGATGATTGAACCAAGAATGGAACATTAAACACCCCTAGGGTTGGGGATGAATTGTTGAACATTCGGGATTTGCGCTTTTCGCTTATTTTTTGTGGGTTTGAAAACCGAATTTATATAAATTGGTATAGTTCATATAATGAATTGCCCTAATATTAGCAGCTTATACCCACAAAATGTATCTGCTCGATTTCCGTGAGGCCCCTCTCGAAAGTGACACGTAGATGGAGATTCCCGAGAGTAAAGAGCGGTAACTTAGGGGTATGCTAGACTAGTATCTTGGAACTAATGAACTCGAAAATTCTTTGATAGATCACTAATTTACTCATGGTGTGAAGATTAATTAGATGATGTATCAATTTAGTTGATCGAGGTTTCTCCTTAGTCTCGATGAAAGGATCTTGATCCGTTAGCAAAGATCTAATCAAGGAGATAAAATTTTATTAGATTTGAAGGACGAGATATCACTACATTGGAGAATGCTTGCATTATCCTCGTTTACGGGGGCAAGAATTCTTCAGTCCTGAGAAATGGTTGTGAAGTATTGAAAAAGAAAAACAATCAAATCTTAAAGAGTGCCAAATTTTACAAGTAGCTATTTAGACCCATTTGTCCTAAAAAGGAATATGGATCTCTAACTAGTGAAATGTATGGTGTATGGAGAAATCCAAGCTATACTACATTGCTCTTGGACAAATCTAGCATTCAACTTACAATTGTTACGCTTTCAAGGAAATGCAAACTGTTTTGTAAATAATTATCCCCATCCCTAGTGTCTCTCTTCATACCTTTTAGAATTAAGTAGTTGTTTATTTGGTAGATTTTTTGATTAAGTTTTAAATCAGTTTTTGCTTCAATTAAATTGATTTTATTCCACATCCTACTTTGTCGCTTAAATAGTGAAGAGTCCCCTTGTAATCTGGTGATCAAATTCCAATTAGAGAGAACCTCCAACTCGTGGGTATTTATATCCTGACTCTAGAGTCCACTTTATTACTTGTAGCGACCCGTGCACTTGCGGAAAGGGGCCGCAGTGCTGGTAATACTTTTCATTTCGCTTTTGGAGATACTTACTTGCTTCAAATCGCAAAGTATTTACCACATTCACTCCTTGACCATATTTTCACATATACATCATTTAGTCTTTACAAGTTTTTTGGCGCCGTTGCCGGGGATTAGACAATAGTCCTTTGGTAATAGTGTCATAAATTTGTATATGCCTTTTGGTCTCTTAACAAGTTTTTGGCGCCGTTGCCGGGGATCGAACCCGGGTCACCCGCGGGGATGGACTCCTTCCAACCTAATAGAAGGAAATACTACGAACCTCTAGGTGAAATTACTCAAACGTCAATGCCATCCTTCGAACAACCACTCAAGATAGAGCAAAAGCCACTACCCAGCCATTTAAGGTGTAAGTGGGAGATGCCCACCTACCGCTGATTATTTCCGAGCATCCCGACAAATAGCCAGTAAGAAGATGCTTATCGAGAGTACCGTGGATCACAAGACGCGCTGGCCGGTCTCCTGGGCTGGATTTAAAGGATTCGTCCTATGTATGCATCGACCAGCAGAAGATGGTCATAAGCCTTTAGTGGAAGCACAGAGGAGACTGAATACAACCATGAAAGAAGTAGTCTACAAGGAAGTACTGAAGTGGCTAGATGCCGGAGTTATTTATCATATTTCTAACAGTGCATGGGTGAGTCCAGTACAGGTTATTGATTAGTGTCCAAAAAGTGCTATTTTGAACTCTATTTTTAATAGGTTTTGAGTGCTTTTTGTGTACTAATTATTATAATTAACCCAATTGACATGTTCGGGTCCCTATTGCACTTCTAATCGCATTCCGAGGTCGCTTTTGTAGTTTTGCAGAATCGAGGCCAAATTATCGTGGTCAATCCAATCAACCAAAGTCGGGTTGATTTTCACCACTTCATATGGTCTCATATCAATTTCAGCAAAGCCAGAATGAAGAATTTCAAAGTGAAAGAAAATTGAAGAAAATGGCAAGCAACAAAGCTGCGTAATGCAAAGTGGAGCAAAGAAATAGCAGAGCGTGAATCACGGAACGTTGATGAACAGGAAGCCAAAAATTGCCACGCCGAATTTTCGCTATGATAGCGAAAAACACTGTGCATAGCGAAAATGCAAATTTTCGCTATGCACAGTGTTTTTCGCTAGGCTAGCGAAATTTCACTAGGCTAGCGAAATTTCGTTAGCTAGCGAAAATTACTGTAGATAGTGAAAATTATCGTAGATAGCGAAATTTTCCATTTTCTCTATTCTTTGCGGATTTTCGCTAGTTTACGCAAATTTCGCTAAAAGGCTTAAATTTTCGATATGCTAGCGAAAATTCCCCGTGATAGCGAAAATGGCCGCCTGGGTGATTTTGATATTTTTGGATTCCAAACGACCTCGCTTTTTATAACACTACCACTTCGTCTCCTCATCGCAATTTCATATTTTAGGCTCTCTTTTGTCATTTCATTATCAAGCTGGCCATAAAAGCCAACTTATAGATTTTTGTAACCCTAACTTTAATCTTTTCGCACACAGCCTTTTGCTTCAGCTTTCCTCTTCTCTCCTCTTTCTCCCCTTTCTTGTTATGCAAACACCTCCAAGGATGACAACTGAGAGATGAGCGGCTAAACCACTCTCTTGAAGTAAAAGGCTACTGGGAAAGGATCTACGTGCCGCCGGTGGTTCCCCCGTTTTCACGCAGCAGGCTTTACATTTTGGTTCCCAAATTTCTAACTCTAGCTTGTTTCTTTTGATGTATTCTTTCTTTGGCCAATACTTGGTAAGCTTTTAGGTTCGGGCATTCTTAGCTTTAGATACACTGATATCCATTAGTTGCTTTTTACGAGCCACTGGAAGTAGGTTAAGGGGTTATGTTTTCACTGTAAGTGCATCCTCTTTGATAAATACTTGGTAATCTTTTAGGGTTCAGTGGATTCTTATTTTTAGATCCATTGAGACTCATTAGTTACCCTTTACGAATCATTGTAGGATGAGTCAAGATAGATTTTCACTGTAGGGAACCATAAATGTTAAATAAATGCTTTCTATCAAAAGGAAAATTATTGGCTTAGGGTTTTAATGCCAAATGAAGATCCGTTCGAGATGACTATATGTCATCCTCCCCAACGCGAGGAAATTAACCCGGGGACCTCTTGGTTAGCCTAGGATCTTAAACTCAGTGGCCCAATGCTTCAAGGAGTTCTATTTTACATTTTATTTCATTTATTTTCAGTGTCCAAACCACCAACCCACTATTTTTATCACCACCTTAAAATCCAAATTTAATTCACCATTTTTGACTTCACTCAAATCATTTGTACGAAGAAAACCCATCCCTGTGTTTGACCCTAGAACACCCGTGCATCACAAGAGCTTTGACTACCTAAAGAGGGAGGAAACTTAGGAATATACCCTGGTTGATTCCGCATCACCCCACGTGGCATGAATCAAATGGCGCCGTTGTCGGGATGTGCCTCTAAGTGCATTTGACGAGCCGTGGAACACTTGTGATCCTCATCACAAGTTTTGGTGAATTTCTTTTATATTTCATAGTCATTTTTTATTTTATTTTCACTGTAAAAAACAGTGCTGCAGGATTGTGTGTGCTGCCCTGTTCTTGCTGCAGGATTGAATTTTCAGTGGGTTTGATTGCGATCAAATGGAAGAGGGAGAACAATATAGTGAATATTTAGTGGAGAGTAACCATAGAGCATATATGACAATGAGGGACTATAGGAACCTTGCATGGCAAAATCAAGAACCATCGCAAGAAATCCAACCAAATAAAGTCTAGCTTGGTGGACCATGTGAGACTAATGGATGAGTGCACCCGCCTATGTCTCCTCAATCGATGCACCGCTTCTCCATATTTTACCTCAACTCCTCAGCCACCACAGCCACCAACCCCATCCCCTGTTGAACAAGCCATCCTAAACTTGAGCAAACAAGTGGATAATTTCATAGAGGAGCAAAGGGCATTGACTGTCCAGGCCAATCAGGAAACTGACACAATAGAGAGCTCCCTGAACAAGAAGATTAATGGATTTCAAAGTGAAATGGAGCTAAAATTGCACAACTCATAGCTGTTCACTTTAAGCTTGCCCAAAGAAATTGATCACGCAGAGGAAGAAAGTCAAGAGGAAGAGTGCTCAAGTGGCAACTACGGTGGAGGAGTCGTGTCCACAAAGCAGCCCACAAGAAGGCCCGGTAGAAAATTTGAATCCCGCCGTGATGCCGCCTCGCCTCGCTGGCAAGAAGGAAACAACCTCCCCATTGTTGACTGAGGAGGGCAGTGGAAAAGAGGCAGTGGATGAACCCAAAGAGCTTGTTTCGAAACCATTTCCCATGGAATTGAACCCCACTGCCACTGCCCAAGCCACCAAAAGCCCATTGCCAATAGCCCCCTCCACTGACCAAGTGTATACCCCGCTGCTGCATAGCCCCGCCTTCACTTGCACCACAACCAACCTCTGAAGCACCCACCAAAAAGGCCACCCCATCACTGCCCATGCTAAAAAATTTCAAGAGATTAGTGGTCATTGTACAAAATTTTGCCACTACCTCAAACAAGATGGCAGCTGCACATACCGCATGGCATAGTGGATGAGCTGAAAGGCCTGCCGGATTGGGAGCACCGAACCCCGGCATTTCTCGAGTTCGCCAATCTCCAAAGAGCCTCCAAAGGCCTAAGGAAGTGGTTTGGGGGAGCACAGTCTCCCCCACTTTTTGTTTTAAATTTTCTCCTCATGTATTTATTTTTATCGTATTTTATCTTGATTTCAAGTAATTTTTCTTCTTAGATTTTTCTAATTTTAGTTAATTCTTTGCTTTAGATTAATTTTTACTTCGCAATTTTTCCTAATTTTTCTTGATTAATTTTTGCAGTTTTTGTGCAAATTTTGAAGCCTGGATGGAAAATCAGCAAGCAGCAGAAAGCGGAGAAGTTTTCGCAACTATAGCGAAAATTTCGCAATCCTAGCGAAATGCGAAAATTTCGCTATAGATGAAAATTTCGTTAGCTAGCGAAATTTCGCTAGCCTAGCTAAATTTTTGTGAGACAAACAATTGAAAAATTCTCGCATGAATGTGCTGCATTTCGCTAGGCTAGCTTAAAATGCAATGCCTTATAGCGAAATCAACAGTGCCTCCACTACAGGACAAAACAGCGCACAGTACTTCCATTTTATTTTATTTTATTTTATATATAAAAACGTTTGTTTTTCTTTATATATTATTTTTATTTCAAAAAAAAATTTATTATTTTTATTTATATATATATATATATATATATATATATATATATATATATATATATATATATATATATATATATATATATATATAATTTAATTTTATTATTTTTTATTTTATTTGATTTTTAAAAAAAAAAAAAAAAATTCAAAAAATTTTCGCTATTAGACATAGCGAAAATTTCGCAAACATAGCGAAATTTTCGCTATGTCAAATTTTCGCTAGCCTAGCGAAATTTCGCTAGGCTAGCGAAAATTACTGTAGCAGCGAAATTTTTTTCGCTATGGGCCCCACTTTTGCCTCCCAATTTTGTTTCGCTCATAACTTTTTCATCCGAACTCCGTTTTAGGCGTTCTTGGTACCGCGCTGGTGCTTAGAGAGTGTAGGAATTCAAATATGGCCAGAAAGAACATTTTTGAGATTATTATGAAAGTGTAATTTTAAAAATGCTCTAACTGGTCACTTTTTTTCTCTCTTTTCTTCTCCTAACTTGTTTGTTTGAAGCCCGAACGGAGTGAATAAGGTGTCGATGGAAAGCTTGCGAAGTCTCCTATCCAGAAATGATCACATCTCATCAAGGAGGTAACACTTCCTTCTCTAATTTTCCAATCCGAGCCCCATTTCTGATTAATCGAGATGTCGGCCAGGGGAGAGTTAGCAAAGGAAGTGCTTTGTATTTATGTTTTGTTATTATTTTGTTCAAGCCCATTTTGTGATGTTTAGTGGCTTGTTGGGTCCCCTTTCTATAAAACTGTTATACCATACAACTTACTTTTTTAAAATCTGGATCCAATTTGCAATCAAAATTTTTTGTGGGTTTTCGCTAACCCCAAGTTGAAAATTTAAACTTTGTCCAATTCTATTGATACTACATTGATTCCATGCTTGGTTGAGTGAATGATTAGTTGAATTCTTATTGATTTCGATTATTTTTTCTTCCACCTTTAGCTAACCACACACGTAGCACGTAGGTTTCAATGATAGGGTCGAAACCGCGCACCTCCTTTACTTTGCATAACCTACCCTAGTTTCATCGAATCGCCTTAATAGGTTGTTGTCCCAGAAAAGAAGAAGAAAACCAGAAAGAAACAGTTAAAAAGAAAAGCAATAGGTGCCTAAATACTTCACTTTAAATCCCAATACTTTGTCCCAGATATGGTTAAAAGTTTGAGTCTATGTCTAAACTCCATCAGTCGAAAGTCATTCCATTCAACCCCACAAAGGGATAAAAGAGTTTATGTTGTATAAGCTGAGTTCCTGAACATCCAAGTCCCAAGAAACCCGAGAGTTTGTGGTCGAAGATCCTTACTTGACTTGGTGCCCCAAGCCTTAATCGGGTCGGGAGTCACCTGGCATCCCTCGTTACATGGACTTTGGTGAGGTCGGCATTCCCCAACATTGCACCTCACAACGCAGAAAAATAATTGTGGAATAAGAGGTGGGTCCTGATCTATTTAAGTTGGTTAGCATGCTAGGTTGTGGTAGTAGCTAGGTCGGGAGAGTGCAAATACGCTTTATCATGAGATATGATCAAACAAAACACTTAGATTTGTGGAAGTTTCTGGTTGATCTACCAAGAAAGAAGCTCTTTAATACTCAATTTTTATGGCATTCATTCTCTCATGATAGTCATTGGACACGGCTTTGATGATTTTTACTTATGGTTAGGCATTACTCATTCACAACCTTTTTGAAGTACCATTTTTGTGAACGTTATTTTGTTATAGTTTTATATGTATTTTACTACTTTCTTTCTTTCATTGCTAAGGGACTAGATATGTGTAGGTTGGGGGTGTGATTAGTGTCCAAAAAGTGCTATTTTGAACCCTATTTTTAATAGGTTTTGAGCGCTTTTTGTGTACTAATTATTATAATTAACCCAATTGACATGTTCGGGTCCCTATTGCACTTCTAATTGCATTCCGAGGCTGTTTTTGTAGTTTTTGCAAGAATTGGAGGCCAAATTATCGTGTCAATCCAATCATAACCAAAGTCGGGTTGATTTTCACCAATTTCATATGGTCTCATATCAATTTCAAGAAGCTGTGAATGAAGAATTTCAAAGTTAGAAGAAAATCAAGAAAATGGCAAGCAACAGTCGCAGGATGCGTTGGAGCAGCCAGCCGCAGAAGCAGAATCAATGGAACAGTGATGAACAGGAAGCCAAAATTCGCTACGCTGGAATTTTCGCTATGATAGCGAAAATTACTGTGCATAGCGAAAATGCAAATTTTCGCTATGCACAGTGTTTTTCGCTAGGCTAGCGAAATTTCGCTAGCTAGCGAAAATTACTGTAGATAGCGAAATTTTCCATTTTCGCTATCTCTTGTGATTTTCGCTATTTAGCTTGGGCCTCGGCAGAGCATGGAATTTTCGAAGTATGCTAGCGAAAATTCTCTCATACCGAAAAATGGTCGCCTGGTGATTTTGAAATTTTGATTCCAAATGCATCCCATTTTGTATAATTACCACTTTGTCCCTATTGCAATTTCATATTTTAGGTCTTTTTTGTCATTTCACACATCATCAAGATAAAGCCAACTTATAGATTTTGTAAATCTCTAACTTTAATCTTTCTTCAAGACGCCAAAGAACTTTTGTTTCCGCTCTCTCTTCTCTCCTCTCTTTCTCCTTTCTTCGTTAGTGCCAAACACCCCCAAGGATGACAACTCGAGGATGAGTGGCTAAACCACTTCCTTCTTGAAGTAAAAGGCTACTCGTAAGGATCTCGCAGCCGCCTGCGGGTTCCCGCTTTTCACGCAGCCAGGCTTTTACATTTCGTTCCCAAATTTCTAACTCTGTGTTTAAAGCTTTTTCGATGTACTTTCTTCGCCAATACTTGGCAAGTTTTTAGGTTCAAGCAGTATTCTTAGCTTTAGATACACCGATATATCCATTAGTCGCTTCCTTACTTGAGCTGAAATAAAGTTAAGGGTTATGTTTTCACCGTAAGTGCATCCTCTCTCGATAAATACTTGGCAATCTTTGTGTCTGATTCTTATTTTTAGATCCATTGACTCATTAGTTACCCTTACTAATCATTAGATGAGTCAAGATAGATTTTCACCGTAGTGGAACCATAAATGTTAAATAAATGCCATCAAAAGGAAAATTATTGGGTGGCTTAGGTTTTAATGCCAATGAAGATTCGGTTCGAGATGACTATATGTCATCCTCCCTCCCCAACGCGAGGAAATTAACCCTGGACCTCGTTAGCCTAGATCTTAAACTCGTGGCCCAATGCTTCAAGGAGTTCTATTTGCATTTTATTTCATTTATTTTCGCTGTCCAAACCACCAACCCAATTATTTTTATCACCACCTTAAAATCCAAATTTAATTCACCATTTTCGACTTCACTCAAATCATTTCACGGCTAGAAAAACCCATCCCTCGTGTTCCGACCCTAGACCACTCGCATCAAGAGCCACTACTACGTAGGAGGAACTTAGGAATATAAATTTTGTTGATTCCGCATCACCCTACCGTGGCACTAAAGACAGAGAATAATAGATTGCTGCCTTCCAGAACAGTCATAGGTTAGAAAATTTGCATTGACTATCGAAAATTGAATAAGGCTAACCGAAAAGACCATTTTCCACTACCATTTCTGGATCAAATGTTAGATAGTCTGGCAGGGCATGAATATTACTGTTTCTTGGATGGGTATTTCGGCTACAATCAGATTGCTATAGCCCTAGAGGATCAAGAGAAGACGACATTCACCTGCCCTTATGGTACATTCAAGATTTAGCGATGCCCTTTGGGTCGCATTAATGCCCAAAGTAATATTCCAGCCGATGATGGCCATATTCTTAGATATGGGTTGAAAAGACAATTGAGGTGTTCATGGACAACTTTTTTAATATCGGGGGAACTCCTTGACAATTGTCCGAAAACTTGATGCCTGGTGATAAGCAGATGTCAAGAAACCACCAGGTCGACCGGGAGAAGTGTTACTTTATGGTACAAGAAGGCATAGTACTGGGTAATCCGGATTGCAGAAGAGGAATAGAGGTAGACAAAGCAAAGATCGAGGCAATAGAGAAACGGCTCCACCATCATTGGTAAAGGAATAAGAAGCTTAGGACACGTAGGGTTCTATAGGCGGTTCATGTGATTTTTCTCTGATTGCAAGGCCCTTGTCCAGCCAAGGCCAAGGGACACCATATGATTTTGATGAGCAGTGTGTGCAAGCTTTTTCAATCCTGAAAGATATTTTGGTATCAGCCCCCATAGTTGTAGCACTAGATTGGGACCTCCCGTTTGAGCTAATGTGCGACGCCAGTGACTATGCGATCGGAGCAGTGCTGGGGTAGAAAAGAGAAAGGATATTTTAGGTTATCCACTATGCTAGCCAAACTTTGAATGATGCCCAACTGAACTATGCCACCACTGAAAAAAAGATATTGGCCATTGTTTTCGCCTTTGATAAATTTAGGCCCTACTTAATAAGAGGTTCTTTTCACATTTGAAGCACTACTACTAGGAAGAACCTATTTTATACAAACATTATGCGAATCAAGTGATAAGGCGATGTGTACCGGAAGATGAAATGGGTAGTATTCTAAATCACTGCCACACCTTATCATGTGGGGGACACTTTGGAGGCCAGAGGACAACAACAAAGGTACTCCAATCAGGTTTCTACTGGCCTAGCTTGTTCAAAGATGCTCATCAATTTGTATCTACCTGTGATAAGTGCCAAAGAATGGGCGACATTTCCAAACGGGATGAACCACCCATTCGCTATCACCCTGCAGGTCGAGCCATTTGACTTATGGGGGATGGAATTCATGGGTTCATTTCCCTCTTCATTCAGTAACTTGTATATTCTCCTTGCCGTGGACTACGTCTCTAAATGGGTAGAAGCAATACCGACACGCACTAATGATGCCAGTGTGGCAGTCAAGTTCCTTCATAGCCACATATTTACACAGTTCAGCACTCCATGAGCATTGATCATGGATGGTGGTACTCATTTCTGCAATAAGCTAGTTGATAAGGTCTTGCAAAAATATGGTGTGCGGCATCGCACTTTACTCGCTTACCACCCGAATAAAAATGGATAGGCCAAGGTGTCAAATCGAGAGATAAAGTCCATTCTGGAGAAAACAGTCAATAGTTCAAGGAAAGACTGGTCAAAGAAGATTGATGATGCACTTTGGGCATACAAGACAACATTTAAAACCCTATTGGGTATGTCGCCATTCCGACTAGTTTATGGGAAAGCATGCCATTTGCTAGTGGAATTAGAACATAGAGCATACTGGGCAACTACCTCGAACACGGATAGTAAGCAGCTGGATAGCTTAATGCTACAACTTAGTGACTATTAGATGAATTCAACAATGAGGCTTATGAGAATGCTCGAATCTATAAGAAAAAGATCTAAAGCTTACATGATGAAACATATTGTAAGGAAAGAGTTTGAGCCGGGTCAGCAAGTCTTGTTGTTCAATTCTAGGCTGAAACTCTTCCTTGGCAAGTTGAAGTCAAAATGGTTAGGTTCGTTCACAGTGATTCAAGTATTTCCCTATGGAGGTGTTGAGATATTGCATCCAGAGAAGGGACAGTTCAAAGTCAATGCCCAGAGATTGAAACCGTATTTTGGAGGAGAATTCCATACAGGAAGGTAGGACACCATTCTAAGCACACCTAGGGCAGGACAGTAAGGGTGTGGAAGGTCACCAACAGTTAAGTTATTTTTCTGATCTAAGTGTTGTAATGCTGGTGTGAATGTCGAGCTAAATTCATGAGCAATATAGCGCTTCTTGTGGAGGGACCCAAGTATTGTGAGAGATCCCCTTCTTCTTTGAACTCGCGCATTTCCGGTCTTTTAATTGCTCTTCAAGTACATTTTTTGCTTTTGACTTTCTACTTTGTTGTTTTAATGTGCTTCAGGAGTTTTTTAGGGTCACAAGGTGCAAGCACCGCACCACGGGTTTACATGTTCACATGTAAAGCAGAGAGCCAAATTTGTGTTTTAAAAACTTGTTCCTTATTTTCTGGTACGCTACGACGTAGATCTCTACGCCGTTGCGTAGAAAGAAAATTTCATTTTTTCAACTTTCGGGCACGTTAGCTGTAGAGCGCCCCCACGCCGGCCGCTGCAGTTCCTATCCAACTGGCACGCACCGCAGCCCCACGCCACATAGCCATGCTTCACCGCAGCAGAGTCCTATGCCGCGCTTAAGCAGCGCACTGTCACGCCTCCGAACCCTGGTCCAACCCGATTACGGATCCGAACCGGTTTCCCGGACGCGAGACCAAATACTGATCCCCCCGACCCGATTTTTTTTTTTTTTAAAAAACCAACTGGCACCTGTGGGTATGGCCCACCTTTATACAGACTGAAAGAACTACCACCTGAGTGGTGTCCATCAAAATCTATACACATATAATCAGTCCTATTTACAAATACAAAAAATGTACTGCTAATTACAAATCGTATAATCTAACTCACATGTAGTGAACCCCATAGCGTGTTGGCCTCACCAGATGCAGATGTTTGCTTTCGATGTCTTCTTCCTGTACCTACACCTGATTAAAAAACCCGTATGTTTTACGCTTAGTGGGAAACATTTATACGTAAAACACATGCATATATACACAATTGTAATAAGTGTATAACCATACCAAATCGCGATGCATTCATATCATGGACTTATGTTTATTCGCCAGACTCCCGTGAGGGAGTTACAGTAACTTATTCTCACGGCGTTACCCTTATTCGAGGTACCGTAGTATCAAATAAATACGGAACGTATACCGATATCAAGGTAACTTATTAGATACGTGACTTATTAGATATGTTAATCGTAGACAGAGTACCCATAGGTACTACGTAACTAAATCAATACAAGAGTACCCAGTGGCTCACGGAACTTAATCGATACGTGACGTAACTTACCGTGATAGCTGTGGAAAGTTCCCGTAGGTTACGACTTATTCAGATATAGGACTTATCGTATAGAGTACCCGTAGGGTACTACAGACTTATTCGGGATATAGACTTATCGATACAGGAGTACCCGTAGGTACTACAGACTTGTTCGTATACTGTGACTTGCTTGGATACGTGAGGCCCGTAGGTACACAGGACTTATTCAAATAATAAGAGCACCCTGGGGTACTACGAACTTATCGATCGTGACTTATTCAGAGACAGCATACCCACAGGGAAACACGGCAATCAAACGAGACGTAACGTAACTTAATTAAATACGGAGTACCCCGTAGGTACTACGTAACATTTTCGATACGTGAGTACCCGTAGGTACCGCAAAGCTTAATCGAGATAGAGTACCCGAGGTACTACGTAATCCTTATTCAGAGATAGGACTTGCCGATACTGTGAGTACCCGCGTGAGGTACTACGTAATCCTATCGATACGAGTACCCGTGAGGTACTACAAAGACGTGATCGATAATGCTCAGATCTTTACTCTTATTCTTTATTCAATGTCTTATCATATGTCTGCCTGACTACCTAGACCAATTATAAGAAATGAGTAGACACGCATAATAAGTAATCAAGGTACGATATAAGATTGTGGTGCTATAGCACCAACAGAGTACCGGTACTGAACAGAGGCCAGAGCACTAATCAGACAGAGTGCCGTATTAATCAGAGTACCGAGGTATTTCAATCGAGTGCCTGAAGCACCAACAGACGTCCACTCATTCATTATTCTAGGTAGTCATATGATCATATATCTTTCATATATTCTGTTCCTCTATGAATCACTTACTCAGAAATTGAATCATTCCAATCTGATTCATCCAGTCCTCGTTATGGCATTTTCATGCCAACTAGTCGGTTTACCGATTTTACCGAGGGACAGTTTGAAATATTTATTTTCCAGTGCCTTGTCTCGATATTTGACACTAGATCTTTGTACTCCTTTAAATTTAAGGTGCTAAGGGTTCTATTCCAACTGGAATCACCCAATTCGGAGCACCGGAACTCAAGTTACGTCCGAAACATCCCGGACTTCTCTATGTTCAAAGCTGGAACCAGAATTTGGCTTGCACATGGTCCCACTTTGAATGAATTTTTAGGCCACTTAGGATCAGAATTTGGCAATGCCTTCTCTTTAAGTTTGGTTCTTCTTGAAGTCAATTTTACGTAGCCACTTGAATCACTCAAATCGGATAAGAAATGAGGAAGTTATGGCCAAAATACGAAAACTGGTCGAAACAGGAAAACCGGAACAGGTTGTACCGGTACAAGCTCAAGTTGTACTGGTACAACTTGGCCAAAAATGACCAGAACCGAAATTGTACCGGTACAAGCTCAAGTTGTACCGGTACTAATCCCCTGAAAATGTCCAGAATGGGTATTTTCTCCCATTTTTCCATACTTTTGAACCCCAATCAACTCTATACCTAATAAACACTTCAAGATCACTTCAAATTCATCTTATGATATCTTTTCTACTCAATTTATCATTCAATCCTTCTCTTATTTCAAAGACCTATCATGAATTTCTTTTAAACCCACTCTAATATGGGTTATGATCCATCCTCAAACCAAACATGATGTTTAGTTAGGGTTATTCTAAACCCTAATTCAATTACTCTCAATTAACCATGAATTCATCCTCAAAGAGAGGATTTCATGAGCTTCATGTGCCATATGGGGTTTTACCCACCTTACTTGCCATCATTTTTGGGTTAAGATGAAACCCTAGCAAAACCCTAGATTTGGGCAAGATTATAACCATCAAAGCATGGAAATTCATACATAAATTCAGTTTCCATACCTTTGCTTTGCTTGATCTTGACTCCTCCATCTTTTTCCTCTTCCTCTTCCTCTTCTTCTCTCTTTTCTCCTTCCTCTCCACGTTTTTTCCTCCCACAAATGAGACCAATTTGGTCTTTAAATTCAGATTTTGTTAAGGCCTTGTTTGGCCCTTTTAAAAAACCCATTTTTGGGTTAAGTTTGCTTATTTGCTTTTGCCATCTTCTAGGAATTACATAACAATTCCTATTATTTCTTCTTGGCCCATAGTCTTTTCAAATTATAACTTTTAAGCCCCTTTTTTGGACAATAAATTTACATATTTGTCCTTAAGTTTTGCAATCCTTCCCAAGCCCTGCTTTCTCGTGTTTCGTTAACTCACCGAAACGTCAGCCTGAGGCTACAAAAATACCTCTAAACATGTCGAAAAACCTAATTAGGTATATTTTCTTGGGTGTTACAACAATTTTTGAGGCCTTTAAATATCCGAACGGCTGCTCATTTCCCCCCCACATGAATTTGGCCACCCTTTCCTCTCCCTCTCTCGTTTTTTTGTGTGTTTGCAGATCCCTAACCCTAGATCGACCACCATGGATCCACGGAAGTCGATCCCGTCTAAAAGACAAGGATCTGGCTCCACCTCGCAGGTGGCACCACCCTCCTAAGATCCTCACATTGCGTTCATTTCCCCGAGGCCGAAGCGGATCTATCACGCTTCCCCGCGCTCAACCGCCGCTTGTCCTAGAACGAGGTTTCCCCACCTCCAATGCGTTCTTCAACTTCACTATCCAGAACCGCGACTGGCAGACACTCTATGCACCCCCTATCCTCGGAGTAGCCCCGGTTGTGCGGGAGTTCCACTCCAATTTGCCTTTCATAGTCGGAACCACTGTTTTCGTCTGAGGCAAGTGGGTTGAATTTGGTGCCCAGGCCATCAACCGGATTTACCGCCTGCTGGATGACGACAATGCGGAATATAGAGAATTATTTGCTGACACAAATTATGAGCGCTTGATGCAGGAGCTCACTCAAGGCCAAGGCATGTGGAAATGCCAACCATAGACAGGTGATTTTACCATTTTTCAAATGCACTCCCTTACGCCAGTGGCTAAGGTATAGTATAATTTTTTATGCGTAAAAATCAAGCCTACCCTGCATCTTAGCACAGTTACGAAGGACAAGACGATCCTCCTCTACGCCCTGACCAAGGGTTTCTATTTAGTCATCGGGTCTGTCATCGAGAGGGGGGTTGATCGAGTCAACCTAAGGGAGATGTACTAGGGCTCCCGATCCAATCCTCCCAATCCACTTATCAGGCTCGCCCGGTCGAGGTCTCGACGCGTCGGACCCGAGGAGCATGTGCAACAGAGCCTACCCATACGACTGCCCAAGGCAAAGTTCGGGAGCTTAGGCGATTTAAATGAGGAGACCGACGATGATGCTGCGACAGGCCACACCCACGCGGGCGATTCCCCGAGGACGCGGCGCACTCGAGGTCCCCTCCGCTCGACCTCGGCCCCGGGTGACGATACGCGCCACCAAGCGGTTTAACGCATATTGGGATGAGTCTCAGGAGCATCGTATTGCCTTGAGTCAAGACATGGACTCCATCAGGGCCAAGATTGCCATTATTCGCACCAATCAAGACCATATCACACGGCAATTGGCTTAGCTCCTATCTTTTCACACTCCACCACCGCCACCACCATCACAGTGATTCTTTGGGATGTATCTTTATGCCCTTATTTCCTTTCTGTCATTGAGTACATTGTTAGTTTTAAGTTTGGGGGTGTGTATGTATGTGTGGGTGTACGGGGTGGCTTAGTTTTATTTATTTTTTATCTTTGCATGTTTTAGGCATGTTTTAGGTATAATTTTCATCAATTTTAGTTTGTTTTGTTTTGTTTTGTTTTTTAGCATGTTTAAAGACCGAGCTTTGTTCAGTATGTACCAGCATGTTTTCATTTGGAAATATTATGATATGGTAGTTTCTGCAGTTTGCGCCTAATTGTTCTCAAATTCTTAGTTTTGACCATGATTGCAAAAAGGGGAGTCATAATAATCCCAAAAAGCCTGTGTTTCGATAAAATAGGGAACTCCAAGGTTGTTTGATGACCAGGACTGCATTTTATAAAGTTGAGAATGACCATGTTTGGCAGCCCCTTTTAGATCTTAAGAAATCATTTCCCGAAGTAAGTTATCGCACACACACACACATGTGATCTTCGGGGTATGCCTTGACTCCGGACTCACCATACAAGAGTTCTACGAACCTTGGAAATTTTAAACACCTAAGTGATGGGACACCTTAGAAAAAAGAGGATCATCTTTGAGTCCCAAATATATATATAAAATAAAAAATTTAAAAAATTAAAAAAGCCAAAAATAAGCTTATGGTTTGGAATAAGTGGATCATCCAATCGAACTCGGGCGACAACCGCGGTACTTCAAAGCCTAATGCCCTAAGCCAACCCACGAGCCATCGCTTCACTCCGCTACATGGGACAGAGGATGGATGATTTCCACAGTCTAGGGCCTCGAGGTTTGGTTGAGTGTTCGAGGTGAAGTTCAAGGGGAACTGAATGCCCGGTGCCCTTAACCAACTGGTGGGGAGTCACCAATGGATCCCTCGCTATGTAGAACCCTCACTCAAAATCTCGCACCATTGTTCTTCCACTTTGTCTTATAGCTAATCCCTTTAGGATTAGTTGAAGTGAATAAATTGGTGTGTTCCCATCCTTTTGTGTTAAGCTATTCCAAATAAGCAAGTTAAATTCAGGTTTAGGGGTACTAAAGTCGAGCTATACATTGGAGATCACACTCCAACCGCACTTAGAATCCTTGGGAAAGGTTATTGAGAGTTAAAAAGGGGGTTAACCTGCTTGGTCAACCGAGACTGACCTGGTGCAGATTCTTGAAAGTTGAACAAACCAAGGTAGTCCCTGGATCAAAGGAGCTGGTTCATGTTGACCCCTTATTGCTGGTATCATGTGTACTAGACCCATATCATTATTGTTAGTTACGCTTTATTCTTGCGTGCCCTGGTTAGAGTATGTTCTTGCTTAGGACAAGCAAGAAGCTAAGTTTGGGGGTGTTGATCAGAGTGAATTATGCATGCATTTCAGTAAAAAATATATGTGTTTTTATAGCTCAATTGCATGATTCACATTCATATTCACTATCATTGCACTAATCCCCCATACTATAATGTTTTATAGGACACGACGATATAGGAGTAAAAAAGGAAGCTGAATAATATAAGAAAAGACTTGAAGCAAAGAATACATGAGAAGTTCACCAGGAGCCACAGTACAGCTAAAGGCCGGTGGCACTTCCATCGCTGCGCTGCGTAGCCTCTTCGCTATATTGCGGAGGCCTTACGCCGGCAATGTAGCTAGCGAGGAGGACCTTAAGAGCCTCGTGCACGCCACGGTAGCCCATTCATCATCGAAGTCAGAGCAAGGTCTTCTTTTTCAGACGGGAGCGTTAAAAACTCTAAAATTCTGGGCCATTGATGGGCCCGGATCCTGAGATATAAAAGGGAAGCATTTTCGAGGCAAAGGGGGGAATTCAGAGGCAGATCGAAGATAAGGACAAACAGATAGAGAGAGATTAGCGGAGACGGATTTCGAGAGATCGCGAAGACAACTTCTTCTGTATTTCTTTTCCTAATTCGTTTGATGCTAAAAATCTTTCAGTCTGTAATGAAAATCACTATGAACTAACTTTTCTCTATAGGGTTTTATCAACCTTAACCGCACCATTATGGATTAATACATTAATTGTGGTTTATTTAATATTGGTATGAATTTTTATGGTTGCTTTACTCCTGAATTTAATCACATGTTATTATTTGACCAATTATGGCATGCTAATGCTAGAGTCCGATATCGAGAAGATGATTCATATGACACGTGGGTAAAAGCAAATACTTAGTCAATTGGGGTGGAATGTAGATATCCCATGTTCCAAGTGTAGCACTAGGTTTGCACATTTATGCATCTCGAAGTCAGGGGCCGAGGCGTAGATGCACACAACTCACCGGGCGAGATAGACAGCTATATCTCAAGAGAGAATATCTTGTAGGCACGATCAACCCACTAAAATAAATCATATGAAATATTCAATAAATACACTAGCTAGGGTAAATTCCATCAGTTGTGGTAGGCGAAGGCAAAACCTTAGTTTTCTCATAATTACCTTAAAATCAAAATTTTAATATTAGGCTTTCCTTAAATAAGTTAATTTAGTCATAATTCTCTATAGGACTGGATCCAAATACTGTCTAGATCACTAAGTCAGTATTCAGCACGCTTCTCTTCGTGGGAAAGACATTTGAGTAGCCACTACCCTACGTGAACTCGACGCATATACTTGCACGTACGAGTCTGCATTTTTACCAACTTTTACACACTCACTCTCAGCCCATCAGTATTCTAAAGAATTGTAGACTGAGGTGGCAATGAAATTGAAGGAGGCTTGTGTTACCCTATCTATGGGGGCAAGCAGTCTTCAGTCCTAAGAGAAGGTTATGAAGTACTAGTTTAGGAAAAACAACTAGATCTCAAAGAGGATCAAATCCTAAAAGTAGCCATTTAGTCCCATTGACATGCTTTAGGAATATGATGCTCTAAATGGTGAATCAGGTAGTTTGTGAGATATTCCTAAGGTTATACTACTTGCTCTCGACGTCCAAAATTCAAACTTATGGTTGGATTATTTCAAAACTTGATGCAAGGATTGATAGTCATAACATTGATCCTAGTCCTAGTGTTATTGTAACTTAGTGAACTCTCTAATCTTCTAATTTTTATTTTCCCTTTTCATTAAAGAAAACCATACTATAAATTCTTTTATTCAATTTATGTTAGTTAGTTAAATCTATTATGGACATTAGTGGTTCAAATAGTGAATTTATTGAGTAGTAGGGGTAGTTGATCTTTAAATTTCTCATCAATCCCTGTGGGAATGATATCTGGACTTAAAATCCACTTTATTACTTATATGATCTGTGCACTTGCAGTGATTTAGACCAAAATGAGTTTTAATTACATAGAATTATATATAATAGTAGAAAATAATATTTACATCATATTAAGTAGTCTAACAAGTTTTCGCATGACTGTTGTGGATTGAATATAATTCTGGTGGTGATTCATGTGCCAGTAGGGTGGTCCTGAATCAACAAAATTTATAAACCTAAACCTCCTACTGCCGTAGCATGGCTACTTTCGCTACTAGTGGCTCTAGGGTCGAACACGTGGATGGGTTTTCTTTCGCACAGGACTTGCGCCAAGTCCAAAATGGTGAATTTGGTTTGGATTTTGGGTTTTTGGTAAAAACAGTGGGTTGAATTGTTTGGAAACTGAAAATAAAATTAAATAAAATACAAAAGAGAATTCCTTGAAGCATCCAGCTATTGAGTTTGGGTTCTAAAGGTAACTAAGGGGTCCTTGGGTCCCTGTCCTCGTGTTGGGGAGGATGACTTATAGTCATTTCCCGAACCGGATCTTCATTTGGCTATAAAAACTGAACCCTAATAACTATCCTTTGGAAAATGGTGTTCACTCGAGCCGTTGGTCTCAAACAAAGGGGAAAACGAAGTCTTCTTTAACCCACCTTACAAAGGACTAATAGATGATAATTCAATGAATCTCGCGATCTAGCACAAGCATCCACTGAACCCTAAAAGATTGTCATGTACCGATCATTCAAGGTGCATCGAAGGGGATTTAAACCTCTAGTTGGGTATGGAGGACATACGGAGTAGCAAAGTGGAATACCGCATCGCCGGCCAGATCCCCCCGCTACCACAGATCCGTTGCTCCAAGAAATTCTTCCTCTCTCACACAGAGAAAGAGGTTCTAGCCACTCATCCTCCGAGTTGTCGTCCTCAGAGGGTGTTTGGATAGTGTGAAAGGGAGATAAAGTGAAGGAAAGTGAGGAAAAATGAAAAGAAGTGGGAACTGCTGAAAGGTTGCTGCCTAAATTTTATTAATGATCTAGTAAAAAGTCCCTTTACAATGTCATGTATGGGGTCTTTTATAGACAATACCCAAGCATACCACTAAAATATCAAAACAAGTACTATTACAATGGGGGCAAATTGGGAAGAGACCAAAAGGTGACAAAAAAATCAAAAAGCAAAAAGCAGTAGGAAACAGTGAACAAGGGGCGGTGCACTTAATTAGTGGCTCAGAAAGGCACTGTAGGTTGAGAAAATTCGCAACTTGCTTAAATTTTACGGTGTTGCGAAAATTTTTGCTGCCATTTTCTTTCTTCTTGCTTTCTTTCTTCCGTTTTTGATTTGCAGTTATGAGTTGAACTTGGATTCTCCATGGTTGAAAGTCGAATTCCTATCTATAGGTATAAAGCTCGTTAAAACCCAAACAAACCCTGCCAGCCAAAATTTGATTACTAGCTTTGTTAGGTCCTTAACATGCCAATTATGTTAATTAGGTTGATTAGTACACAAAAAGTGCTCAAAACCTGTATTAATAAGGGTGTAAAATAGCACTTTTTGGGTAGTAATCAAGTGGTATTGGAGAAATTTGGTTAGTTTAGGATAATATTTGGTCTATGTTACAATAATCAGTCAATCAAGTTTTTGGCGTCGTGGCGGAGGATCGAACTATATTTTTAGGATCAATATTCCAACCGAAAAGGAATTTGTTAGTTTGGACATTTTTCTTTTAACTTTTATAAAAAATTTCAAAAACTGTTTTAATTAGCAATATTTGATTCAAGTACTTATCTTTTTAAGAGCAAATCATAATATATTTTAGTTATCTACTGATCTCACTTTGGTTTTAGTATATCATCATTTCAGGCACTTTGTAAATGCACAGAAGATTAGAAGTTGAACTACTACTATTGAACACTGAATTAGTTAGAACACTAAGAAATTTGAAGAAGGTGAGAGTAGTAGAAGCAGCAGCTATGCAGAGTAAGAAGAGACTAATCAAAATGAACCCGTTATATTAGCGAGCACTCGAGAGCATAAATAATGCAGGACTTTTGGAGACCTATCATCAAGGAATGGGTACTTAGTAGTTAGGCAACCTACCATAGAAGTAAACAACTTTGAGCTGAAGCCTGCACTCATCACCATGGTTCAACAACACCAGTTTCTTGAGGATGGAAAACATTGTAAAATTGAATGGAGTCAGACCAGATGTTATTAAGTTGCAGTTGTTTCCATTTTCATTGAGAGATGTTGCAACCAATTGGTTTGAGTCTTTTCCATATGGCTCATTAACAACATGGGAGGAGCTAGTAGAAGCCTACCTAAGCAGATTTCTCCCTCCTACTCTCACTTCAGAGAGGAGAGGAGAAATAATTTCCTTTAAATAGAAGGAAGATGAGAGTCTTTACAATGCTCGGGGAGAGGTGGGTTAGGTTATCAGTGATGCCCCTGCATGGCATAGAGAAAATGACACAAATGGATATATTCTATCATGCCATGAACTATACTCGTTGGGACAACTCCATGCAACCTCAGAGGATCATTTTGAAAGAAAGAGTACAGAGGCCACATAAATGATCGAGGAATTGAAGAAAAAGCAACTATAGCTCCATCTCGACCTTGTGAGCAATGGAAGATCGAGAGGGAGGTGTGATTGAGCTAAATAAACGACTACAATTAGCCAACCGATGTGATCATGAAACGTACTCAACAACCGTAAAGCGAGAAATCATTTAGCCCATGAGCGGGATAAGGAAGAGGTCGTAGAAGAAAATAAAGAAGGACTTGCTCATGAAGGTCCTTACCAAGTAGAAGAAGCTCAGTATATTCATGGAAATAGGGGTTATAACTTTAAGCCCAATAACAACCTCCTAACCCATTACACACCAGCCCCAAACTACGAATATGTTCAGGGAGGCGGAGTGCAACAGGTCAAAGCACCACAGAATCCATCAATGTAATTATGCTCCACAGGGTTTCCAGGGACAACAACATCAGGGCATCCATAAAGTAGACAATCCAGGCTAGAGGAGATCCTAGTCTTTCAAGGATCAAATGCTAAACTTCATGGGTGAAAACAAAATACTGTTGAACATACACGAGTAGAAGTTTGCTGAGCTAGTAGCATTCCAGGCAAACACAACTGTGTTTCAGGCCAACACTAATGCTTCTCTGAAGAATCTGGAGACTCAAGAATGGTAGTTGGCCCTATCTATACATAATCAGTCTAGGGATTCTTTCCCTAGTGAAACTAAGAAGAATCCCAAGGATTGCATGGCAGTTACACTTAAGAGTGGCAGAGAATTGGAGAAAAGAGAAGGAGATGAGATAAGACTGATTGAGAAGGAAGAGCAAGAAGAAACTAGCAAAGAATCATCAGATAGGAAAGAGAAATCAAAGGTGCAGAAAGAGCAGCAGATTGAAGAGGGAGAACTGGAAAATAAGGAGGAAGTGAGATGCTATCAACCTCCTATTCCATTCCCTTAGAGAATACATAAATCAAAATTGGATGACCAAGTTTGCTAAATTCTTTAACATGTTCAAGAAATTAGAGATAAAGATTCCTTTTATTGAGGCATTAGCTCAGATGTCTCATTATGATAAGTTTATGAAGGACAACCTCATCAAGAAAAGGAAGTTTGATGAAGATGGAGTGGTAAACCTATCAGCAACATGCAATGCAATAATGCAGAAGAACCTGCTACTGAAAATGCAGGATCCTGGTAGCTTCACCATTCCCTACACCATAGGGAACTATGAGTTTGGGAGAGCTTTATGTGACTTAGGAGAAAGCATCAATCTGATGCCATTGTCTGTGGTGAAAAGACTCAGCTTGGGAGTTAACTCCTATAACTATGACTCTATAGATGGCATATATGTCTATGGACTCAACCTGAAGGAATCCTGGAAGATGTATTGATAAAGGTGAGAAAGTTTATTTTCCCAATGGATTATGTCAG
The DNA here is from genome assembly GCA_016808115.1 of Tetrastigma voinierianum. Classification (NCBI taxonomy): domain Eukaryota; kingdom Viridiplantae; phylum Streptophyta; class Magnoliopsida; order Vitales; family Vitaceae; genus Tetrastigma; species Tetrastigma voinierianum. The sequence continues at coordinate 98,187 of JAEQBH010000029.1, read as the reverse complement.
TGGATGAACATTGAAGAAGACAAGCGTTCCATTGCCGCAGCGCACAATTTCTTGCCACCGGGAGCGCGTGCCCCTGATAGATGTCAAGAAAGGAGAGCTCACTCTCAAGGTGGGAAATGAAGAAGTACACTTCAACCTTAATCAGAGCTTGAAGCAGCCGGATTTTGAAAAAGATGATTATAAGAATGTTGAAAATGTAGTTCCTATCAGTTCTAAACTGATTAAAGATTCTAAGAATCAAGATTCAATGAATGAAAATATGATGAATTTCCAGTATATTGAGGATCTTAATACTAAACATCTGATTGCCAGTGTTGAATTAAAAGAAAGAATTTTAAGTCTGAATGAAGACAATGCAGAAAGATCAAGCAGTAGTGAACAAAAGGTATAGGAAATAGAAAAAAGTTATGAGGGGTTAATTCTAAAGGAATTATCCAAACACCTGAATGTGCCTTCTTAGGCGCTGAAAGATCAAAACTTGTAATTATAGCAGCTGACTTGACTGAAGATAAAGAGTCGAACCGGAGAAATTCTAACAAAGATAAAGAAGCAATAGCTCCGTTCGGTTGAAGATTTGAAATGGATCAGTCCAACAATCTGCATTCATAAAATCCTCTTGGAGGAAAATGCAAAAACATCAATTGAACATCAGAGAAGGCCGAATCCAGTTATGAAAGAAGTTGTCAGAAAAGAAGTACTTAAATGGCTATGTAGGATTTATTTATGCAATCTTGCATTAACCCTTAGCGAGCCCCGGGCTTCATGTGGTTCCCAAGCAAGGGTGGATTCACAATCATCATAAATGAGAAGAATGAGCTACTCCTAACAAGAACTCGGTGTGACGATGGAGGCATGCATTGATTGCGTGAAATTGAACATTACACTCTAAAGGATCACTATCCTTTGCCTTTTATTGATCAAATCCTAGACAGGTTGGCAGGGCACCCTCATTTTAGTTTTCTTAATGGATATTTTGGATATAATCAGATTGCCATAGCCCCTGAGGACCAGGAGAAAACTACCTTTACATGTCCTTATGGAACCTTTGCTTTTAAAAGAATTCCATTTGGACTGTGTAATGCTCCTACCACCTTTCAAAGGTGTATGATGTCCATTTTCTCAGATTTGGTGGAGAAGGCTATGGAAATCTTCATGGATGACTTCTCAGTTTATGGATCCTATTTTGAGACTTGCTTAGAATATTTAAAAAATGTACTTCAAAGGTGCCACGACAAAAACATAGCTTTGAACTAGGAAAAATGCCATTTTATGGTAACTGAAAGCATTGTCTTGAGGCATACAGTGAAAGGGATTAGAAGTTTCATAGGACATGCTGGATTTTATAGAAGATTTGTAAAGGACTTCTCCAAAATATCAAGGCCATTATACAAACTGCTTGAAAAGGAAGCAAAATTTGAATTTGATGAAGAGTGTAAATGTGCGTTTGAAGATATCAAGGCCAGGTTGATTAGAGAACCTATCATAGCAACACCAGACTGGAGCAAGGATTTTGAAATCATGTGTAATGCTAGTGATTATGCAATGAGCAAGAGCTGGGACAAAGAAACACAAGACTTTCAAAGCTATATTATGCTAGCAAGACTTTTAATGAAGCATAAGAGAATTACTCAACTTTTGAAAAATAAATGCTAGCAATTGTCTTTGCTTGTGAGAAGTTCAGGCCATATATTTTGGGGTCATAGTTCACACTGATCATGCAGCAATCAAATATCTGATGGCAAAGAAAGATGCAAAAATAAGACTAATCAGATGGGTCTTATTGCTGTAGGAATTTGATTTGGAGATCAAGGACAATAAGGGTAGTGATAATGTGATAGCAGATCACTTATCCAAATTAGAAAAGCCTAATGAATATGAAAGAGGAACTAAAATAAAAGATAATTTCTCTGATGAACAACTTTTTCAAGTATCAGTTCATGTGCCATGGTATGCTGACATTGTGAATTATTTAGCTTGTGGAATTATGCCACCGTATCTCGCCATTTTCAGCGTAAAAGAAAGTTGAGGACTAATGCTAGATTTTTCCTATGGGATGACCCACTGCTATTTAGAAGAGGAGCAGATCAGATTATCAAGAGATGTGTACTAGAGGAAGAACAAGGTAAAATTTTAGATAAATGTCATGCATCACCATATGGAAGGCACTTTGCAGGAGACAAAATAGCCTAGAAAATTCTCTAGTCAAGTTTTTATTGGCCAACTCTATTCAGAGACTGTTTAGAATGGGTGAAGCATTGTGATAGATGTTAGTGAATGGGCAACATAAACAAAAGAAATGAGATGCCTCTGCAAGGAATCCCGGTGGTACAGATTTTTTAATGTATGGGGGATATACTTCATGGGACCTTTCCGACCCTTGTTTAGAAATCTGTACATTTTCCTTGCTGTGGATTATGTATCCAAATGGGTGGAAGCTATAGCTTGTCGAATAAATGATGCCAACATAGTGGTAGGGTTTATTCAAAGAAACATCTTGAGTAGATATGGAGCCCTAAGGACGACCATTAGTGATGAGGGAAGCCATTTTGCAAACAAATTATTTGTAAAACTCATGAGCAGATATGGAGTTAGACATGTTATAGGATTGACTTATCACCCTCAGTCAAATGGGTAAGTAGAAATATTCAATGAGGAGATAAAGAATATATTGGAGAAGACAATAAGCACAAGTAGAAAAGACTGGTCAGTAAAGCTAGATGATGCATTGTGGGCTTACAGGACTGCTTACAAGTCTCCTATTGGAATGTCCCCATACAGGATTGTATTTGGAAAGCTTTGTCATCTCCCTCTTGAACTTGAATATAAAGCTATGTGGGCAATTAAGAAGCTAAACTATGATCTCAAAGTTGCTAAGGAAAAAAGATTCCTCCAATTGAGTGAATTATAAGAACTCAGAAATGAAGCCTATGACAATGCAAGAATTTACAAAGATAAGACCAAGATATGGCATGATTAAAGGATATTGAGTAAAGAATTCAAAATAGGAGAATCAGTCCTTTTGTATAACTCAAGGCTTAGATTATTTCCTGGAAAGCTCAAATCAAGGTGGAGTGGTCCTACACGCACACGCTACACCTTTTGAGCAAGCATTGAAATCAAATTCAGGAAATGAGTTTAAGGTTAATGGCCAAAGATTGAAGCATTATTTGGGAGGTAGTTTGAATGAGGAATAGTCCCAGATTTTAAGAGATTGAAAGAAGTTGCTGAAAAGAGAATATATTACAGCAATGTCTAGCTAAAGAAATAAAAATGAGTAGCTAATTGGGAGGCAACCTAAGAATTTTTTTTATGTTATTTTCAATTTTTAACAAATTGATTTTGTTTAAATTAGGGTGTTTTGACTAGTTTAACTAATAGTGTAGTTTTATTTTAGTTTTGTTTGAAATTTATGTTAGTTAACATTTTGGCTTAATTTCAGGACAAAGGATCTGATTATGAAATTGAAGTTATTGTCAAAGAGCAATTTGGATGCAATGAAATAACTTGTACAATTTGAAGAGATTGATCATACTCTACAATATTGAGAAGTTCTTTATTCAATTCTTATATTTTCTGTATAATTGCATACAGTGTTTGGTTGTGAGAATCCGAATTTCAATCATTCATGCTTGAATTGAGATACAGCTCAGGTTGTTAAATTTGTTTTCACAAACATGATTTGAGTGATTGAAATGCATTGTTTTCTGCTTGGAATATTAACATGTTTAAAATATGTTAAATCTATAATAAAATGAAAATTGAGATGAAAGTGTATATTTTGTCGCAACACAATTTTCCTTTGTCGTGACAAATACCAGTCTAAAACTTATCAACTTAAGGCAAATTTGTTGTGACAATTTTTTGTTGTCGCGACATTTTTATGTTGCGACATTTAAAATCTTTGTCGTGACAAACATTCATTATGGAGACTTAAAGTTTTTTTGCAACATTGATTTGCTTGAAAAGATCTTTGTCACGACATTATTCTGGCTCTAATAGTCATTTATGTGTCGCGACATAGAAATATTTGTGGTGACAATTCTGTCTTGCGACTTATAATTTGAATGTCGCAACATAAATAAAAAATGTTGCCACCTAAATTTTAGGTTTTAAAGCTGTTGTTGTGTCGTGACAAAGTAATTGTCGCAACATATTCCCGAACCTATAAAAGAGAAGATCAACCGTTTTAGGACTCTTAGACAAATTTGAATTTCTCTTTCCATCTCTCAAGCCTTTGAGCCCTAGAAACCTTCCTCAACCTTTTCCTAAACCCTAGATGCAACACCCCAAATTATACCCTAATAGTTTTATAACATGTTTAGTGTATAAAATAAGTTAAATCTGCATTTTTTCGAAAAAAAAAAAATTTAATACTAAGTGAGAAAAAATGATAAAACCGGAATTAATTCAAGAGTCAAGGTTAAAATATAAAAATGTCACATTAAGGACTCAAGGGTCATAAAGCTAGAAGAATACATGTTAAAGTTGAATATGTGATAAATGAATTGCAAATAGAAATGGAATGAAGGACTTTAATGAAAAAAATGGAAAACTTAAGCAAAAATGATTTTCCAAACAAGGCCCATACAGAAATGGGATAAGACCAAATTTTGGTCTTAGAATTGGGCATTTCACACTTTGGGAGCTAGGGTTCACGCGGAAGGAGAATAGAAGCCACTGAGGTTTATATTCTCCATTCGGGCTCAAGGTTTTGGCTTCGATCAAGAAGGAACTTTAAGCTAGGTTCAAGTATTTCAAGGAAATAAAGGTTAGGAACCATCCTAACTCCCTTGGCTTGGTTCATACTTGAGGTTGGGTAAGAACCCCAAATCTTCTCATTCATGTGTTATACTTGTTAGAGTTGGGTCATGTTTGTTTTGATTTGAATTGGTCAGATGGTCTTCCCGATTGCTAGGAAAGTCCTAACTCATTTTTGTTTCTCGGGCTAGGGAGAACCTAACTCTTTCATCTTTGCAATTTGTTTTTAATTGGAGTTTTATTTCCTCGGGTTGGTTTTGTTGGCTTCTGTGGTCTTAAAGACCAAGAAGTGTAAAAAAGAGATGTATAGGTTTTCAAGGAAATTGTCGGCTAAAGTTTTCTTCAAAACCATGTTTTTGTTTTGGCCATAACTTGGCCTCTTGACCTCAAAATTGGATGATTCCAATTGGAGATGGTGCATAAGACTCATGGATGAAAATTTTGAGAAGCAACAAAGACCTAAAGCAGTCCAGAAATAGCATCCATGTTGGTGTTTCCGACATGGACCAAAATAGAGTCTAGAAACATGAAATTTTTTTGGTTATGTCATGTTTTTGTTTTGGTCATAACTTGGCCATTAGTCATCTAAATTGAGTGATTCTAGTTGGGAAAGAACCCTAAGAGGTATACCTACAAAATTATAGAAGGTACCAGGAAGCAAACCGGACCCTAAGTCCCTTGTTTTTGAAACTAAGGAAAAATACGTAAGTCTGGGGTTATCCTCCTGCTTTGGTACGCTTTAGTGTTTGGCCATAAGTTAAGTTGTAATGATCCAAATGTTATGATTCCAATTTCTAATGAAAATAGAATCATAGATATATCATTTTCTTGAAGGAAGCTTAGGTAAAATATGGCTCATTTGTTCCCAGAAATGTTTTCAAGTGAAGGTGTATTGGGTAGAAATCAACCCTAACTAGAAAACCTAGCATGCTCGACTGATTTTTCTTTATTTGTTCTCTGATTGTGATGTATTTGTGATGGATTAGGGGTTGGTGATGATAAAACCTGAGCTAAGATCGGGATTCAAGGAATAGGAGTAAAGAAGGTTTGTTATTCACATTTCTCTTCTTGTTTCGATGTTGTGTTTATTTTTTCATCAAACCTGAAGTGTTGATATAAAATATGCATGTGTGCTTCTGGTTTGAACCATAAATAAATTGGTTTGAGTGTTGAGTTAATTGATCTCAAGTGGATTAACATGAAAAAAAGAAGGCAATGTATGTTAATGCATGAATCATGTGTAGTCGAATGTGTATTGTGTGTATGGTTCGGTTTTGGTGCAAAATTACTGCATCTATGTGTTTAAATTATGTTTCCAAATATGTTAAAGGTTTGGTGTAATTGAAATAGTGCATAAAACTCATGTGTTAAGTGAGTTAAAATGAAGAAAAAGTGATTGGATTATGGCTAAATGCGAGATAGTGTTTCTATGAGATTATGTGTAACTTTTGTGTGTAGAATTATTGACTTGGAATAAATTGGTTTTTAAAATGGGTTAATTGGATAGTTAACATAGTGGTAAAGCAGGCATATTGGTTGTAAACTTGTGTTATTGTGGAATTCTTGTGAATATAATCTAGTAACTTTTATTATGACTAATTATTAATGCCCTTAAGAGAATGTTAGTTGTCATATTTGAGTTAGGCATAGATTGGTATACCAATAAGGATAAATGTAGCAGTATTGCGAATGATATGATTGATAGTGACATACCGATCCGTAGCCCATGGGGACAGTATCGGTAGTGTACACAAAAATGCAAATGTAAAAATAACCATTCTATAGCCCAATAGGATAGTACTGAAAAAGTGTTAAACCGGCCAGCAGCCCAGCGGGACCGTGCCGGTGATTTTGTTATCTTATGCACCGAAAATTTCGATTAGATTTGTTTTAAGGGAAAAATGGTTAACAAATGTGTAAATTGTGTGAATTGAGTTGTGACAAAAATACTAGTATATAAGTAAACATGAAAAGTGTGAATCATTGTGTTTTTATATGCAAGATAAAATGAATGTGTGTTAAACTATTATAAAATCACATATATATGATGTAATTGAACAAACGCCGAAATGTTGTTTGAAAATAAACATATTGGATGTAATTGAGATGATTAATTGATGCATATGGACAATGTTATGTGTTGATTGTATGAAATGAGAATAGAAATGTAAAGACCCACTAAGCATGAAAATGCTTAGCATGTTGATTTCTCACATGCAGGTACCATGTAGATAATAGCAAGACTGAAGACCGCCGAGCATAGAGTCACCGTCATACAGTTCGAAGTATGCATAAATGCTCCGTTTCATGCATACCACTACATTTCATGATATCATGTAATTATTTTCTATAGAAATCAAATATGTATAAATCTTCATGGAATGTATTTTACTATTGGGGTGAAAAAGGGTGAACTCTAATAATATTTTGTAAACGTATGTCGTGAAGCTACGGAATGCCATTTTGTATCAATATGTTGTACTAAAGAATGATATGGGCCATCTTGAAACGACATGATGTATATCATATTAATGAATGTATTAGTAATGATATCATATATTCATATATAAGTATGTTTATATGAAATGTGTTTTGAAAAATGGTTTTGAAAATGGTCCGCGTCCTCGGATTTGATTCACCTGTCGGGTCGGGCGCGGGGTCGTGATAATAGAACCTAGTCTGACCAGCGACAATGTTTGAGCAACAGAATCTGAATGAAATGATGGAAGAGTATGTTGAAGTCAACGGGGAAGAAGCAACTCCTGAGCTACAGACTATAGCCATTCAAGAGGAAAGGGCTGAAACAAGAACGGAAACAAAGCAACCACAAGAAGAAAGTAGAAAGAGGAAGAGAAATGCAGAGGAGTTAGAAACAGAGCAAGGGGAAGACGTGGAAGTAGATGATTTTGTTTTTTGATAGAGGAAACGCCATCATGGAACAAACAATGATGTAGAAGGATTTCATCTGAGAAAGAGGTTTTAACAAGCTCATATCCCCATTTAGAGAGGTGATTGAGAAGATTGGTTAGAGTTTACTAAAGTGAAAGCACAAAACCGCTTAATCACATAATAGCAGAGAATATTTTGCAAGCTTTGTTGGGAAGAAAGAGAAAATGTGCTACGTCAGAGGAAAGTGGATCTCCTTCGATAGGGAGGAGATCAACAAGACATACAATCTGAAATAGCATAAGGATGGATCCAAGTTCAAGAAGTTATTGAAGGATCTAGACCACCAGATGATTGTTGAGTTGCTCACGGATGGAAAAGGTGAGTGGATTCAACAAAGAAGAACCCTTATGAATCCATTGCAAGAGGATCATTGACTGAGGAAGCAAAAGTATGGTTTTACTTCCTCAATTCAGTTTTCCTACCTTCAAAGCACCTCAACACTATGAGAAAGGAAGAGGCATTACTTCTATACATAACAGCAAAGAGATAAAACAGCCGGAAGATCATAGAGACGTCTATTTTGAACTACTACCGTAGCAATTACAGAGGATTGATTCCACACCCAACAACAATCACTAGGCTATGCATACTAGGAGGGGTAGAAAGAACCTAGGGAAGAAGAAAAAAGGTGTGCCAGGACTTCTCCTCTAACACTTACTGGTATGACCAAACCTCCATCCAATAAAGGTAAGGAGAAGGTGCAAGAAATTGAAGAAGAAGATAGAGATGGAAGGGAGAATGAGCAAGCCATTGTGGTGAGCTCAGTAAAAGAAAGAGAAGAGAGGTAAAGGAATATGACCCTAATCTAGAATCTATCTCTAGATGCTAGGGAATATCACCAAGAGCTAACTTGAAGCTCTAGGCAGCAAAGCAACAATGTATACATCATTGATATGTTGATTAGAATTGAGCAAGGTATGAAAGAAAGAGACAACCAACTAAAACTCTAACTGCATCTTAGAGCTGAATATCTGGATGCAGAACTAAGAAGAAGAGACCAATACCTGGAAAAGGTAATTAGACATAGAGACTTTGAATGGAAAAAGGAGATAGAAGAGAGGGATGAAATGTGGAGAGAAGAGTTAAGAGTTAGAGATGTAGTTTTCTAGGAAGAGTCAGGGAAGCGAGAATTCAATTTATGCAAAATGTTGGACGCTAGAGACCGTAGCATGAAAATAGCTCTGGAGTTAAGAGATATAGGATGGTTAAATAGTTTACAGCAATGCAAGGACAAATTTAGGCTCACAACTCAGGAATTGATCAACAACAAGTGTACATTGGAATCAATAAGCAAGAGGCAGCGTGAGCTTGTAAAGGGAAATGTTGAAATCTTAGATTAGGCCATGAAGACAGTGTCAGGCAAGAAGAAAGTGCACACTACCAAACATCCAGATTTCTAATTATATACCCTATACCATAGTGCCTAAGGATGTGACAAACCCTTTCATACCTTTTACCAACCTTAAGGAATCTAGAGAGATGTGCCTTTTCCATAGTGCTACCTACCTCAAAATGAAACTTATGGTACAATCAGAATATCACAAAGAACCCCTGAGGAAATTGAAAAATATAAAAGGGAACAAGCGCAAAAGGCAAAGTCTCCAAAAGAGCCCAAAAAGAAAAATCAAGTCTCTTGTTTGTACTTCTTTGTAAAGAAATCTCTCCTTAATGCTTTCATGATGAAGTAAATGGAATGTCTTTGTTCAAATTGTGCAAATTGTGTATTATTTTGAAGATGTTTGCAGATTAGTACAAACCTTGAATATGAAAGAGTGTGATTGGATTGTTTGGTTGAATTGGTATGATTATTGTTGAGTGGCTGGTGCTATAATGGTTATATTAAAATGGATTGATGAATCAAAGTGAAATTTTAAATGTTGATATAGCACAACAACATGTTTAGAAACCAAACTAGAAATGGTTAGATGAAATTGGGGTAGGATGAGCTTAACTGAAAATTGGAAGTTGTGATATTATTAATGAATATGTTGAATTTTAAGACTCAGGAAGATGTAAACAAATAATTGAACAAATAAAACTTATAATTCTATTTTTGTAAACAATTTCATTCTTATGAACCCTGAAAATATGCACATGGTCAAAAGTACCTCTACAACTAATTGTGCTGAGATTAGGGACAATTTATGAGATCCATTATAGTTTTAATCTCCTTAGAAGTCCTAGAACTTGTGAGATTATTATTCAAGGCGAAATCCTAGTCAGCTCAACCAATAGGAAATGATTTAGGCCATTCTTGAAACGTTTGAGCCTTTCAAAACCTACCCTTTGATATGCACATATGCATACGCTTTAGTACCTTGTTTGAGCCTTATTTCCAATTTCATCATCAAATCCATCTAACATAACGTTAACCCTTCCTTAAAAGCTAACTTCAAGAATGAATCTCAAGTTTTCCTTACCTTATGGTGAAATGGAGTGCAAGAGAAATGATTAAAGAGGAGAAGTTTGGGGGAGTATTTTTTTTAGAGAGAAAAGAAGGATGAGAATTAAGGATGTGAAAAGTGGGTCAATTGAATGGAGATGTACTAAAGCAGGTGCACAAAAGACGTTTAAGAAGCTAAAAAACAAAAGCATCAAGGTGGAATGAGTTTTGTTCAGAGCTTTCCTCCTCGAGCAATTAAGCTCTTAGAGGCAGCGAACGCCTAGTACCCTAATGCCAACTGGTATGGGAGCTGCTAACCCAAAGCTCTCTAAGGGTGGTAGAAAGCTTAAAAATGCAAAACATTGAACCATTCCAAAAACCTTGATAGGAAATGAAAAGTAAAAAGCTTCTAATATGAAGAACTAAATGTGAATTCTGAAAGTGGAGTAAGAATAAGCCACAATGGAGAATATGCAAAAAGATGCACCCAATTAAGTTTGGGGGTGCTTTTGAAAAAGTGAGTTGAATAGAAAAGAAATGATGAGCAGTATGAAGGCAAAGTGTTGAGAAAGTACATGTAGCTTGGGTAAACTTGAGCCTAAAATGACTAGGTTAACTACCCAATGCTCAGTTTCTCAAAATTTACAGCCTAAAATTCCTATTTGATCTTGAAGGTTATGTCCGCCACATTAGTGGAGATTAATATGACCAACAGGCCTGAGTGGACCTTAGAAAATTAGGGAGAATTAATTTAACTGATTAGTATCTCAAAAGATTAACCACTGTTGATTAATAAAGGAAGACCATCACACACTCACTAACTAAGGTAATAATCAATTGTTTACACTATATGAATTATTTGTTTGTTTCGTGAACTTAATTGAAAATCTACTTAATTTTGGATTTAAAACTTGTTCAAAAGTGATATTACAACTATCTTATTTTAAAACTAATTTGTTGGATTTAAAGGAAAGATGTCTGTTGCAGAACAAAAATGGCCTTAAAAAGCAGAATTGCTTGAGGACAAGTAAAAATTTATTTTCTTTTATTGGTGTTAAGGAAAACTTTAACTTTGGGGGAGTTTAATGAGTCCAAAACTCATCTATTTTTAAGTCAATTTTTCATTTATATTTGAGGCTTTAAAGTTCAATTTAATGTGAAATTATGGAATCTTCACCCAGATTTGTGTTTTGCATAAATTTAGAGAAAAAAAAAGAAAAAACCAACAAAAATGGCTAAGGCAAAAAATTGGAGAATGTTGCAACATTTTCGTATTATGTCGCTACAAAAGTTCAAGACATCCAAGAGAAGTTTGTCGCAATAATCAAATGTATATCACAACAAAGAGCATGAAGATTGTCAAAAAGCATAGTTGAAAGAATTTTGCAACATTTCGAAACTTTGTCGCGACAAAGGACAAGGAAAATGGAAACAGAACATTGTCGCGACATAATTTGTGAAGAAAGTAGGAAGAGTTTGTCACGACAATCTACAACTCTATCGCGACATAGTTAAAAGTAGAAGATAGTAAAGAATGTCGTGACACTTGATAGCTCTGTCATGACAAAGAACAAGGAAAATTAAAAAACATTCTTGTAACAATGAAAAGTTTGTCATGACATACCGATTCTTTGTTGTGCCACAATGAAGGGCAGACTAAAGGACGAATGTTGCAATATAGAAAATATTGTTGCAACATAAGCAGACCAGAGTTCACTAAGATTTTGTTGGGACAAAGGATTCCATGTCGCGACAACACTCCCAGAGATCAATAGTGCAAGGCAAGGAAATAATTTTGCGACTTAGAAAACCTTGTCATGACAATTATGAGAAGAAGTCAGCTGAACTTTGTTGCGACATTTCCAAAGTATGTCATGACGCAATTTGAGGAGAGGGCAAAGAACATTGTTGTGATATTCCTTTCATTGTCACGACATTTATGGAGAAGAGACTTGAGACATATACTGAAACTTTGTCGCGACATTTGAAAAGTTTGTTGCAACAATCACTCAAGAAGAATGCTAATCGATATTAATGTGACAAACTCACAACAAAAAATGGAAACATAAAAGCTGCATGGATGTCGCAACATTTCGCAACTTTGTCGCGACAATGAAGTATCAAAGGTCAAAAGCTGCGTAGACAAAGCCAATGTCGCGACAAAGTCACAATAGAGCCTGAAGACACACAAGTAAGTTGCACTGTCGCGACATAGACTAACTTTGTAGCAACAAAGACATCCACTGGGCCTGCATTGAAATCCATAATTTTAGCCAAGAATTTGCCCAACATTTCAGAACCTATAAATAAGAAGTGACTAAGGTATTGTGCAAAGCTTTCAACTCAACTCGATCCTTCAGAGAACTTTGAACTTTTGGGAGAACAAGTCTCCCTCAGATATATTTTTCTTTTTTAGATTTATTTTTCTCATTTGTTTAGATTGTAGTAAGTTAAGTTGTAATTTAGAGCTAAAACAATTCCATATCTAGCTTGATTTATGTCTCGAACTAAGTGGAATTCGGGAATTTTCTAGAAACCATTTTATTCAATTTTTATTACCTAATGAATTTGTTTTGATCAACTAGTCATTGTAACTTGTGACTAGATATGAAGGCTAAGCTCTCAGAAGGAATGGGGGATGTCCTGGTTATCAAATTTTGTAGTGTTCAAATGAATGTTGTGGTTCGAATTTTGGATTGATTTAATTGATGTTGTTCCTGTAGTGGACTATTCTTGATATCAGTAGAATCTACCCATAATAGAGCTGCTCTGTGTTCTAATTTCCAGGAGGCCGTTTAAGTGACATAGAAATGGAAAGTCTTGAGAACATAGAGTAGTAACTTTGGGTATTCCGGATTGATATTTTCATAACTAATGAACTTTAAATATCACTCAAATAAACCAGTAGTGTTTGTTCTAACCTCTGACTTCACGGTTCCCTTTTGGGTGACAGTAGAAGTGTGTTCCCGGGGTATAAGGACATCTTAGTGAATTATCAGTTTAATGTTTAAAGTTTCATCTCAATTTGGCGCGTATCAATCTTAACCTGCAGCAGGCAAAGATCTAATCAAGGAGATAGAGTATTCTAAAGAATTGCAGATTGAGGTGCCAATGAAATTGAAGGAGGCTTGTGTTACCTTGTCTATGGGGGTGCGCCTTTAGTCCTAAAAGAAAGCTGTGAAGTACTGGTTTAGAAAAAACAACTAGATCTTAAAGAGGATCATATCCTAAAAGTAGCCATTTAGTCCTATTGACCTTGTAAACCCCGGGTAAATTTGAATTTTTCTGAAAAATGGCAAGATGGTAAATTATCGCAATAGTACATGTTACAAACCTTGAATTTTTCTAGATCTCGGATGATGAAACGAACATCACCATTGGATTCGTCTCGCGAAGTCTAGAAACCTGCATGAATTTCTCAAGTAAATTATGAGATGGTCGACTTTTCACGATTACGTCGGGGTGCCGTCCGGTGGACCTCAAATGGGAGTTTTGAGAAAATCTCAAAAGTGGAAAAATAAATTAAGTAGCCCATTTAAAATAAATTGAAGTTGAACTGGGATGAAATAAATTGTTTTGGGCCAAAAATGGACTTGAATAAGTCGTGGACATGTGGCGCAACGTGGGGCAAGTTTTTTAAAATTGACAAAAAGGGGTTAAAAAGGGAATTTTGGGCACAAAAGATTAGATTTCCGCTGGGAGGAAAAAAACGTGAGAGAGAGCAAGAGAAAAAATAAATAAATCCAAGCTTTTCTTTTTGATCTAATGAGTTCCGTCGATCGGAATTCGTCGGGCCAAGAACGAAAGTTCATCTACTCGACAAAGGTTACACATGGGAACCAAAAACATGGGATTTCGTCGAGGATTCAAGCAAGGAGTTCAGGAAATCAAGTTTCGGGTTTAGGAAGTGTCCATAGGACGTCCTAGAGTTTCTTCTACGCTTCAAGAGGTAGGGAATCTTCTTACTTTGGTTTATTTTCCACTCAAAGGACTGTTTGTCCTGTGGTTTCTTATGCACAAAGGGGTCAGTTATGTGTTTCATTTCCTAGGGGCTGTTTGGCAAAGTTTTGGGGATGAGGGAATAGTGCCCTATTTTGACCTTATATGATGTCCAGATTTTAGGGCTGATTTTCGGTTAGCAAAAGAGGTAATTTGGACTAGTGTTCTTGTTGGAAATTGTAGCTGCAATTGTGAACTTGAGGTTAGGCTTTTGAATTACCCAAATTTGATCTCTATAAGTAAAGTTATGGTCCATTTCCAGATCGCCGACTGCGCTGCAAGTAGGTGATTCTAATTAACAATATTTGTTTCCTATTTCTTCCTCCTACCGCCAGAAATGCTTACCGCAAAGATAGCGGTCTAGGGTCGAACACGGGACGGGTTTTCATCCCACGACGATTCGCACACGTTTGCAAATGGTGACTTTTGTTTGACTTTGGATTTAGTTAAAACAAAGGAGTCAAGTTGTTTGATCGAGCAACCGGGCGCTTAAATTAAAGTGTGAAATGGTAACCTTGAAGGTCAGTCACTAGATTGATAACATGGGGCTATTAAAGTGTCCTCGGGTTATTTCCTCGCATTAGGGCAAATAACATATAGTCAAAGCCCAAACCGGATCTTTGTTTATCTATAAAACTTAACCCTAGAACCACTCCTATTTGAGTCAAACCAAGTATTAAGCATTCAAAGTCCCGCCGCTTGAAACCCTAGCATCCAACCTCATTTCAATGGCTCAGAATGACATCTAGTTGATACGCGCATCTACCATTAAGAATGCACTGAACCCTAAAGCATGACAAGTATTGACCAAAAGAAAGACATTAAATGACATTAAACCCTAGTTTGGAAAGTTTGGAACCATAAATTCCATACCTGTAGCATTTAAAGCATGAGGACAACCTGCAGTAACCCCAAAACCAAGCTAGCAACCCTCATCTTCAAGGTTTGGAGGCTTAGCCAAGCATCCCTTGAGTTGTCATCCTCAAGGGGTGTGTTTGGCAGCCGAGAAAATGAGAGAAAGAGGAGAGAGAAGAGAGCAAAATAAAACCTAAAATGAAAGTTGCGGGGAAAACTTGCATAAAAATGAAAAGTTAGGGTTACAAAGTTGTAGGGGAGCTTATATAGCCAACCCCAAGGTGTGAAATGACAAAAAGGCCTAAAATATGAAATTACAATAGGGACAACATGGTAATTAATCAAAACGTGGTCGTTTGGAATCAAAAATATCAAAAACACAAGGGCAGCAATTTCGCTATGCAGGAATTCGTTATGTTAGTTGGTTTCGCTAGCCTAGCTAAATTACTACAAGAGATAGCGAAAATGAAAATTTCGCTATGAACAAGAATCTCCGCTAGGGCTAGCGAATTTTCGCTAATTCGGGCTTACTTACTTAAAATTTCACATAGCGAAAATTTCGCTTAGGATTATAAAATTTTAAGTTATGATTGCGAATTCTTCGCATCCTAACTTAAATTTTCGCAATACAACACTCGGTTTCCTCCCGCTTGGCCTGCTTTGCCACCGGTATCAACCTCTCATCAATTTGCCTTCAATTCTTCAATTCATTTTGACATTTCAACGCCTCAGCTTGGTGAAATCGCCGAGGATTCTCACATTCAGCACCAAGAAGCCAAGCTTGCTGACTGAAGTTCCCAAGACCTGCAAAACTATCCAAAACAATCTCGAAAACCAATCAGAAGCACTAAGCGGACATGCACATGACAATTGGCTTAATTCATATGATTAGTGCGCAAAAAGCACTCAAAACCTATCTTGAATAGGGCTCAAATAGCACTTTGGGTACTAATCACTCCCCAACCGACACGCTACAGCCATCCCTTAGCAATGCTAAAACAATAAAGGTATGCATGTCGGATTTTACAAAAGTGTATATGGTTCAAAAAGTGTATGTACAGATAGGCTTTACCTTTAAAATGAACAATTTACACCCTGTATGAAAACCGACATGAAAGAACAAAAACCATATAAGAACAAGTTTTAGGGCAACATCGGTTCCAAGGAAGTCAACCTGAACTTCTACCAAAATCTAACTGTCTTCAAGGTAACCGCCACAACAAATTGCAAAGCCATTCCCTCCCCAACCTAGAAGCATCGCCATGGCCTAAAATGTTGACCAACCTGGGGCCAGGACTAGTTATTAATTTTATTTCTTCCTTGATTGCAATGCTAAAAACTCGACTTCACCAAAGTCCGTGTAACGGGGGTCCACCGATGACTCCCAACCAATTAAGGTTTAGGGCATCAAGTCGAAAGGATCACTTGACCACAAACTCGCAGTTACACTCTGACTTCGAATGACTTCGAGAATTAAGACCCATAACTCGCTAAGCCTACCTATCCAATTCATGGTAGCTTAACACTAAGTCGATGACTCCCAACCAATTGTTATTTAGTGGCATCGGGCTTTAAAGGCTTTCGCCATATAACACCCTCGACTGTTCGGTTTGGCAAAGCATTACTTCGCTTTTATTTTTCTTTTTCTTCTTTTCTTTTTCTTTTTGCTTTTTCTTTTCTTTTTCATTTGGAAGACTACATTGGTTTTCATACATGGGTAACAAAAACCTATTATAGGTCGTCAACAGGTCAAAGGCCGGCTTTGCAAAGTGAAAGGAGGTATATAGCTTCTCAACCTATTGATACAATCTGGTGTGCAGTGTGTGAATTAGTTAAAGGGGGAATGTTCAAGGTTGAATATGCCGGAACTTCAATTGACCAAAACTAAATCATGCATGGAATTGTTCTATCATTAAGATATCATAAGGTATTTCAATTTTTCAAACTAAAGGCAAGAGTAGAAACAAATGTAGGTACAAAATGATTTGCAAAAGTGTAATAAATCAGGAATAATGCTATAAAGCTTTTTGATATAACCAAACCGGCAATACATGCTTAATATAGCTAGTCATAACAGGGTACACCGCTACTATCTAATACATGAATCCTATACAAATGAGTAGGCGCTGATAAAGCCGCAAAAACAAGACAAAATATATTGTGAAGACACTTCCTAACTCCAAATTTTTCTCCCAACCAAAGTATAAACATGCCTCACCGGATAGGAAAGCTAGAGAAAGGAGGTGACCACCTCACTCTCAAGGTGATGGTGGATGTGTCAGGATCCGGTCGCCGCGGCCGGGCCGCTAGCATGTCCAAGGAGGCTGCTGCTGAGGACTGATCTCAATGTGTAGGCTCAGGCGGGAGACCGAGGTGGCTCATGATACGTAGAAGCATGGCATGGTTGCGGTTTCTATAGTGGCCTCGCTCGCCAACCGCCGTCCAACGACGCCGTTGTAGCAAGCGCTAGACAAGATCCATGACAAAGAAGAAGCTCCCTTCGAACTAACCTAAACATGCTCCCGAGAATGCCGGCACAGATGAAGGGGCCGGGCTACAGAGGGGTCAGTCAAGGAGGGGCGGAGGAGGAGACGACCGCACTCGGGCTCTCCCCATCTCTACCTCTACCTCAGGAATAGGATCATCTCCCCGATTCAGCGCATTTTAGTGGTGATGCGAATCAACAAAATTATCCTGTTCTCATACTGGCCAGAGTCAAGCTTACCGCAGATAAATGTCTAGGGTCGAACACGTGGATGGGTTTTCTCAGATAAATGATTCAGGAAGCCAAAATGGTGTGAATTTGGTTCGATTTTGGGTGGGATAAAACAAAGGGGTCGTGGTTTTCAAAATGAAAATAAGGCGAAATAAAATGTAAAAATAGAAGAACCTCGTGAGTTTTGAGCCACCGGGGTTTAAGGTCCTAGCTAACCGAGAGGTCCCGGTTCATTTCTCAAGGCTGGGAGGATGACATATAGTCATTTCGAACTGATCTTCATTTAACTTTTAAAACTAAACCCATTAATTTCCCTTTTGGTAGAAAGCCTTTATTTAGCATTTAAGGTTCCTACAAAGGAAAAATCTATCTTGACTCATCCTGGCCAATGATTCAGGAAGGGTAACTAATGAGTCTCAATGGATCTAAAAATAAGAATCCACTCGAACCCCTAAAAGATTACCAAGTATTTGATCAAAGCATGCACTTGCAATGAAAATCTAACCCCTTAACCTACCTTAGTGGCTCAGAATGGCAACTAATGGATATTAGTGCATCTAAAGCCAGAATACACTAAACCCTAAAAGCTTACCAAGTATTGACCATATAGAAAGTACATCAAAAAAGCTTAAACCTAGAGTTATAAATTTAGGAACCAAAATGTAAAACCTCAAGTGAAAAATGGAACCACCAGCCAGCCCTTCGTATCCTACCCCCAAAGAACCTTCCACTTGCTGAGGAAGGGTTTTAGCCGCTCATCCTCCAAGTTGTCATCCTTAGAGGGTGTTTGGCACCCAAGAAAGTGAGAGAAAGAGGAGAGAGAAGAGAGAAAACTGTAAACCTAAAGAGAAAAGCTACGTATGTACTGAAAGATTAAAAGTTAGGGTTACAAAAATCTATAAGTTGGCTTATATAGCCAACCCAATTGTGTGAAATACCAAAATACCAAAATATGGGTGATTACAATGGGGACAATATGGTAATTAATCAAACGAGGTCATGGAATCAAAAACATAAAAAACACAAGGGCGTGAATTCGCCATGCATAGTGAGTGATTCGCCATATAGCGAAAAACGCAAGAAATAAGCTGAACAAAAATTTCGCACTTTCGCTTAGCTAGCGAAATTTCGCTAGCTTAGCTAAAATTCTGTGCATAGCTTAAATTTTTTATTTTTTGCTATGCACAAGAACTTTCGCTAAGGATAGCGAAAAACCGTGCATAGAGCAGGGCCTTCCCGCATCCCTACCGCCTCCACCGCATCCCGCAACCTCGATTGCTATTTTTCTCTTCAATTTTCTTCCCCGCTTTGAAATTCTTCATTCCTGGCTTGCTGAAATTGATAAGACCATATGAAATTGATGGAAATCAACCCGACTTTGGTTATGATTGATTGACACGAAAATTCGGGGCCTCCACCTCGCAAAAACTACAAAAATAAATTCGAATGCAATTAGAAATGCAATAGGACCCGAACATGTCAATTGGGTTAATTATAACACTAGTACATAAATGTGCTCAAAACCTATTAAAAATAGAGTTCTAAATAGCACATTCGGGCACTAATCACTCCCCTGGGATCCTCCGCACCACCTGCACTCCTCCCGATCCCGTCGTCGAGGAGAAAGGAGATCTAAGATGGTCAAGGATGGCTCTAAGGACGTGACCCGAGGCACCGACCCTCCCTCTCTCGATGCCGGGCCTCCGGAATCCTGCATGCCCAGACCCTCGCCCGCCAGCACGACATCAACAATGGTAAACCCTCTCGCCGAACTGGCCCTCATAAGTGGACCTATCCTCAAAGTGCGCCAGGTATGGTCATGACCAGTCGGGAGGACCAACCAGAATCCCTCCGAGATCCCAAGAGAGGGCCTCGAGTATACCTTGCGCTGGAATCGTAGCCGCGAACTGAACAAGTCGTCCGGGCGTGTGGATCCACCAGAAGCATCCGAGGAAGTCGCCCGAAAGAGTACTGTCCCGCCTCGTGGTATTCTGGGGAGATACCGACCATCTCCAGTCAGGTTTGGCCAGGCTAATCCGACATCCTCCGTAATTTGGCCTCTCGCCGGGCGCGTGCCTAATACACCAATGCCCGCGGTCTCTGAGTAATTCCGGCCGATCAATGGTGAATCAGAGTCTCCAAATGACTGGTGATTCCCGAGAAGTCATATGGTAGAACTAAAGCACCACCCGGGGATAATAAACCGCCACAGTCATAAATGGCAAAGCAGGAGTACTACGTGATCACTCTCAAGGGAGTCTCCGAACCGGTCACGCACACGCCGGCATGTCGTAATAGTCTCCCCATGGAAGTCTCGTCGAAGATCTACATTCCGTGAATCTATCCGATTCGGCCCTTTGTGCCACCACGCTGGATCCCCTTTGTTCTTCCACAAAATTGCTCTACCACCTTGCCGCTCAAATTCACCATAGCTGTTGTCTCATTATGGAAGCTGATGATGATGGCTGGTTGGATGTAGGAACTAAACTATTTTGCACCAGGGGGCACATAGGCAGGGGGATTAGGTTTCCAGGAGAGATTGGGGTGATTCTTCCAATTGGAATTGTACGTATTACTGTATGGGGCATTAGGTTGTGGCTTGTATTGGCCCACGACATTAGCATGCTCTGACATCAAATCCTTCACTGAAGGGGCATTCGATGTTGTTCTCCGGATGGACAAAGGGGCGACAATTGATGCATGGATCGCCTGCGCGCATTTTCGGCCACCGCCGCACTTCATGGAGCCTTTTTCCTTCCGCCATCTTCCTAGCTAGGGGGTTGATATTCTTGCTTATTTCCATATCTTCAAAGTGTATAAATGCCTCCCTTGGTGGGTCGAAGGTCATTCTTTCGCCTCGATTCTGGCTTCATCCCAAGCCTTGGAAATTTCAGCCACATAATTCAAGAAATCCATGGTTTCATCTGATTTTTGCTCAAAATCGCCTCCACACATGGTTTATAGCGTTGCTTCATGGCAAGGGACATACCATTATAGAAATGATTCACTAGCATCCATGTATCAAAACCATGGTGTGGACATGCATTGATGGTCTCCATGAACCTCTCCCAACACTGATAGAATTTCTCATTGTCATAGGTCGAGTAAGTGTAGATCCGTCTCTTCAAACTGTTGGTCTTGGTTGTACTAAAGAATTTCTTCAAAAATTCAGCTTGAAGATCGGCCCAATTTCTAATCGTTTCGGCCTCGACAAGGAATCGAGCCATGTTTCGTCATTCTCGAGGGCACCCGAATGCCTTCAACTTCAACAATTCCATATCGGCAGGTACCCTCCCAAAAGTTATGCACTTCCTCAAAATCCCGTATGTGTGAATATGGATTTTCATTCTCCATACCAGAAATGTGGGAAGCAGGGCACTAGGTAGGGTCTCACTGCTACATCCTCACCAGGAGGTATGATGCAGGAAGGAGCACTCACTCTAGGAGGATGTATGTGATCCCTCATCGACCTGTATGCTGTTGGATTCATAGGGGGTGCTTGTTGACTCTGCTGTTCCTCAAGTAGAGGATCCATTTGGTCACTGTGCACACTGATTTCACAGCCTTGCTCAACCGGTGCACTCACTCTTTGCAATCTACCTGATATCCCTCTGTCCCAGTGCTGCATAAACACCTGTTGCACAAAATGAAACAAAACAAAGAACACAAACAAAGCTTGCCAAAGAAAGGTCAGTGTTAGCCAAAACAAAAACTGATTGTAAAAATAAAGGCAAGAATCGCCAAGTAGCGAAAACCCGCGCTACAACAAATGAAATTCAAAAGGGTTGTAAGGTCACCTAAGCACTGTACGTGGATTACAAGTACACATTAACTCATCATACGTAGCTCGCACCATCCCCGCAGAATGGCGCCCATTTGATTCGCAGGATACGCAGGGGTGATCCGGAATCAACAATATTTGTTTCCTATTCTCCTCCTACTGCCGTAGTCAAGCTACTGCAGTATAGTGGTCTAGGGTCGAACACGGGGATGGGTTTTCATCCCACGAATGATTCGCATTAATGTTTGCAAATGGTGAGACTTTTGTTTGGACTTTTGGATTTAGTTAAAAACAGGGGAGTTGGTTGTTTAATGAGCAACTGAAGTGGCTTAAATTAAAGTGTGAAATGGTAACCTTGAAGGCTTGGGTCACTAGATTGATAAATATGTGCTTATTAAAGTGTCCTCTAGTTATTTCGCATTAGTAAGGGTAAATAACATATAGTCAAAGCCCAACCCTGATCTTTATTTATTCATAAAACTTAACCCTAGAACCAATTCCTATTTGAGTCAAAACCAAGTATTAAGATTCAAAGTCCTGCCGCTTTGAAACCCTAGCATTCAACCTCATTTCAATGGCTCGTAAATGACATCTAAAGGATATCAGTGCATCTACCATTAAGAATGCATTGAACCCTAAAGCATGACAAATATTGACCAAAAGAAAGACATTAAATGGCATTAAACCCTAGTTTGGAACCATAAATGCCATACCTGTAGCATTTAAAGCATGAGGACAACCTGCAGTAACCCCAAAACCAAGCTAGCAACCCTCCTCTTCAAGGTTTGGAGGCTTAGCCAAGCATCCCTTGAGTTGTCATCCTCAAGTGGGGCGTGTTTCGCACCGAGAAAACGAGAAAGAGTGGCAGGTAAGAGAGCAAAATAAAACCTAAAATGAAAGCTGCGGGAAAACTTGCATAAAAAATGAAAAGTACCGGTTACAAAGTTGTAGGGGAGCTTATATAGCCAACCCCAAGGTGTGAAATGATAAAAAGGCCTAAAATATGAAATTACAATAGGGACAACATGGTAATTAATCAAAACGTGGTCGTTTGGAATAAAAAATATCAAAAACACAGGGGCAGCAATTTCGCTATGTAGGGAATTTCGCTAGCATAGCGAAAATTTCGCTATGCTAGCGAAATTTCGCAGCTTAGCGAATTCACAAGAGATAATAAAATGAAAAAAATTTCTCTATGAACAAGAATTTCACAGTTAGCGAAATTTCGCTTAGCCATTAAAATTTCACATAGCGAAAATTTCCCCGCTTAGGATATAAAATTTCGCTATGTGGCGCGAAATTCCCTGCTTCCTCCGCTTGCGCCCGTTTACACCGCATCAACCTTCATCAATTTGCCTTCAATTCTTCAATTCATTTTGACATTTCCAACGCCTCAGCTTGGTGAACACGAGGATTCTCACATTCAAGACCAAAGAAGCTGCTTGCTAACCTGAAGTTCCCAAGACCCGCAGAAACTATCCAAAACAATCTCAAACCAATCAAGCACTAAGAGGACATGCACATGACAATTGGCTTAATTCATATGATTAGTGCACAAAAACTCAAAACTCATTCGAATAGGCTCAGCACAAGACTTTCTGGGGTACTAATCAACTGCCACAAGCTGCCTTGTTTTGACCCCACATACTGTCCAGATTTTGGGAGTGATTTTCAATAGGGAAAAAGGGGGAAATTGAACTAATGTCCTTCATGGAAATTGTTGTTGTATTTGTGAAATTGATGTTAGGCTTTAGAATCACCCAAATTGGACCTCTATAACTCGAGTTATAGTCCATTTTCCAAGACTTCCAATAAGCGCCTCACACACCCCATACACTGGCCCGCGTATTTTGGGACTGATTTCCATTGGGAAAATGGAATTTGACTAGTGTTCTTATGGAAATTATAGTTGTATCTGTACTTGATAGATTTGAATCACCCAAATCGGGACCCGCATGCCAAGGCGTCTATCAACGCTACAACTTAGGTTATTTAACGGTTGTGTCTAGATTTGCATCGTCAGGATTAGTTTCTCGATTGAGTTCTAACTATTCCGTGGTCGACATGGATTTTGTGTGGAATGTTTTGTGGGAATTCTATGCCAAGTAACTGAACTCAGGATCAAGTTGTCATTGCTTGAGTTTGAGTGATATGTTTGGTGGTAAATGATTGGAGGTCAATATGTGTGTCCTAATGTATTGACATGTGATGAGTTTATGTATGATAAGCTCATTTCATGTCTTGTTTGTAGGCGGTTTGGTGGACATGTTAGAAAAGCCGCCAATTTGGCCTAGAGGATAAAGTATGTCATTGCTTGATTGGTGATGACTTGTTGATGTTCATATATGTGTGTGCAAATATGTTGACATGAAATGTGAGATCGTTTGCAAATTTTATGCTGATTGATATAATTGTCCATGATGCATGAATAGAATTGTCCATATAGAATTCATCATATATGTAACATGGTATGGGCATGAAATGGCACATCGCATTGCATATGCATAGGGGCATCGCATGAAATGGGTGTGAGTGCATGGTTATAATCAACACTGCGTTTAGTGTTTGATCGTACGGCTCGCGGACAATGTCTAACAGGTAGCATGGTCAGATACCTGAAATGAAAATATGTGTCGGTAATACCATAGGATAGATACCCCTTCGGATGAAAGCCCCGTTATTTTTTGTTATACATATGCGTCCAACGTGAAAGCCCGTGAAAGTGTAGGGGGCACGGTAAAGCCTATGATGAGACTCCGAAATTTGCTATCTACAAAAGACATGGTTTTGAATATAAATGATCATTAAGGAATGCACATCCAAAAAGTTTTTGGTTTGAAAACAATGAAATTTTTTTTGTAAAAATGATTTGTTAATATAATCCGTAAATTCGGATTTTATCACGCATGGGCTTTGGCATTGTGTGATAGGAGTCGATAAGGACTTGGGTGAGATGGGAGTCGGTAAGGACTCGAGGCATGGTACATGACTGATTCTCATCTCATCTCATGGCATGTATAATTCCATCCTAGAATTGCATAATCTTGTTTGGAATGTGTGAATTATGGAACATGATCATTTCATGTGCACTTAGGTGGGGAGTAGCCCTTGTAGGAATTTTACTCTACTGAGCATAGCTCACACTTTATGGGATCCCCCTGTTAGGTGCAAGGAGTACATCGGTGGACGGCGCTCACTCGAGGCCACAATTGTGAAGAAAGTCGGGTTGTGGCTTTGTAATCATTTTGTAAAGATGTTTAGAATGAACTAGTTCTATCATGTATTTTTTGTATAAGAGTGTTGTAATTAAACTCTTAAGGACTATGGTAACATAGCCTTGTATATTTTTTAGTATGGATAAATGGGCTCTATTGGGCCACTTTTACTCATAAATTGACCCCGTTTATCATACAAGTTTTATTTTGGGTAGAGCTCCTCGAACAAAGGAGTCTTTGTTCGATTTTTGTTAAATTATAGGTCCCGGTAAAGGGGACACAATAGTGTGGTATAGGGTTACCCGACATCCACAAGTTTTTCGTGGTCGAATGCCACAACGTGACCCTAAGCCTTTGGGACATCACGCCTGCATCGAGCTTAGGTATACGAGTACCTAGGGCTTGAGGGCATGGGCCTAGCCAGATATTTATGGTACATCCGATACTAGCCACAACTTGCATCGTGAGCTTAGGTATACAAACGCTTGTGGCTCGGGTAGGCATGGGTCTAGATGCGCTTATGGTACAATGCCTAGGTTTATGATTACCTAGTGCCTGATAGATCTGGTACCAGCTTCACAGCTTGGTATCAAGGTGTAGGTATGCGATTACTTAGGAGTTGATGGGCATGGGTTTAAACCATTGCATTCATTAGGCATTTAATGTTTTGTACTACGTGATTGTGTGTTACATATTGCATGAATTATATACATGGTAAAATGTATATGGAAAAGGAGAAACACTAGGGTTAAAAAAACATAACCTTGGGTGTGATATGTATTGTGTGAATTATATACATGGTAAAATGTATATGGAAAAAGATAATCATCTAGGGTTAGAAAAATAACTTTAGGGGTCTCTAAAAGAACGAAATTGCAATAGTTTTGGATGTTAAGGTCTACAAGGTCACGCATGGCTCACAGGACAAGGAGAGATCTAAAAAAGCTCAGGAAAGCACCTCCGACACCACGAGGATAAGGCTAGCTGCATTCCAACTAGAGGGTGAATCCCAAGTATGGTGGGATTGACTCAAAGCCTCAAGGAACTTGGTGACAATGACATGGGAAGAATTCTATGAGCTCTTCATGAGCAACACGTAGTACTCACTGACATAAAGCCCGAGTTCCTAACCGAAACAAGGAACGATGATAAGTTTTAAATACGGCTAAGTTCACGACTAGCCCATTTTGTCGATGACTATGTGGCCACAGACATGGCCAAAGGAGTTTGAGGATTGTCCAAATTCTCCATCCCGGTAAATTGGGACTTCTCTATAAAAGATATGGACTCGATGGTCAAGACAACGCAGGCGCTTGGAGGGATTGTCTCGAAATTCTCCATCCGTAAAATTCAGGACTTCTCCTATAAGACATGGACTCATGGTCAAGACAACTATGGGCCATTGAGAGGGATGTGGATCCACGCACGGCTAACGGGGATGCCAGGATGCTAAAGATATGAAAAGGTTCGGGGCTTAGAGGTCAACCTCGAGAGTCACAGATGTGAGTTCTCCCCCAGGTCTGTGTGGCGAGCGTTGGAAATAATATGTTAGGATTGGGTTAGAGATCTCCCGTATTCTACTCACCGTGACCTTAGGTCATGATATATCGAAGTTTAATGTCATCCTCGGGATGAATCGTTGATGGCAATCAGCTTCATTATCGACATGATCGTAGGAGGGCTAATGCTTGCCACATTGAATAGATACAGTTATGTTTCAGAGTAAGCACGATGTTTTGCCCTGCCGTATACGACTTGCGCGGCACGCAATGATGGGGTTAGCTGGAAAGCCTTACCTTAAAGGATGAGGTGAGACAGGACTTGAGTCTACCTCGATTGGTTTGTGAGTACGAGGACCTTTATGATTAATCACAGATTACTACGCATAGAGTTATAGACTTCACCATTGAGTTACACCTTGGTACATCACCTATTTCTATGACTCCGCATAGAATGGCGCTTGTCTAGTTGTAAGAACTTAAGGTCTAATTACAAGAATTGTTGGACAGAGGCTTTATTAGACTGAGCACTTCACCTTAGGGCACTCCAGTATTGTTGGCCAAGAAGAAGGAAAAGACCCTTCGGCTATGTATAGACTATCGACAATTGAATAGGGTTACTATCAAGAATAGGTACCCTTTACCAAGGATTGATGATTTGTTTGATCAGCTAAGAGGGGCGCGAGTTTATTCTAAGATAGATCTCCGCACCGGTTACAATTAGTTGAGGGTTAGGGAGGTGGATATCCCTAAGACAACATTTAGAACACGATATGGGCATTTCGAGTTCACAGTGATGTCATTCAGATTGACGAATGTTCCAGCGGCATTCATGGATCTCATGCATAGGGTATTCCAGCCCTACCTAGATCGGTTCGTTGTGGTCTTCGTTGACAACATCTTGATCTACTCCAAGTTTGAGGAGAAGCATGAGGGTCACTTGAGGATTATTCTCCAGATTTTGAGAGACCATTAGTTGTATGCCAAATTCAGCAAGTGGGAACTTTAGCTTATTAAGGTAAGATTCTTGGGACATGTTGTGTCGACTTCGGGTGTATCCGTTGACCCGGAGAAGGTTAAGGAAGTTATGAGTTGGGAGAGACCGAAGTTAGTCTTCAAGATACGCATTTTCTTAGAATTAGCAGAGTATTACAAGAGGTTCCTTAAGGACTTCTCCCAATCAGCAGCGCCTATGATGAGATTGATCCGAAAATAGGTCAAGTTCGAGTGGAATGACTTGTGTGAGAGAGCATTCCAGGAATTGAAGATGAGGCTTACTTCATCTCCTATTCTGATAGTCCCGGAAAGGGGACAGAGGTATACAGTGTATTATGATGCCTTTAAGGATGGACTGGGATGTGTTTTGATGTAGTCCGGGAGGGTTGTGGCTTATGGTTCTCGGCAGTTAAAAGGCCACGAGCAGAGTTACCCCACGCATGATATGGAGTTGGCGGCCATTGTCTTTGCCTTAAAGATTTGGCACCATTGTCTATACGGTGAGTAGTTCGAGGTGTTTTCGGATCAAAAGAGTTTGAAGTACATCTTTACACAGTGGGACCTCAACATGAGGCAATGCAGGTGGATGGAGCATTTGGAGGATTAGGATTTCACTTTGCATTACCACCTTGGTAAGGCAAATATGGTGGCTGATGTGCTCAGCCAAAAATCACTAAGAGTGTCACAAGATGGCTTCCCAAAAGGGCGCATGCCCGAGACTGCGGGGACACCCGGCCACATTATAGTGATTAGGCTCAAGGTATCTTGGGGAGTTTAGTGGCTACGCTTTCCCTACTGAGCAGAGTGATCGAGTCCTAGGGAAAAGACACAGAGATATTGTCCATCGTGACCAGCACAAGGACGGTTGGGCCAGGCCATTCACATCGATGGTGTTTTCGCATAAAGGGAAGAGTCGTTGTTCCCCACCGCAAATTCCGGAGAGACCAGGAATTCCATTGCTCCCGTTTCGTTGTGCATCTAGGTGGCATGAAGATGTAACATGATCTTCATCGCCAGACATCGAGTAGGGATGAAGAAGCACATCGGGACTTCTGGTCGATGTCTCACGCGGTTAATGTGCAAAGGCCGAGCACCGCAGGCTGGATTACCCGGTACTGGAAGTAGCCGATGGAAGTGGAGCATGTCATACAGACTTCGAGACATACTTGCCACGGACATAGCAAGGACATGATGCGATGTGGGTGATGGTGAATTGGCTTACCATGTCGGCACACTTTTTGGCGGTGTGGATGACCTTCACGCTGGAGGAATTTTTCAAGTTATATATACGAGAGATTGTCCAGTTACATGAAGTGCCAGCCTCTATAGTATAAGACCGGGATCCTAAGTTTACGACTCATTTTTGGGAGAGTTTCCCGTGAGCCATGGGAACACGGCTGATGATGAGCAATGCTTTTCATCCTCAAATGGACGGTCAGTCATAGAAGACCATCCAAACTTTAGAGGACATGCTACAGGCATGCGTCCTGGATTTTAAGGGTACTTGGGAAGAGCATTTGCCCTTAGTGGAATTCGCCTACAACAATAGTTATTAGGCCAACATACAAATGGCACCCTATAAGGCACTCTATGGGAGGCCATGTCAATCTCTAGTTTGTTGGACGGGTGTGGGAGAAAGACCCTATACGGGTTCAGATTTGGCTGTGAGACACCTCGAAGGCAGGACTTGATAATTAGTGTTCTCTCAAGGCTCCAAAGTCAAGAGAAGAGCCTATGCCGACAGAAAGCGATGACCTCTAGAGTTTGAGGTGGGTGATCATGTATTCTTGAAGGTAATGCTTAAGAGAGGAGTGGTCGTTCTGGTAAGGTGGAAAGTTATCTTCTGTGTATACTCCGCCCTTCAAGATACTCAAGAGGTGGGTGATAATAAGGTAGATACCAAGCCACACCAAGTTTATCGGGTGTTCATGTGCAACATGTCTCCATACTCCAGAATTACACTCCAGATCTAACTCATCTAGTGGATTAGGGTGAGCTTGCTGTTGATGCTAATGGGACCTTTAAGGAGGGACTGATGTGTATCATGGATAGTTGGGATCAGGTCTTGCGAGGAAAGACCGTGAGGCTAGTAAAGGTGTTGTGGCAGCATCGAGGAATGGAAGAGGCAACATGGGAATGCGAGGACACGATATGTGCCAGTTATCCTTTCTTGTTTGAGGATGGAGGTGCATTTTCTTAGTCATTTGATATTAAAATGACTATTGCATATGCATGTGATTTAAATGTGTATGTGTGTGTGAATTTCGGGGACGAAATTCTAGTAAGGGGGAGAGAATGTAAAACCAGGGTAAATTTGATTTTTTCTGAAAAATGGCAAGATGGTAAATTTTCGTAATAGTACATGTTACAAACCTGGAATTTTTCTAGATCTTGGATAACGAAACAAACCTCACTGTTGGATTCGTCTCACGAAATCTAGTTACCCAGATGAATTTCGTTAAATTCTGAGATGATCGGATTTTCATGATTTTCGGGGCGTCGGGTGTTCGATGGACCCCAAAAAACAGATTTTTGAGAAAAATATCAAAAGTGGAAAATAAATTAAGTAAATTTCATTTAAAATAATTTGAACTTGAACTAGGACGAAATAAATTGTTTTAGGGAAAAAACATACCCGAATAAGTCGTAAACACATGGCGCGACGTGGGCCAAGTATTTAAAATTGACAAAAAGGGGTTAAGAAGGGGATTTTCGGAAGAAAATATAGGATTTCTTCTTGGGGGAAAACACGTGAGAGAGAGCAAGAGAAAAAAAAAAGAAATCCAAGCTTCTCTCTTTGATCTACGGAGTTCCGTTGATCGGAATTCGTCAGGCGAAGAATGAAAGTTCATCTACTCAATGAGGGCTACGCGTGGGTACTGAAAACATGATATTTTGCCAAGGATTCAAGCAAGGAGTTTGGGAAATCAAAGGTTTTGAGCTTAGGAAGTGGCCATGGGACTTCCTAGAGTTTCTTCTACTCTCAAAGAGGTAAGGATTCTTCCTACATTGGTTCATTTTCTACTCTAAAGGCTGTTTGGTTGTGTTTTATGCCCTAAGGGGCTGTTTGGCCGTGTTTTGCCCTAAGGGGCTGTTTGGCAAAATTTTGGTAATGAGGGAATAGTGCCATGTTTTGATCCTCTATGATGTCCAAATTTTGGGGCTGATTTTTTGTTAGAAAAAGAGGGAGTTTCGACTAGTGTTCTTCTTGGAAATTATAGCTGCAATTGTGAACTTGAGGTTATGCTTTTGAATTACCCAAATTGGACCTCTATAACTCAAGTTATGGTCCATTTTCTGGGACGGCCACAGGCTGCCATGTTTTGACCCCTCATACTGTCCAGATTTTGGGATTGATTTTCAGTAGGGAAAAAGAGGGAAATTGGACTAGTGTCCTTCATGGAAATTGTACCTGTATATGAGAAATCGGAGCAAGCTAATCACCCACCGGGCCTCTATAGCTCAATTTATAGTCCATTTTCCGGGACTGCCACATGCTGCCTTGTTTTGACCCCATACATTGTCCAAATTTTGGGACTGATTTTCGGTTATTAAAAGAGGGAATTTGGACTAGTATTCTCCATGGAAATTATAGTTGCGTTTGTAAAATTGATGTAGGTTATTTAATCACCCAATCGACCTATACAAATCTGCTATGGTCCATTTCGGGACTCCGCTATAGCTTAGGGTCGTTTTTAATGGCTCGAGTCCAAATTTTGGGACCGTTAGAGGCTAGTTTATGACCGTAGCGAACTGCCTGCGCACCTATAATGTCTTGTCAGGTGGAATGTTTCTTGCGGGGAATCTCTACGCCATAACTGATCTTTAAGGATCAAGTTGTCATTGCTTGAGCTTGAGTGACATGCTCGTGGTACCTGATCGAGGTCAATATGTGTTTCCTAATGTATTGACATGTGATGAGTTTGTGTATGGATAAGGCCATTGCATGGCTTGTTTGTAGGCTATTTGTGGAAATGTTATGTGACAATTTGGCCTAGAGGATAAAGTGTGTCATTACTTGATTGGTGATGACTTGTTGATGTTGATATATGTGTGTGCAAATATGTTGACATGAAATGTGTGATCGTTTGGAAATTTTATGATGATTGATATAATTGTCCATGATGCATGAGTAGGATTGTCCATATAGCATTCATCATATATGTGACATGGTATGGGCCTGAAATGGCACATCGCATTACATTTGCACGGGGACATCTCATGAAATGGGTGTGAGTTCATGCTTATAATCAACACTTCGTTTGGTGTTTGATTGGGTAGGCTCGAAATGGTGGGACAATGTCCAACAGGGTTGCATGATTGTATACATGAAAATTAAAATATGTTTCGAGTAACAGCAAGTAGGGATAGATACCCCCTAGAGTGAAAGCCTAGTTATTTTTGGTTATAGATATGTATCCAACGGTGAAAGCCCGTGACAGTGTAAGAAAGCTTGCAAAGCCTGTGGTGACACCCTGGAAATTCGCTACCCACAAAAAGACACTTTGAATATAAATGATCATTGAGGTGTAACATTCAAAAATATTTTGGTTTGAAAACAAATAAATTTATTTTGTAAATGATCATTGGATGTAATCCGTAATGATGGATTTTATCACGCATGGACGGGTATCAGGTGATAGGAGTTAGTAAGGACTTGGGTGTGATGAGAGCTCAGAAGGGACTCGTGGCATGGTACATGGCCGAAGTTTCATCTCATCTCATGGCATGTAGAATTCCAACTCAGGATCGCATAATCTTGCTCGAATCAGAATTGTGGAACATGACTATTGCATGTGCGCTTAGGTGGGGAGTAGCCCTTGTAGTAGGAAGCTACTCCCATCGAGCTAGTCACCTTTTGCGGGACTTCTTCGCAGAAGTACATTTGGTGATCTACGCCACTGAGGCCGCAATTGTGAAGAAAGCTGGGTTTTGGCTTTGTAATCATTTTTGTAAAGATGTTTGGAGAAAACTAATTCTAGCATGTATTTTTTATATAAGAGTGTTGTAATTAAACTCTTAAGGACTATGGTAACATAGCCTTGTATATTTTTTACTATGGATAAATGGGATCTCGGCTGGGCTAATTTTACTTCATAAATAGACCCTGTGCGCCATTGTGTTATATCGGGCCTCGGATGGGTCATGTTATTATATATCCTATAAAGCTATATTTCTCGGGGTAAAGCTCCCGTAGAAATGAGACTCATTCCATTTTGTTAAATTATGGGTCTCTGTAATGGGGACACAATAGTGTGGTATTGGGTTACCCGACATCCATACGCTTCCGCTGCTGACGCTTGTCAACAAAACTCCCGTGCTTTAAGGCTGGACCTGGTTTAGGAATATGGTGTTCTAAATGGTGAATTGTGTAGTGTCAGGAGGTATTCCAAGGCTATGCTACTTTGCTCTTGGACAAGTCCATAATTCAAACTCATGGTTGGATTATTTCAAAACTTGATGCAACGATTGATAGTCATAACATTGATCCCAGTCCCAGTGTTATTGTAACTCAATGAACTCTCTAATCTTCTTATTTTTATTTCCTTTTTCATTCAAGAATATCATACTAGAAATTTTTTTATTCAAGTTATGTTAGTTAGCAAAATCTATTATGGACATTAGTGGTTCAAATAGTGAATTTCTTGAGTAGTAGGGGTAGTTGATCTTTAAATTTCTCATCAATCCCTGTGGGAATGATATCTGGACTTAAAATCCACTTTATTACTTGTATGATCTGTTCACTTGCAGTGATTTAGACTAAAATGAGTTTTAATTACATAACATTATATACAATAGTAGAAAACAATATTTACATCATATTAAGTAGTCTATCAAGTTTTGGCATGACTGCTGGGAATTGAATATAATTCTACCGGGCAAGTATGACAATTATGTATATTAGACTTGAGTCATATACTAAAACTTTGTTGCGACATTTGAAAAGTTTGTCATGACAATCACTCAAGAAGAATGCTAATCGGTATTGTTGCGACAAACTCACAACAAAAAATGGAAACATAAAAGTTGCATAGATGTCACGACATTTCACAACTTTGTCGAAACAATAAAGTATCAAAGGTCGTGTTACATACATAAAGCCACGTCACAACAAGGTCGTGACGCAGCCCGAAGACAATACGCGTCGCGACGCAGCCAAGATAGACTAACTTTGTCGTGACAAAGGCATCAACTGGGCCTGCATTGAAATCTGTGGACGCCTAAAACTCGGAGTCCCACACCAACCGCCAACTCGCGGACACGGTATGTGTATCGTGAGATATCTCGATATCACACTATCGTGTCTCAATCACCAAGACTATTTATGAGTAAAAGTAGCCCCACTAGGCCCTTTCAACCATACTCAAAATATTACCCAAGACTATGTCACAATAGTCCTTAAGATTTTATTACAACACTCTTCTACAAAATCAAATATTAACACTATTTTGTTATAATATATTTTACAAAATGAATATTAAGGCCACATGTCGGCTTTCATCACAATTACGGCCTCGGATGGGCATCGTCCACTGGTATCTGCCCTGCACTTCAAATATTTTTCCCATAAAGGGTGAGCTATGCCCAGTAGAGAATGCCTCCTACAAGGGCTACTCCCCACCTAAGTGCACATGCCATGTCCACTCACCATTTCACAATCACATTCCAACAAGAACATGCCAATTCTATATGGAATCCTACATGCCATGCCATGAAATGAGATGAGACTCATCATGTATCATGCATCCAAGTCCTCACCGACTCCCTCACACAACGCCTAAGCCCATGTGTGAAAAAATGTCATTCTGGATGACTAATGGAAATAAAATCAAAACGCAGCGGAATTAGGTTTTAAAATTTTTCCAGATAATCTTATTTTCACAGGAACCCATGCAAACACATATTAATATCAAAAGGTGAAGATCAGATCTATACCTGTTACTGTTATAGGAGATTTGTTGGCCAATGGGGTTGAAACAACTCCCCGCACTGCAGGTCTTCAATTCCGCCTCCCGAGCGGGCACCAACGACCAAACTGAACAATACACTCTAGGTTTTTTCAGCCTAGATCTACCTTGCGTACTAACACATGAGGCAAGGGATTCTATGTAGACTCTAGTGACTAGGCTTGGAAAAAACTTCCTTTTTCCTTTTTCTTTGGTTTCTTTTCTCAAAGACCTAATTCACCACGAAATATACCGCTTCTCGGGTTTCATAGACGTTAAATCCTTATCGATAAGGAAACGAATTAATTATATTTAATATTCTTAAATTAAATCCTTTATCGATATGAAACGACTAATATTTAATATTCTTAAATTCAAATCCTTATCGATAAGGAATGAATTAATAATATTTAAAATTAATTCAAATCCTTATCGATAAGGAACCGACACTATATAATAACACCAAATATTATTACCTCATGCATTATTTCCTATTCAATGAGCAAAACGAATTAAATTCGAATTTAAATAACAACTACACTGTTATTTGTAATTTAAAATAATCATCATTTTAAATTACTACGTAGAGTGCACTTATTCCAAATCATGAATCGCTCACTGAGTAATATAGAGGTGGAATTGAACCTATGGACCTCGTAATTTCAAGCTCTTAATAAATTCAATAATTAATTAAACTCTTTAATCAATTATTTTAATTTATTAATTTCAGAGTTATTCCACTAAAAACTTGAAATTGAACTCTTGTCTTTACAAAGACGATTTTACTCCTGGGAATTTAGAGTGTCCATTGGATTTAATCATTACACAGTGCTCTATCCTCCAAGAAGTGGTTCATAACTGTGAGTCGGGTGAAATTACCGTTTTGCCCCTCTAATTAAATCTTGATCCTTGTTCCATTAATCCACTAGTGAACGCTGATTTATAAACCCGTTATAAATTGGGAGCGCCAAACTGCTTCGCCTGCACCAACACTTAAGGGAACCAACTCCGTCCAAATGCCTATAGAAGGGTTGGATTCCATGTCCATAGTTCACATTCCCAGCCGCATACATCACCGGGCCTCCAAGATTAAAAGTATCGGGGCCCATTTCATAACGGGCTTTGAACTCCATGACCTAAAAGGCCCAAGCCGACATAAAACAAAGGAGTCTATGACTAACAGATTGAGAGACTGATTCGCATATGATCATCTAGCGGCGCTGCTTGGAATTTTGAGACAAACGGTATTTAAAAGAATTAAATCGCCTGGTCCCGTCCTATATAATCTTATTATATATGGAGCATCCACTTTAATGTCGCTACATTAGTAATTCCATTAAGGTCACTTCATTCTCAATGATAGTATGACCTCTAAGAATATTTAATTTGCATCCCCAAACTTCAATTAATTTATTACGGACAATATGATTTATAATCCATAACCTCGATCCTCTCGTGTATAACTGTTATACACTGGGGTTATGGTTACATTAATAAATCTGGAATTTTCTGACGCTTCATTCATACATTATGCACAAAATAGCTAAATGTAATAAATACGACACTTTTATTAATTTCATAAAACATAAATATAAATTTATGCTTTACAGGGCACTATCCCTAACAATGACATCCAATGATCATTTAAAAAAAAAAATTCATTTGTTTATAAACCAAAAGCTTTTTTGATGATACCTGACAACGACCATTTTATATTCAAAACCAATGCGCCTTTTTGTGGATAGCAGATATTTGGTGTCTCACCAAGGGCTCCACAAACCCAGACACTTTTACGGCCTTTCACCCCTGGGGACTATGTCTGACCATAATTGGCGGGTCTTTCACCCAAGGGGGCGGTTTATCCCAACTTGCTGATACCCGACACATAATTTCTTTACCATTTCAATCAGTCGTGCGACTCTGTTGGACGTTGTCCGATTAAACTAAGCCCACCCAATCGAACACCAAATGCCATGTCGATTTACTGACCATGCACTCACACCCATTTAATGCGATGTCCCAACGCATATGCAATGTATGCGCCATTGCCTATTTGTACCATGTCACATATATGATGAATGTTATATGGACACTTTTATCAAACATGCATATCACCAATGCATCCTGGAAAACTATATCAAACATGCATACAATTTCCCTACATTAATTAATTCATGTCAATATATCACACAAGCATATATCAACAGCACGGACAAATCATTACTTAGTCAAGTCATGAACCACTTTATCCTCTAGGCTAAATTACGACATAACATGTCCATAAAATAGCCTACAACATGCCATGTTTACACATACAATTCATCACATTTCAATATATTAAAACACATATCAACATTTCATTAAACAAGCATGTCATGTGATGAAATTAGTACACTTGGTGTTATGATAAAAGTTTCAGCAATGATGTGAGCACCAAATCTTCTATCATCGGTATATATGGCTGGGACTTAGGACTTAAAGATCTTTCATAGAGTCTAAGAACGCCGGTTCCGAGTTCTGACGAAAGCATGGCTCGCCCTGTCGAGTAGATAATCAGGGTCACACTATTGCGCCAATCCATGCAATAATGCGTCCGAGGGTTTCGTGGAGCATTTGGCGCCCCAGAATGAATTTTTTCAACCCAAATTCGCTCCGAAAGCAGCCCTTTAAACCAGCTACAAATCCATCCCATGCCATTAACATGACACAACATGGTTCCAAAATCAGCCTAAAACAATAGCCCAAAGGCTAGAAATAAACCAAAGTAGGAAGAATCCCTACCTCTTGAACAATAGCCCCTCGTCGAATCTCCGGACTTTACTCCTTGGTCCAACAAGTTTCGATCGTCGGAACGCCAATGAACTGAGGAAGAAACCGTCGACCTCTTTCTTCTTTATCTTTTTCTTTTTCCGTTTGCTTTCTTTTCTTTCTTTTCTCTTTTTCTTTTTTTCCTTTCCCTTTCTCTCCTTTCCTCCCTTTCTCTTTTCATTTCCTCTTGTCAGTTCGCCTACCTAACCAACTTAGAACTCCTCTTTTATAGCAATTCCATGCTCCATGCATGTGGACATAAGTGATTCGTGCCTGTGCAGTGGTGATGCTGAATCAACAAATTTATTCTAATTTTCTCCTACTCGCCGTAGTCAAGCCACCGCATAGCGGCCCAGTGGTCGAACACGGGACGTGGTTTTCATCCCACGAATGATTAGCATCGTTGTTTGAAAATGTGGCGAGGCTTTAGTTTGATTTTTGGATTTTGTTAAAATGTGGAGAGGTTGGTTGTTCACTCGGTTGACCTGTAATGGCTTTAAATGAAAAGTGTGAAATGGTAACCTTGAAGGTCAGTCACTAACTTGATAATGGGGTATTACAATGTCCTCTAAGTTATTTCTCGCACAGTGGCAAATGACCTATAATAAAGCCAAACCTGGACTTTTGTTTTAGCTATAAACCTAACCCTAGAACCACCCTCCTATTCGAAATAAACCAAGCATTCAAAGTCCTATTCGGGCTTAAAACCCTAGCATTTAACCTCATTTCAATGGCTCAGAATGACATCTAGAAGGATGTCGGGCAGAATCTAACATTAAGAATGCAATCGAGCCCTAAAGCATTATGGGTATTGACCAAAGGAAGACATTAAATGACATTAAACCCTAGATTGGAAAGTTGGGAACCATAAATGTCGACCTGTGAATATCTAAAGCATGAGGACAACCTCAACAACCCCAAAACCAAGCTAGCAACCCTCTTCAAGGCTATGAGGCTTAGCGTTTTCAAGAACCCTTGAGTCAAGCCATCCTCAAGGTGTTTCACAATGAAAATGAAAGAAAGAGAAGAGAGAAGAGAGCAAATAAAACCCTAAAATGAAAGTCATGAAAACTTTATAAATGAAAAGTCATTAGGGTTACAAAGTTTAAGGGTTTATATAAATAAACCCAAAGTGTGAAAAATACAAAATTGCCTAAAATATGAAATTACATCAGGGACAAATGGTAATTTATCAAAACGTGGTCGTTTAGAACCAAAAATACCAAAAACATAGGGGCTGAGATTTCGCTATGCAGGAAATTTCGCTAACATAGCGAAAATTCGCCAAATTTTAGCTTAAATTCTTACAGAGATAGCGAAACGGAAATTTCGCTTATCAACAAAGGAATTTCGCTTAGATAGCGAAATTCCTCGCTAGCCTAGCGAAATTCTTTGTGACATAGCCGGCCTGAGCACTCTCGCTAGGCACAAAGAAATTTCGCTAGCTAGCTAAATTTCGCTAGCCTAGCTTAAAATTCCCATTTTCGCACGAGATCAAATTTTCGCTACGATCGCGAATCTTCGCAATCCCAAATAAAATTCTCGCGCAATCATAGAGAAAATCCTCGATTGCTCATTCCTCGCTTTGCTCACTCCGCATCCCTCCCGTGACTCCTTATCCATCACTTTGCCTTCAATTCTTCACTGAATCTTGACATTTCATCGCTACTTGAAATCATCGAGGATTCTCGCGATCAACACCAATAAGAAGCCAAGCTTAATCAAGTTCTCAAACCCAAAACTATACAAAACAATCCAAACAAATCAAAACACTAAGTGGGACATGCACATGACAATTGGCTTAATTGATATGATTAGTGTGCAAAAGCACTCAAAACCCATCTCGATTAGTGGTCGTTAGCACTTTTTGGGCACTAATCACACCCCCAACCGACGTTGCTAGTCCCTTAGCAATGCTAAACAAAAAGGGATGTATGCGTTGGCTCAAAGTATGTGGTTCAAAAGGGTATGTGAATGTAAGCCTTACCTCATTCAATAATTTACACCCTCAGACGAAAACCGACATAAGAGAACAAACCATAAGAACAAGTTTTAAGGCAACACTTGCCCAAGAAAGTCAACCCGACTTCCACCAAAATCTAATTGTTCCTAATGTAACCACTTGAGCCAATAAAATGCAAAGCTATTCCCTCCCCCAACCTAGTTATCGCTATGCCATAAACCTGCTAAACAACCTAACAGATTAAATACACTCTTATTTTTATTTGACTAACTTTGTGGTGCAATGCCAAAACTCGACTTCACCCAGTCCAGGTAATCTGGGTCCATCGATGACTCCCAACCAATTAAGGTTTAGGCATCAAGCCAAATGATCACTTGACCACAAACTCTGACAGGCTTCACCCCGAACTCCGAATGACTTCGAGAA
The DNA here is from genome assembly GCA_016808115.1 of Tetrastigma voinierianum. Taxonomy (NCBI): domain Eukaryota; kingdom Viridiplantae; phylum Streptophyta; class Magnoliopsida; order Vitales; family Vitaceae; genus Tetrastigma; species Tetrastigma voinierianum. Next base: position 58,892 of record JAEQBH010000029.1, on the reverse strand, counting down.
TTAAGCACCTACAACACGCTGAACACTACCCATCCACCCGTGTAACTAACACTAAGCTCATGGACTTCAAACTGCTGAAGGTTTAGGGCACCGGCTTTAAAGGCTTTCGCCATATACCCCCTGACCGTGTTCGTTTCAAGGCAAAGCCAATGCGCTTTATTCTTCTTTTCTTCTTTTCTTTTTCTTTTGATTTTTCTTTTTCCTTTGGAAGACTTCATTGGTCTTCATTCTGGGTAACACAAACTCATTATGGGTCAAGCCAACAAATTTAAGGCCGGCTTTGCAAAGTGGAAAGAGGTATATAGCTTCGCAACCTATTGGCACAACCTGGTGTGCAGTGTGTGAATTAGCTAAAGGGGGAATGTTCAAGGTTGATTATGCTGAAATCTCAATTGACCAAAAACTAAATCATGCATGGAATTGTCCTATCATTAAGGTAACATACAGGGTTTCAATTCTTCAAAATAAAGGCAAGAGAAGATACACAAAATGAAGATACAAAAGTGATTTAAAAAGTTAATGAAAAATGAAGTTGGCCACTGCAGGATCTGTACAACCAGTAAAGCGAAATTTCAATAATATGAAAATTACTTTTAACTGGCTTAGCATGGAATGCAAAAACTGATGGATGGGACTGTACCACCTCAAACATGATGGCTGGAGCAGGGGCATTTCCATTTGTTGGTGTTACTGTAGCTGTCAACAAAAGGAAATCAAATGTCAAACTCTGATTGCAACCACAATTTTTAAACAGAAGGAAATTTAATCAAAACTAAACAATGAGAACAGTGGCTGCTGGAACCAAGCAGTAGCCACCCTTAGACGCGTGGACTGTAGGACTCAGGGAGGGTCCAGCAGGAGAATTTCCTCCCTGACAGTCTGCTGCACAACATAGGGTTTCACCCTTTGTCCATTGACTCTGATCACCCTATCATCATTTGGATCGAGTAGGTCCACGGAACCATCGGGTTGTTCACACGAATGGACCCGTCCATCGCGACTTGAGCTTGCCCTGAAATAGATGGAGTTTGGAGTCATACAGGAGGACTTGGTCCCCTCACGAAATTCTTCCCGCTATCATCCGGTCATGCCATTTTTTGATCTTCCTTCAACTTTCGAATTCAAGTAGGCATCATTTCGTATTTCTTCCAAATTCTCATCGAGATCGAGGAATCTCTTGACTCCGACCCTGCTTAGATCCATGTTCACCTTTTTGATTGCCCACTATGCCTTATATTCGATCTCCACTGGAAGGTGACACGCTTTACCATAGACCAACCGATAAGGGACATTCCAAGAATCAGCTCTCAAAGCCGTCTGCAGCTCCACAATAATCCGCTAGCTGCGGACCAAAATTTTCTCATATGTACCACCTTCATTAGAATGTAGAATTAATCTCTCTGTTAGCAAGTCTCTAATTTGACCACTTGTTTGAGGATGGTAAGGGGTGGCTTACTATGTTTCTACACCATATTTAGCCATGAGGTTTTCAAAAGGTTTGCTGCGTAAATGTGAACCTCCATCGCTAATAATAATGGCTTTCGCACCTTAAACCTAGAAAAGATTTATTAAGAATTTAAGTACCACTCTGTGGTCATTGGTCTTACAGGGGATTGCTTCAACCCACTTGGACACGTAGTCCACTCCCACCAAAATGTATGTATGACCATAAGATGTGGGAAAGGTCCCATGAAATCGATGCCCCAAACATCAAAAAGCTCGACTACTAAAATTGGGTTCAGGGGCATCATATGACGGAATAGACAATCTCCCGAGTCTTTTTGGCATCTATCACACATTCTGCAGACATTTGGTGTGAAGCCCTAAACAAGGAAGGCCAAGAGAAACCGCATCGCAACACCTTCATTGTCGTTTCGCGGGCAAAGTGACCACCACGCACTTTCATGGCAAGTGGCCTGTAATTCCCACTGCTCCTCCCTGTGCACACACTTCCCGATTATCCACCGACCTGGGTACGCATTTGAATAAGAAGGGCTCTTCCCAATAAAAAGAATGGATTTTTGCAAAGAAATACTTTCTATCCTGTTCTTTCCACTCTGATGGGATTTCCCCTGTGGCGAGGAAGTTGGCTATGGAGCATACCAGGGAGCTTTTTCTAGTCGCATCGTGATTCTTTAGGAAATCTACTGGTTGATGGGGTGGGCTATGAGTGTCAGTGGCTATTGTTAACCTTGAAAGATGATCCGCCATCACATTCTCTACCCTTCTTGTCTTTACTTTGCAAGTTAAACTCGGGCAAAGAACCCAACTGGATGAGCTTCTCGGCTTTCGCATTTTGGCCAGTCGTGAGATATTTCAAAGCTGAATGGTCCGTAAAAATGACTATATCAGACCCGACCAAGTATGCTCGAAATTTGTCTAAAGCATAGACCACTGCCAACAATTCCTTCTCTGTAGTAGTATAATTCCTTTGTGCTTCATTCAAGGTTTTGCTGGCATAATAGACTACATGAGGTTTCCCATCCTCTCTTTGGCCGAGTACTGCTCCGATAGCAAGATCACTCTGCACCACATATCATCAAAGGCAACCGCCACCAGGTGCCTCGTATCTACTGGGTGCAAGAGTCAAATGGGACTCAGCCTTCAAAACCTCCCGCATTCTTTCTCCCAACAAATTTAAAGATCTTTTCTAGGAGTCAGAGGGGTTTAGCAATTTAGAGTCTTTATGAATCTTCTATAGAAGCCCGCATGACCAAGGAATTGCCTTAACGTTTACATTCGCTGGGGACGGCATTTGATAAGTTCAATTTTGCTTTGTCAACTTCTATCTCCCCGCTGGAAATAATGTGCCCTAATACAACTCTTACTTTAACCATAAAATGGCACTTCCAAGTTAAGCACTGTGCTCTTCTCTATGCACCTTGGCAGGATGGCCTGTGATTAGTCGACATCTTCAAAAATTGCCTCCATATACAAAGTGGATATGTCATCCATGTATACTTCCATTATGCGCCCACCATATCAACAACATGCTAAGCATACATCTCCGAAAGTGGCGCGGGCGCGGCAAAGACCAAAAGGCATCCTCCCATAAGCATATACCAAATGGACAAGTGAAAGTGGTCTTTTCCCGATCCTCCTGGGCAATCTCTATCCGAGCACTGAATACCCATCCAAAAAGCAATAGAATTGGCAATCCGAACCCTTTCATGAGCCGATCGATGAATGGCAACTGAAGTGATCTTTTCTTGTTACCCCTATCGAGCCTCCTATAATCATGCACACTCTCCAACCTGGGTAGAGCGAGACGGGTAGACAACTCTTCACCCTTTTCATTTTTCACAGTTGTCACTCCTGACTTCTTAGGCACCACCTGGGTTGGGCTTACCCAAGTGCTATCGAAAATGGGGCAATGATATCTGGCCGAGTAATTTCGTGATCTCAATGCGAACTACTTCCCGCAAGTGAGGGTTCAACTTTCACGTGGTCGCCAACGCCTCTTAGACCTCTTCTAGGTAAATATGATGGGTGCAGATTGCTGGGTTTATGCCTTTAAATCGAATTTTCCACCCCAATGCTTCGCTTGTTCCTTTGAGAAGGTGCACAGTTATTCTCTTGCGGAATGGTCACCGCTGATGAAATCGGCTAATCGACACGCCATTTTCTTCCAGAAATGCATACTTCAACTCAACTGGGAGGGGTTTGAGCTCTAACTGTTGGGGTTCCCTTGGTTCGTCACCAGTTAATAGAGGTAGGATTTCTATTTTTCTCCTCCAATACCCCTGTACTAAGCTCATGCATTGAGGTTCCTGTTGTTCTCCAAGGCACTCAGATAACTCGCTAATACATCTACACTACCGCCAGTACCTGCTTCAAGAATCGTGACCTATCATACAACACTTCTTCACAAATGCCATCTTCAGCATATGTCTTTTTTTACTCGATGAAAGATATTGAGTTCTAAGGTCATATTCCCAAATGTGAGTTGGCGCAACCCCATTCACGCTTTATTATGGCATTCGGCAACAAGAACGGTCTCCCAATACGATGGGCACATGATTGGTTCCCATCACACGGCCTGGTGGTCAGCACGACAAAGTCCACCGGTAGTAGAATCATTCCACTTGTATTAACACGCCCTCACGGTCCCCTTTGGTATCTTAATAGACCCATCTGGCTAGTGACGCGGTGATGGACGGGTTTTGGGCTCACCCAAACCAAGTCATTGTGACATGGAATACGGCTAAATAAACAAAACGAAGCCCCAAGTCTAATGCTGTTTTCTCCACGCTTAATGCTCCAATATTAACCGAGATTGTAGGACATCCCGGTCTTTATTTCACCTGAGTCTTGCACTCAATGATAGCACTCACTGCCAAATGTAAAGGCCTTCCTTGTTTACATTAAACCTCTTTTACTTGCATAAGTCCTTCAAAAATTTCGTAGGCGGGACTTTGCTTCGATCATGTCAGAGGAGAGGAATGTTAACTTACTTGCCGCAAAACCTCTAGCATTTCGCTATTAACTAATTTTTCTTTTTTCTGAGAGCCCTCGTGGGAATGGAGGGGGCAGCACCGTTCTTCACCTCTTCTCTATTTGTCGACCGATCTTCTTTGTGGAAGTGTCAATACCGTAATGATGGCTAGAGTTGGACCGCTCGGTCTCAGCTTCTTACCACTTCTAAAGTCACCACGCTTTACTTCATCAATTTTTGCATTTGGATCATTGGGTCGAGCCTATTTCATGCACTCCTTTCTATCAAGCTGCGACTGATAATTTTCCCTTTTTCGAACTCCTGCAGCTCGCTGCTGGATTTTCAACCTTGAAACTTTACATATTGTCCAAATTTTTGTTGGAGTGAGCTCTAACCGTCTTCAATTTTTTGGGTTAGTCCGACATTCGCACCTTTTGTTCTTCTTCTACAAATGTGCCTACCACTTTACTTTAAATTCGTGGATCGCCTCGCTTCAACCGGGAGAAGATACTGAGTAGTCGGGCCACAGAGTCAAGTGGAGCCAACCGCCGTCAGGTTCTCGGGAGGGACATATGCAGTTTTAGCTTCGCGACAGTTTGGATGATTTCACTGTGTAAGTATAAAGTTGCCATATGAGCATCTATGGGTGGTTTATTTTGACAGACAAGGGCATGTTTCGACAAGGCTCCCAGATGACTATTTGTCCGATATCAAAACAAGTTTGATGATGTGCACCATTACCGCTTGCATTTCCTGTGTCGCCGGCTTCTCATTTCCAGCCTCCTCCAACTTCGAAAGTCAAAGTGGTCAATTTTTTGCTTATCTCTCGTGTCTTCTCGAGAGTGCATAAATGCCCCCTCAGGTGGTTCGAAGGCTTTGATCTTTCTAGCCTCTCGATCTGCCCATCCCATGCCTTGATGTTTCGCCACATAGTTCAAAAGTCCATGGCCTCATCCGGTTTTTCTCAAAGCACCCAAGATACGGTTTCCAATAGTTGCTTCATGGTCGGAGACATACCATAAAAATGTGTTTAATCTGCATTTTCTTTCTTTTCCACTAGCATCCATGTATCAAAACCATGGTAGGCATGCATTGATGGTCTCAATGAATCTTTCCCAACACTGATAAAACTTCTCATTGCCAAAGGCCGAGTGTATAGATTCTGCTCTTCAAACTGTTGGTCTTTGTGGTATTGAAGAATTTCTTCAAACTACCAAGATCGCCCACTTTCTAATCGTTTCCTACTCAAAGAGTCGGTCACATTTGGCTTATCCTGAGGGTCAATGGGAATGCCTTCAACTTGAGCAACTCCATGTGCCTGCTATTCCTCCTGCAAAGTTATGATGGCCTCAAAATCCCTTATGTGAATATGGATTTTCATTCTCCATACCATGAAATGTGGGTGCCAGGCACCAAGTGTGGTCTCACCGCTACATCCCTGGGCAGTGGTGGCGATGCAGGAGGGGGCACTAACTCTAGGAGGGTGTATGTGTTCCCTCATCAACCTGTATGCTGTTTGTTTCATGGGAGGAGTTTATTGACTTTGTTGTTCCTCGTGCAGGGATCCATTTCCGTCACTGCGGCACACCGGGATTTCACAATTTTGTTCAATCGGGTGCACTCACTCTTTGCACTCCAATTGATGTCCTCTCATCCCGCGGCCGCATAAACACTGCTAAACAAAAATGAAATGTAACAAAGAACACAACAAAGCTTGCTAAAGAAGTCGCAGCATAAGGTAAAACAAAAACCGATCGCAAGAAACAAAACAAATAAGCAGTTGACTCCGCCATGATGAAACTTGCAGCCTTTGGTTACCAAATTCAAAAAGGACTGAAAGGTCACCAATACTTGTAATGTGGATTACAAGTACACATCAACACATCATATCGTAGCTCGCGCCACCCCAAAGCATTTGATTCGTACACTATAGTGGTGATGCTGAATCAACAAAATTTGATATCTTGTTTCCTACCTTTAGCTTGCTACCGCAAGATAAATGTCTGTGGCCTAACATCGATGGGGTTTTCATCCTACGAATGATTAGCATCGTTGTTTGGAAAATGGTGAGGCTTTAGTTTGGATTTTCGGATTCGTTAAAAATGTGAGAGGTCAAGGTTCAACAATAATGCACGGCTTAAATGAAAGTGTGAAACGGTAACCTCAAGGCTCGGGTCACTAACTTGATAACACGGGGTATTGGCAAAGGTCCCTGCGGCTTCTCGCATTAGGGCAAATGACCCATGGGGCCAAAGCCAAAACCGGATCTTTGTTTAGCTATAAACCTAACCCCCTATTTGAGTCAAACCAAGTACTAAGCATTAAAAGTCCCATTCGCTTTTGAACCCTAGCATTTAACCTCATTTCGGCTCAGAATGACATCTAGAAGGATGTCATCTAACATTAAGAATGCACCGAACCCAAAGCATGACAAGTATTGACTAAAGGAAAGACATTAAATGGTAATAAAACCCAGATTGGAAAGTCGGGAACCATAAATGATGTACCGTAACATTCAAAGCATGAGGACAACCCGTAACAACCCCAAAAACTGGGTTTAGCAACCTCTTCTTCATACATGAGGGCTTACTAAGCATCCCTTGAGTTGTCATCCTCAAGAGGGGTGTTTGGAAGCCGAGAAAATGAAAGAAAGAGAGAGAGAAGAGAGCAACAAAAACCCTAAAATGGAAGCTATGGAAAACTTTATGCAAATGAAAAGTCATTAGGTTACAAAGTTTATGGGTTTATATACTAAACCCAAAGTGTGAAAAATACAAAATTCGCCTAAAATATGAAATTACATCGTGGACAAATGGTAATTTATCAAACGGGTCGTTTAGAACCAAAATACCAAAACATTGTGGTCGAGATTTCGCATGCAGGAAATTTCGCCAAGATAGCTAAATTTCACACCAGCTGGGCTTAGTGCCGCGACAGCTAAACGGGAAATTCAAGATCAATGAATTTCGCTTGCCAGCGAAATTTTGCCAGCTCAGCTTTAAATTTTTGTGAGATATGAATTGGAAAATTTCGCTAGGCACAAAGAATTTCACTAGCTAATCGAAATTTGCCAACAATAAAATTCTAATTGCCAGATTGTGAAATTTTCGCTATGATTACGTAAATTCTCGCGAACCTACCAAAATTTCCCGCAGAATCATAGTGAAAATCCTCGATTGCCCCGTCTCCCGCTTTGCTCACCGCATCCCTCCCGCACTCCTTTATCCATCACTTCGCTTCAATTCTTCATCGACCACATTTATCGCTTCTACTTGAAATCATCGAGGATTTCAAGATCAACACCAATACAGGCTGCTTGTCGATCAAGTTCTCAAACCTCGCAAAACTATACAAACAATCTCGAAACAAATCAAAACACTAAGTGACACGCATTACGACAATCAAGCGACTGATATGATTAAATAAGTGCAAAAAGCACCAAAACCCATCTCAATAGTGGCTCAAGTAGCACTTTTTGGGCACCAATCAATAAGTAGTCAGAATGTGTCACACTATGCATTGCTTTTTTCATGCCATGTGACATGACTCACATGTGTCACACTACGCATTTTCCTATGCATAAGCCAGGACACATGGTTTTCCACGTGTCACCCGACACCCATCATTTCGAAAAACGTACTCCGATCGTTCGGGACCAACGAAATTATCCTGTATTAACTAATTTCGTATGACGAACCCAACAATGAGAGGTTCATTTGGCCATCCAAGATCGAAACTTCTAGGTTTTCAACTCAGATCGTGAGCTAGCAAGTTCACCTTGTTTGGCCTCTTTTTTTGAAAGTCATCTGAATTTTACATTCTTTTCCCCTAAAAGAATTTCATTCCGAATTCATGCACATATACATACAATCACATGCATATGCTGCGCCATTCACAGGTTTCCAATGACTAAACAACGACCTTCATCCCTCAAATAAGGGAGCGATAAGTCAGACGCATCGGTTTTCAAGGGCCCCATGTTGCCTCCTAATTTCTGGCCCGCCATAACACCTTTACTAGCTCATGCGGGCCAGACGGAAACCTTATCCCGACCATCATAATAAGCACAAGTCCTCTCATGCAAGGCCACCTTCAAGAAAGCATGATCGCCAACCTCAAACTCTAAAGGTTGTCGCCGCCTATCGGCGTAACTCTTCTGCCAGCTTTGAGACGTGAGAAGTCGTCTGACGTTCACCTTCCCGGGAGGTGTATCTAATCAATTCAACCACATGGTATGGATCTCTCTCACCTCCGTCCAACAAACCTGACATCGATACGGTTCCATATAAAGCTTCATATGGTGTCATCTATATGCTTGCCTGGTAACTGTTGTTGTAGGCGAACTCTACCAAGGGAAAATGCTCTTCCCAACTGCCCTTAAGATCTAGGACGCATGCCTGTAGCATGTCCTCTAAAATCTAGATGGTCCTCTTTGACTGACCGTGTCGTCTGTGGATGAAAAGTAGTGCTCATCATCAACTGCGTCCCCATGGCTCTCTAGAAACTCTCCTAAAAATGAGTCATAAACCCAAGATCCCGATCCGACAATTATATAGAGACTGCATTCCATACAACCGCACGATCTCTCAGATGTGCAACCCGTAGAATTCCTCTTAGCAGGAAGGTCATCATCCGTACAAACAAAAATGTGTCGACTCGTGAGCTGATCCATCATCACCCACATCGCATCACATGTTACAGATGTTGACTTATAAAAACTCATTGAATTTTTGTAGTCCATTTTTCGATTTTTCTACAATATAATTGCTCATTTTTATGCGTAAATATGTACTATTTACCAAATTTATATTTTGCAGAATTTAAAGTGTATGAAAATTCTAGTAAAATTAGAAGTGAAAACGTATTATGGGTCTAGTAGCTCATGATTAAAATCAAGGTCGCGACCAAAGCGATGGAAAGCAAATCAAAAAACTGTCAAGACATAAGAGAACTGCTGAGACCAAGATGTAGAGGAACTTCATGAAGGTAATGTCGCGACATCATTTTGAGGTCGCACCAAAAGTAAGGCTGATGGATTTGCAATGTCTCCTGCACACCCCGTGTTGCGACAAAATATGTTTAGAGACTTCAATCAAGGTCACACTGAATTCTATATCGCGACAATAAGAGAAGTCAGACGCTTAAAACGTTGTGACCAAGAATAGGTCACATGATGTGCGTAATTGAAGTCGCACATATTTTTATAAGGTCCTCACATAAATTTCGCACAGAAGGGAGAATGATTGTGCTCATCTAAATTACACGCCATGAAGGCAATGAAAAGACAAAACAATTTAAGTCACAACATGAGAAAAGGAGTCGAATCAAGGATCATGGTCGACACAGAAAAATGATGTCGCTGATATACTTCCATATCATACATAAAATGCAAGAGAAAACAATACGTACCCAAGTCGTTAATATCAACCCCGAGGTCGCGACATATATTCCAAACAAAGCAACAATGAGGTCGCCACTTTAAATAAAAGTGAAGGAACCGTTGAGACTTAGAAAATAAGGTTGCAACCAGATACATGAAGATTCGGATCATGCTACATACTTTCACAGGTCACACAAGAATTGCAATCGAAAGCAAAGAAAATACTTGGTTACACTCAAATTCCAAGTCGACAAGAAAACAAGCAACCCAAGAATTTCAGTCACACCAGCTAAAGGCTCGAGATTGAATCAATGACGCAGAATGTAAAATAGGTCGCGACATCGAATAACTGAGGTCGCGACATCAATTCCCTCGGAACAAGAAAATGAGGTCGTGAATCAGAAATATCACCGCGACAACTAAGAATTTATGTCATACCATAACCAACTTGCAAACTAAAGAAACAAGTTGGCACAGAGAACATCAAAGTCGCACTTCAGAATGCAGAACAAGAGAGTATATTGCAAACTACCCCCTCGCTGGCCACTTATTATTACCGAACAGATTAGACTGTAACTTTACTAGTCACGACAAACTTTAGTCGTGGACTCCAAAATGTTGAGCTAAGCCATTTATTTTAAGGAAATCCAACTATACTGAATCGTGCCCAATTTCTAAAAAGTTATAAATACACACAATTTTAGTAGTTCAAATTTTCTTTAGAACCTAAATGTGTAGTTAAGAAAACTCATCAGAGCAATTTTTAGAATAGATTTTCTTTTCTCTTTTCTTTTCGATCCTAACCAACGATACGTTATAATGTTAGGTTCGAAGCAAATTCAATTCTTTACAATTTGCACGTTTAGTTTAAACAAGTCTATATTATTTCCGAATTCATTTTCGCTTATTGCAACCGCAAAGGTGTAATTTAACAAAGGTTCATGTCGATCAGAATACGCTTTTTAGAAGCGCATCTTCCACTAGTTTGAATTTATTGTTAGTTACAGTCTTTCCTGCATAAATTGGAAGGAACTATCTTGAATTTGGGTGGAATTTATTTGATTGATGTGTTTTTTTCATATAATTGTTCCTAATAGTAGTTTCGAATACCCGTTCAAGGATTGTATCATGCTCTGATTTCCAGGAGGCCCTTGAAAGTGACACATGACGGCGACATTTCGAGTTGGGAACATTCCAATTGTAGGTAAGGTTGACCATTATTGAAGAACTATTTGAGTTCTCGAGTTCACTTAGATATATACCTGGGCCACCTTAGACTGATGTCAGAGGGGATTATTTATCAATTTAATAATTCGTAGAGATTTCACCTTAATATGTTAGAAAACTCTTGACCCTATGTTAGCTATGATCTAATCAAGGGAAATGAGATATTCATTAGATTTTAAGGTTGAGTCATCAATCAGGTTATAGAAATCTTGCACAACCATGAGTTGGGAAGTAAGAAATCTGCAGTCTCAAGAAATGGGTATGAAGTATTGAGAAAGAAAAATGGCCAAATCTTGTAAAGAATCTATTGAATACAAGTAGCTGATTAAACCCCTGTCTTTGAGAGAAATATGGATATTTAATTGGTGAATAAAAATGAGAAACTAACTCTTGCAATATCCGACATCTTTAAAAATCCAGACCAAATTTGTGGTTAAGTTTGAAACCAAGTTATAATGCGTAAATCGATCGTTTACAAGATTTTATTAGTGTTCATTTTTACGTATAGAACTGATTCATTCAAATTAATTTCTAGTTTATATATGTATTAGCTTATTTTTAATGTCCTAAGTTGTATATGCAAAAAGATCTTTTAAGATAATTATTCTTTAATTTTAGTCGATTAAACTTCATCATCGAGGTTCAGATAAGATTTGATCTCTGAAGGAATGGGGCACTTGATTTTAAGAATCCAAACCAATCTCTGGAATGATATCCGACTTGGCATCCATTTTTTACTACTGTGATGATCTCAGGCACTTGTGTTGTCATAGACTAAACCTATTTATAATTCAAAAAACATTTAAATTAGTTTAATTTATTTTAAAGAAACTCCAGTCCAATTTGACATGGCCACAGGAAAGTTGTAAGACTCCTGTATAGGTGTTAAATTGAGAGGTTTTAGTGTATATTGATGAGCTTAAAAGTCATCCATTTTCAGTCCATTTTTCTGATTGATTTTTATATAAAAAAGACTGATTTATGTTCAGAAATATGGAATAACTAACCAAACTGTTATGCAGCAAGGAATTCAAGAGAAAGAGGAATTTTTGCAGTAAAAGGAGCGTATATGGATGAGTATCAATGATATAATCGTCGAAGGAGTTTTGCAGCTATAAAAGCGCACAAGGATCAAGGAATCGATGTCGTGAAGCCTGGATACAGCAATGAAAATTCATCAAGGTCGCGACTACAAAACCCGGCCAAGAACAAAAGAGAATGGAAGGCAGTGAGTTCTGCACTACGTAAACTCCAAGTCGCGACAATGAATTGATAAAGAAGAAGACATAGCCGCATATCCCTTCAAGTCACGCACGTAATCAACCATTACGTTGGACAATGAGGTCGTGATACATCACCAAAAGTCGCTGGCATAAGATAAATAATTGATCGACGATTTATACGTGATGACCGAAGAGGTCGCGACATCAACACCGCGATCGTTCGCCGTGATGATCGGCGGTGTCGCGACATCGGCCATTGTCGCATCGCTTGCAGAATCAAGAGAGGTCGCCAATAATCCTTAAATGGTTGCAATGTAAGCAAAGGGAAAGAAAGGTCGCGGACAACAATCACGTGTCGCGACATCGTTGAATCCAAGATCAAGTCGACATCAGCCATTGCCGCGAACATCACTACAAAGGTTGAAGGGTCGCTGGCTAACCGCTGTAACAAGAAGCTTACCGCGGCGACCGGTTAGAAAGTAGGTCACTTACATCATTGGCGGGTCACATCCATTGTGAAGAACTAAGGTCGCGACGTCATTCAGTCGCTGGCTATCGACACGTGGGAAGAAGGTCACGACATCATTTAGCCGCCGCGACAACAAATTTCCAAGAAAGATAATGACGATAAGTCACTTACTCAACAAAGTCTCGCCAAATCAAGACAACAGAGGTCGCTGGAGTAAGAATTGAATGCCGCGGATATCAACAAACTAACTGGCCAATTAATCAAGTCCAAAAGAGGTGCATCAAATTAGGGCCCAACTTTCGTAACCCTATAAATATGTAGCCGCGAAGGAACGCAAATTGGGGCCACTTTAAAGAGATCTCCTGAGTGTCAAGGCTCCCGTATTAAATTTTCTTGTTTTTATTTTTTATTTTTTGTGTAGATTAGTTTGTTCTTTATTTCAAATTCGATCTGAACGCTAGTCATAAAGTTTCAAATGAACGCACTTATTTTCCTTCAATTACTGTCTGGTTGCTCAATTTTTGCATGCATTTTGGAATTCGAACTACCAACTTGCCTATTTACATACTAAGCTGGACAAGAAGCTATTGCATGGTGTAATCCAGTGATTTAGAACCCAAATTTTCCCATTGAATCGACGCCACTGTCGAAATTATCTTTCCTCGCAGTAATTTTATTCATTAATGCCGGAACTACACTTTGTAAATCTGTTTCAATGGGTTCAGGTATTTTCAGAATTGATCCCAATGTTAGTGTCTCATACCCATAAACGGGATTGTCTCTGCTTCGATTCCAGGAGGCCCTCCGAGTGACACAGAAGGCATTCCCAGAGTGGATGAACAACAAAAGGTATGCGAACCTGATATTGATGTGATCTAATGTAAAGCAGTGTATAAGCAACCAATAAATCCTCTCACTGGAGACTAGATTGAGCTTGAAAGATTTAATAATTTAAAATGCAGCAGAGTCCAATTCGATTCAATGCTGAATTTCCATCCCGTGTTAGCAAGGATCTAATCAAGGAAATGATGAGCTATTCTAATTTTGAGGAAGAGAAACTAGTATAGTGTAAACCTATGCAATGACTAAATCTAAGGAGCCAAGGTTTATAACCATGTTGTGGGTATGAAGTATCATATGAAAGAAAATACCTTTAACAAGGCAACCTAGATTAAAAGTAGTTATCTAACACTCTGTCTTCGAGAGAAACAGTGAAGATTAGATAATGAAAGGTGGGGTTTGAGAGATCTAATCGCACTATCATATCTCTTGACTAGTTTTGGGCCATGTAGTTTATTAAGCAAACGACAAAGGTAATCATAGAATTGATGTTTCACAATAGTCAGATATTTTCAATACTCCCTTAAAAAGATAACTGCTCATTTCTAAATTTGTAATTTTATTATTTCAATATTCAATTCTATTTATATTAATTCAATTCTTTAGTTTTCTATTTTAGCGCTTTCAAAGTCGATTCAAATTGTCTATCATAGCTCAAATAGTATAGAGCTTCAGTAGTCGTGGTAGTTGATTGAAAATTCTTGAGATCTCTTCGTGGGATCGATATCTGACTAAAATCCACTTTATTACTTGTTCGACCGTGCACTCAGTAATCACTTGATCAACATTAAAAAAAGAAATGTATCTATTCTTCAGAAACCATTTTGAGATCGCGATACATGCAAGGAAATATAATCAACAAGTTTCATGGCACTATTGCTGGGGATTAGATAATAGTCCTTTGGTAATAGTGTCATAAATTTGCATATGTCTTTTGGTCCATCGAACATATATAACAGAAGGCAAACATATGTCCATGGCAAGTGAGTCACAAAATCCATCGTGATATGTTCCCACTCTACTCGCTACTCTTCTAGTGGTCGAGTAGCGCCTCGCCGCCTCCTCGTGCTCACTTTATCCTGAAAACGTGAGGCATCGTCAAATGAAATCCCTAACATGTTTCTTTATCCCACTCCAGTAATACTGGGGACGAAGATTTCAGTACATCTTCATGCCACCTGTGTGTACAAAAAAACGAGAGCAATGGAACTCCCTGAGGATCTCCTCTCTCAAATTTTCCAATTGAGGAACTACAACCCGTCTCCTGTACCGAAGACTACCATCAACGTGCATGGCCCAAATTCTTCGCCACCAGACTGACCAGACACCCGATTCCCGATGACAATATCTCAGATTCTTCGTCTTTCGGACTCAATCACTCGCTCGCAGGAAGGTACCACTAAACTCCCTAAACACCTCCCGAGCTTTATCACTTTATCAGAGTCCAAACCGCCCACAACCTCGAGCATCACACCCTATAAAAGCTAAGTACTAGACAAGACTCTTCACGACTCCAATCGAGCAAGCCAATCAATTGCATTTGCATTACCTGATGGTATCAAGAAAGCGAAGTCAGCAATCCCTCCGTATACTCCATCCATTCTGCCTCATGTTGAGGTCCCTGGCCAGGTAAAGATATACCTTTAGACTTCAGGGTCTTCGAGAATACCTCGAATTGTTCACCATATAGATACTGGCGCAAAATCTTTAAGGCAAAGACTATGGTCGCTAACTCCATGTCATGTGTGGGGTAATTTCACTTGTGGTTCTTCAATCACGAACCATGTTGCCAACCCCCGGGATCGCATCAAAACACATCCCAATCCGTCTCCAGACGCATCGCAAAGACACCATGCGTACATTCTTCCGTGACTATCAAAATAAGAGTCGGCAAGCCTCCTTTCACCCCGTACGCCCACTGCAGGCACTCCACTCAAACTTTACTCTTTCTGTGTCAACTTCATCATGTGCTCAGCTAACTCCGAGAAGTCCCCGCAATGAACCTCCCGTGGCCACCGTTAATCCTAAGAAACCACGCATCTCAAGACTAACTGTCTCCTAACTCACAACTACTCGACCTTCCAAATCCAATCGATATACCCAAATGACACACTACATGTCCCAAGAATTCTCACCTCGTAAGCCAAAACCTCGAGACTTACTAAACTCTGGCGCATAACCGATGTTCTTCGAGGGCTTAGAGAATAATCCCCTGTAAGGATCCTCATGTTCCTCCTCCCACTGGGAGTGTATCAAGATTGTCATCAACTAAGACTACCACAGTCCAATCTATATGTGGTCGGAACACCCTGGCGCATGAGATCCATAATGTCAGTTGCGCATTCGTCAATCCGAAGGGCATCACTATGAAATCGAAATGTCTGTATCGTGTCCTGAACGCTGTCTTAGGGATATCAGCCTCCCTAACTCTCAACTAATGATAACCGATACAGAGATCTATCTCGAGTAGACCGCCTCTCTGATCAAATAAACATCAATCACCTGGGTGAAGATACCACTGGAGGTAACCCTTGTTCAACCGCCTAGTTAATACGCTGAAGCGGCTTTATCCTTTTCTTGGCAACAACAATTTGAGCACTTCTAAGGTGAAGTGCTCGACTAATAAATCCTCGTCTAATAAGTCTTGTAATCGACCTTAAGTTCCTACAACTCAAGAAGCGTCATTCTACGAGTCATGGGGAATAGTGTCGCACTGTGGATGTAACCCAATCAAGATACATCCCTATACGGAGGTAACCCTGGGTGAGTTTGTCAAGAAAAACATCCTCATACTCACAAACCACCCAAGGCAGACTCAACTCGTCTCACCGCCCTTCAAGGTAAGGCCTTCCACTAACCCACAATCGCCTGCCACCTAGAGTCATACAAGGCCTGAGGTAAAGCATCATGCTTATCCCCCTGAAACATAACACGAATACCATCTTGTGTGTAGGCAGTAAATCTCCTTCGATCACAATCGATGACTACGTGATGGGCCGTCATCCAGTCCATCCCGAGGATGACATAAAACTCTGACATTTCCATAACCTGAAGGTCCACTGTGAGTAGATTCCTTGAGATATCTAACTCATAACCACGACATATCATATCAATCCTCACCCTAGTTCCTAAGGGAGAGATTACATGCAACAGCTTTTCCAAGGTCTCAACATCTAAGCCCAATTCTTTCTGGCATAATATGATGCAAGATGAATGAATGCTGGTTTATAAGAATCAAACAAAGATTCCGTACTCCACGGCGAAAGCATAAACATACCCCGAATAACCGATCGATCTAATACGATGCCCTCAGTCTCTGGGCCTGGCTCTGCCCTGACTCCGACCCATGCTCCTCGCCCATGTGGCCCGCCTAATGGCATTAGGAAGCCAGGTAACACCCTGACTGACACAGTTCTCGCCCATGTCAAAAGAGTGGACAAACTCGTCCATGCTCACTCCATGATTGGGATCGTGGTGTCCCATAACTGGGATCCCGCCCGAGGGCAATCCTGCCTGGTGTCCAAGGTGGCACCGAAACACACTCGCCTGGGTCGCTTAAGAGCCTAAAGTGCTCCCATATCGGGATGACCGACCGACTCTCGCCTCGGGAGTCGTAGAATTGCCTCTTAAACCCTCGCAGCGTAAGTCCTCTACTTCTTCTCGAGCCAGAAGAAGACTCGCTATTATCCTTCCTTTTCACTGCACCCGATCTCGCATGCTCTTTGCGCGCCATTTACTCTACCCCTTAATGGCAAGGTCGCCATGACTATGAGTCCACATCTCGAGGGAGAAGTCCTACACCCGTCTCTGACGGACAATTTTAGAATCATCCTCAAACTTTCTCACTCGGTGTCTCCTCGTGAAACCATATAATCATCCTAAACGTGCTAATTCGGTGAACTAGCCACGTGATCTCGAGCACTCGCTATCGCCTCCTTGTCTCAACTCTAGAAATCTAAGCTCAAGATGTCTAGCAGATGCTAGGAAAAATTGCCCATGAAGAGCTCACTTAACTCTCCCATGTCATTGCCTCCAGATTCTTCGCGTCTCTGAATTCAATCCCCACCTCATACCTGGGATTCACCCTCCGGCTGGAATGTAACTAGCCTATCTTTACCACATCGGCGTAGATCTCCATAGCCTCCAATACCTTCTCGACTGCCTAACTAACGTCAACCACCATCTGATTCCCTCCTCCCATCATCAATGTCAGGATGATATGCTTTAAACCTTTGGAGGTTACTTAACTCCTTGGCTCACGTTTTAATTAGCCTCTGCAAGTAATGGTAGCAACCGCCGCACTCGCCTATGAAATAATAAGAACACAAGACCACCACTTCCATGAAGGTCATTTCGGTCAAAGGCCTGCAGAATGATTGCTCTTCCTCGCCCACCGCCTCGCCCTCCTCTCCTCGACCCTCTTCCAAGACTTGCCAACCACATGTGTCAAATAGAAAATTGAGATTCCTTTTCTAGTCTAACTAGTAGTGCATCAGCCAACCACTTGTATACATCACACCCTCAACTATTATGTTCATTCATTTTTCGAGCCCCTATTGGCTATGTTCACCTGGTAAGGTTCAACTTCTTTCCATTCATTTTACCATGTATATAATTCACACATAACACACAATCATGTAAAGATATTGAGCACAAAACATAAAGTGCACCATAAATGCCATGATCTAGAGCCATGTCCTCAAGCCCTAGGGTTTTCAGATAAATCTGTCGCTCCGATACCAAGATTTAACGCCTAAACTCGGGGTGGGTCCCATTAACCAACCACCGGTCAACCTCGCGGACACTATGAGTATCAGATATCCGACATACTCACACTATCATGTCTCATTCACCGACACTCATTTATGAGTAAAAGTAGCTCCGCCGGGCCCTTTCAACCATACTCAAAATATTACGTAAGACTATGTCACAATAATCCTTAAGAGTTTATTACAACACTCTAATACAAAATCATATATTAATACTATTTTGTTCTAATATATTTTACAAAATGAATATCAAGGCCACATGTCAGCCTTCTTCACAATTATAGCTTCGATGAGCTCAGCCCATCAAAAAATCGTCGCGACCGAAATATTTTTTTCCCATAAAGGGTGAGCCACGCCTAGTAGAGAATGCCTTCTACAAGGGATACTCCCCACCTAAGTGCACATGCAATGTCTTCTCACCATTTCACAATCACATTCCAACAAGAACATGCCAATTCTATAGAACTCTACACGCCAAGGAAATGAGATGCGACTCATCATAACCATGCACCCGAGTCCTCATTGACTCCCTCACAGAACGCCTAAGCCCATGTGTGAAAAACCGTCATTCTGGATGACATCCAATGATCATTTTCAAAACAAATTTCATTTGTTTATAAAAAAAAATCTTTTTTGATGATACCTCACAATGATCATTTTATATTCAAATATCATGCGCCTTTTTGTGGGTAGCGGATTTTGTGTCTCAATTCACTGCTCAAACCTAGACACTTTTACTTCGCCTTCACCATCAGGACTATGTCTCTCACTACACTATGTGTCTTTCACCCGAGAGGGAGGGGGGGATTGATGAGTCAAACTCATTGAATTTTTAGTCCATTTTTCTTATTTTTCTTACAATATAATTGCTCATTTTTATTAAATATGTGCTATTTAATAAATTTATATTTTTGGCGTAAATTTAAAGCATAAATGAAAATTCCAGCAAAAAGAAGAAGTGAAGACATATCAAGAGCCCAGGTGAGGTTGCGACAGAGAATGCAGGTCACGACTAGAAGTGATGGCAAGCCAAATAAAAGTTGTCACGATAAGAACACTTATTTGAGACCAAGACAAAAGTAGGACTTCTTTAAAGAAGATAATGTCGCGATGACCGCTTTCGAGGTCGCGGCACCGAAAAGAAGATATTGTTGGTCGCAACAGAGAAATAATGTCTCGACCAGAAAGTAAGGTCGAATGAACTCAAAAGAATGTCTCTACTAGGCAATTTTAGTTATGATAAAGATATAAGTCGAGACTCCAATCAAGGGTCGCGACTTGCACCATGTCGCGACACAATAAGAATGAGTTGTATAGTTAAAAATGTTGTGACTAAGAAGCGAGGTCGCGACATGAGGGCAGAATTGAAGTCGCGACATACTTTTAAGGTCGCGACATAAATTTCAGCAAGGAAAGAAACGATTTGGTTGCAACCTAAATCACATGTCGCGACAAGACAATGAAAAGACAAACAATTTTAAGTCGCAATACGAGAAGCGGGAGTCGTGGACTAAGGATCATGGTCGAATAACAGAATGAGGTCACGACATACTCGAGATCGCGACATAGAATGCGTGAGAAACAATACGCCAAGTCTCGATATAACTGAAGTCGCGGACATACAATTTATTGCAGGGTCAGAAAAACATGGTCGCTACAAAGATCAACATAACTAGCAACAGGAACTGATGTCACGACATCAAATCAAGGTCGCGACATATATTCAAAAACAGCATACGTCACACCGTAATTAGAAAATCAGCGGAATCGCTGAGACCGAGAAATGAGGTCAGTGACTAAATGTAGTTAGCGAATGGTCACGACATACTTTTTGAGGTCACGACAAGAATTTTAGTGATTAAAGAAAATACTTGGTCACGACCTAAATTCCATGTCGTGACAAGAAAACAAGCAGACCGGCAGCTTTGAGTCACGACCTGCTTAAAGGCTCAAGATAACTGAATGTCGTCGCAATAGAAAAGAGGTCGCGACATCGACCGAGGTCGCGGACACCATTCCCGGAAACAAGAAAAAATGAGGTCGCAACTAGAATTTCACCGATAACTACATAGACATAATTCATGTCGCAATCACTTCAATCAACTTGCAATCAAGCAACAAGTCGCTACGTAAAACATCGTGTCAGAACTCAAGAATTGCAAGAACAAGAGAAAGAAGGTTGCAACCGCCATGTCACGATAGACTAACAAACAAGACCGACCTTACACGCAACAAGCTTTTGAGCTCCACTCAAACAATGAGCTATGCCACGATTTGGGGAAATCCACCTGAGCCTCTCGAATCATGCCCAATTTCTGAAAGTTATAACAAAGGCATTACGCTTTGGGCAGAGTTACTTTTCTTTTTGGGAACCCAGAATCTGGGAAGAAGAAAGCCACCGTATATTTTAGAATAGATTTTTTCTTTTCTTTTTCTTTCTTTCGGGATCTCAACCAAATGATCCGTTAGGAATGTCGTTTGATGCAATGTTTCGGGCTTTCTTACAAATTAATATTCTAGTTCGTGAAGTTCAGACAATTTCTAGAATTAAGCTTCTCGCTTATCAGAATCGAGGGATATAATTTTTATCAATGCTCCATTGTATATCAGAATGCAATGCTTAACTTCCAAGTAGCTTGAATTATCATAGTTACGCCTTCCCGCATAAATTAGAAGGAAGTACCCGGAATTTGGGGAGGATTTTATTTAATTGATGTGTTTTTTTCATGAAATTGTTCCAATAGTAGTTTTGAATAATTCAACAAGGATTGCATCCTCGCTTTGATTTGTGAGTGCCCTTTTTGAAAGGACATGTAGACGGCAATTCCCGAGAATTAGGAACATTCCACTGTGGGTATAGTTGGACCACATTACAATAGAAGAACTACCAAGCTCTGAGAGTTTACTTAGATAAATTCCCACCACATTATTGATGTCGAGGATTATTTATCAATTTAAATTATCAGAGATTTCACCTTAATTTATTAAGATCCTAACCCTGTGTTAGCTGAGATCTAATCAAGGGAAGGGAAGTAATTCATTAGATTTGGGAAGGATGAGTCACACTGTTGTAGAAGTCTTGCAACAACCCATCTGGGGAAGTAAGAAATATGCGCCTCAAGAAATGGGTAAGAAGTATTGAGAAAGAAAATACCTAAATCTCAGAAAAGAATATGTTGAATAAGTAGTCGATTAAACCCCTGTCTTCAAGAGAAACAGGGATATTTAATTGGTAAATAAAAGGAGAAATCCAACTTGCAATATTAGGCATCTTTGATAAATCCAGATCCAAATTTAGGACAGAGTTTTAAATGGGATATAATGCAGAAATTGACTGTTTCACAATATTTCCTTATTTGTGTTCATTTTTACAGAGAACTGATTCAGTCCAACTGATCATAGTGTATATAAGTTCATTAGCTTATTTATAATGTCCTAAAAGTTCTATGTTATCTTTAAGACAATTATCCTTTAATCTTTTAGTTGGTAAACTTATCATCGAGGTTCAGATAGTATGGATCTTGAGTAGTTGGGTGGTAGTTATGTTTTGGTGAATCTAAGTCAATCTCGTGGAATGATATCTGACTTCACATCCATATTTCTTATCATCAGATGACCCATGCGCTTGTAGTGTTATAGACTAAACCCATTTATAATTCCAAAACATTAAACCGCTTTTATTAAAGGAAACTCCAAATTCAATTTGACACATGAAAGTCAGTGACTCAGAGTAGGTGTTAAATTGAGAGGTTTTAGTCTATATAACAAAAGGCAAACAAGTTTTATGGTAACTCGTTGCTGGGGATTGAAAGGATTTGAATAAATCAATATTCTGACAAAAGAGAGAAATGCTAATTTGGACATTTTTTTATTTTATAAAAGAAATACTCAAAAACAGTTTTGACAGCAGTGGCTGCATAAGCTACTGATCTTTAGAGAGCTTAAAGGATATATGATTGCGGGATACCACTATTTCCACTAATTCAACATGTCTCCATTTCAGGGGGTTGATTAACGCACGTGAAGCCAAGATCGACCGTCTCATAGATTCTAATCGAAAGAACACTAAGAAGCTTAAAGAAAGTAAGAAGAGAAAAAAAAGCAACTATGGCATATGAAAGAATTGACCAAACAGTTGAACAAGAAACAGCAGCAGAAAGACCTCCAATGCAAGATACAATGGAGGATTTCTGTGAGGTCTCATTGCCATCCGCGAATACTCAAGCAATAAATAAACATCAGATGCTAACAACTTTGAGCTGAAACCAACTCGATCACCATGGTTCACAGGTAACTAATTTTACCGGGCATCCTAATCGAAGATCGCGAATGAGCATCTCGGGTAGACTTTCGGATGGCAAACACAGTTAAGCTAAATGGTGTGAGACCAAAGGTGATAAAGTTGCACCTCTTCCCCTTTTCCCTAAGAAATATTTCAACCGCATGGTATGAATCATTACCATATGGCTCACAAAGGCTGACACATTGGGAAGAGTCAAAGTGAAGCATTCTAGGTGATTTTTCCCCCATCCCTCACAATAGAAAGAAGAAGGGAAATCATAGTGTTCCAATAAGGGGAGGATGATAGCTTGTATACTGCATGGGAAAGGTAAAAAGGCTGTTGAAGAGATGCCTTATGCATGGCATAGACCAATACAAATGGATATCAGTTTTATCACTCCGAATGATACTTAAGTGGTATCATGTATGCTTCTGTCATAAGTATTCAAGAGGAAAAGTGCAGAGGATTCAAGGGATTTGATAGCAGACCTAGCCAAATGCAACATGAAAGCTTCCTTTGAATTTTTAGGAAGCAATAACAGAATAAGAGGGAGTGGGTTCATTGAGTTGAACAAAATGATCGCTACGAAGAAAACTGGGATGCTATAATGCAATGTGGATTGATAAATGTGAGAAAAGACTGCACTCTGCTCATGAAATTAGAGTAGTAGAAAGAGAAAAGATAAGAAGAGGTGCTGAGGGATCAACTGATGAAGATCCTTATGCAGTTGAGGAGGCTAATTACCTGAATGAACAGAGAAGCTATCATTTCAAGCCAAATCCCAACTTGCCCACACATTACAATCCAGCATTAAGGAACCATGAGAACTTCTCATATGGTGGAGGAGCATCACAAGGTCAAAGACAGGGGCAAAATTTCAGCAAGTGTATCATCCACCAAGGTTCCACCAGTAGCAACAGCAGGGAGAGCAAAGAAATGAATATCAAGGTCAGAAGAGGACCAAATATTCGGTGGTTACAGATAAGGGCCACGGGGATAACAAAAATTATACTACAGATGGATGATAAATCCATGGCTCAACCAGAAGGTGTTCTTGAAGATGTGCTAGTCAAGGTAGTGAAATTTATCTTCCCTGTGGACTTTGTGGTTATGAAAATGGAAGAAGAAAACCAGGTCCCTCTGTTGTTAGGAAGACCCTTCTTAGCAACTGGAGCTACCTTGATTGATGTGAAAAAGGGTGAGCTGACCTTGAGGGTGGGAAATGAAGCAGTGCACTTCAACCTGGACAAAAGCTTAACACAATCTGATGTTGATACAGAAAATTGTAATGATGTAGATAACAGTAGTCCTATCAGTTTTGACTTAATCTCTAATTGTAACCTTCAGCATTCTATCAATGAAAATGAGATGAATTTCCAGTATATTGAGAGTGTTGATCATGAATTACTGCATTCCAGTTTGCAAAATAGGGAAACAATCTTTCAGTTTGAATGAAACAAATAAGAAAATTCAAGCAAAGGAAAAGAAAGTTACTAAAACCAAAACTAGTGCAGAAGGTTAATTCTGAAAGAACCGTCAGTCATCTCGAAATATACTTTCTAGAACTAGAAAAGTGGAAACCAAGAATCATATCACTTGAATCGACCGAAAATGAAGAATTAAAGGTCACATGTATTCTAAGTAAATACAAGGGGCTATCAGCTTATCAATCAAGATTCCAAAGGTATCGGCACCTTCATTTGCATTTACAAAACTGTTGAATGATGATGCAAAACATCAAATAACACCAGCTGGAGACTGAACTTTGATTAAAGATGTCAGGTGAAAAGAAGTACTAAACGCTAAATGCAGGATTTATTTATGCAATATCAGGCTCTTAGTGAGCCCAATTCATGTGGTTCCTAAAAAGGGTGGATTCAATGTGATCGAAATGAAAGAATGAACTGACCCTACATGAATCGTGACAAGATGGAGGGTGTATAGATTTCAGAAAATTGAACATCAGAACTGCTAAAGATCGCTTCTTGCCTTTCATTGATCAGACAGCCGATGTGTTAAGCAGGACATCCTCACTTTGTTTTCGACGATATTCCGGATATAACCAAATTTCTATCGCACCGAGGACCGGAGAAAACTACTTTCACATGCCCTTATGGTACTTTTGCTTAGAAGAATGCTATTTAGGTTATGGTAAATGCTCTCTACTTCAAAGGTGTACAGATGTCTATGTTCTCAGATTTAGCAGAGGAGGTTATGGAGATATTCATGGATGACTTCAAAGTTTATGGATCCAATTTTGAACATTACCTACAAAATTTGGGGACAGTACTTCATAGATGCCAAGACAAGAACCTAGCTTTGAATTGGGAAAATGTCATTTCACGGTAAATATAAGGCATCAGACTCTGGGCATAGAATTTCCGCAAACAGGTGGTCGAATTGACCAAGCAAAGGTTTGCATTATAAAGACTCTTCTACCACCAACAACAAATAAGGAATAAGAAGTTTCTTTGGGACATGTCAGGTTTTTATAAGATTTATTAGAGACTTCAAAATAGCAAGACCATCAGTGTACATTACTGGAGAAGGATGTCGTTTAATTTTGATGAGTCCCGCCAATATTCATTTGAGGAGATCAAATTCAGATGAAGAAGTTCTATCATGGCCAAACCGTGACTGAACAAGTGAATTTGAGATTATGTGTGATGCCGCGACTATGAATGGGAGTCAGGATTCTAGACAAAAATCTAACAAAATGTTTAGGGCCATATACTATTCTAGCAAAACCTTCAATGAAGATCAAGAGAATTACTCGACTACTGAAAAGGAGATGTTGACTATGGTATTTGCATGTGAAAAGTTCAGGCCATATATATTGGGGTCCCATGTCATCATCCATACTAATCATGTCAGTAATTAAATATTTGATGGCCAAGAAAGAAGTTAAGTTAAGATCGATCATACGGGTGTTGTTACTATATGAATTTGATCCGAGATCAAGGATAAGAGAATGGTTGTGATTAAATGTGATAAAGGATCACCACAAGAGTTGAAAAGACTAATGTGAAAGAAGAAGAAAAGGAAGTAGTATTAAAATTTTCCGGGATGACGCTTATTTCAATAGTTATTCCACCATATCAGTATGTTGATATCAGGAACTTCTAGCTTCAGGAGCGATGCCAACAGAATTCTCAATTACCAAGAGAGGAAGAAACCTAGAGGACCGACAAATGTGTTTTACATCCTCGATGACCGACTATTATTCAAGAGAGGATGATATGATCATCGAAGGTGTGTACCGTAAAGTGAACAAGGCAAAATTTACAAGAATGTCATGCATCACCTATGAGACATCAAGAGGAGACAAAACAGCCCACAAAATTCTCCAATCAGGTTCTTACTGGCCTACTATTTTTAAGGATTGTTTTGAATGGTGAAGCTTTTGTGATCGTACAAGGATGGGAATACAAGAAAAGGTGCATGGTATCCTACAGCAATTATTTGATGTAATGGGAATGGGATTTCAATGGGCTCTTTCCATCTTCGAAATATATACATACTCCTACTAGGATTATGTATCCAAATGGGTGGAAGCAACAGTTTGTCCCAAGAATGATGCTAATACAGTTGTGGGATTCTTACAAAGAAATATCTCTGAAAGGCATTCTGGGACACCAGACTATTATTAGCTTAATGAGTGGAGCCATTTGCAAACAAGGTGCTCGAGAAGTCATGAACAAGTATGAATAAAACACATAATGAGTTTGGTATTTATCATCCTCAAACAATTAAGTGTCGAAATTTCAATGTGGAGATAAAGAAAATTCTTGAAAGACTGTGAGTTCCAGTAGAAGAGATTGGTCTTCAAGCTTCTTGATGTCGCATTGTGGGGCCTTCCATATAGGACTGCATCTAAACTCCCATCGAATGTCCCCATACAAACTTGTTTTTGTAAACCTTGTCACCTACCTCAATTGTTAGAATATAAAGCCATGTGGGCCATCAAGAAGTTGAATTTTGACTTCAAAGTCGCTAAGGAAGAAAGACTACTCCAAATTGGGAACTGGAAGAGCTCGAGAATGAAGCCGGTGATAATGCCTATACTTACAAGGATAAGAGACAAAGAAATGACATGATCAAAAGATTTTGAGGAGGGAATTCAAGACATGAGATCAGGTCCTGTTATTTAACTCCAGACAAAAAGCCTGTGGAACCGAAATCAAAAATGGAGCGGCCTCTTATACAAGAATGGAAAGTACACAACTTTGGGTGAATATTATCAAAAACCAGCAGGAATGGAGAAAATTCAAAGTAAATGGTCAGCGATTAAAGCAAAGATTCTGGAAGAAATATGATCGATTCCTAGTTATGAAGTAAGAAATCGCTTGAACAAGAAATTATATAAAGAAGTCTAGCTAAGGACTCCAAACTATTTATTGCGTGTTTGAAAGAATTTTTGCGGTACTCAATCGTAATTAACCCGATTTGTAACATTTAGGTCCTACCATTCTACCGATTGCATTTCGTGGCTAATTTTGTAGTTTTGCAAGCTATTTATGCCATAATTGTTGAGTCGATCCAAGCACGAAGAATTCAGTTGAACCTCAAAGATTGCACATCAGAAATCGGCGAGCAAGAGCTTAAAATGCATGGAAATTGAAGCCTGTGAGGGAATTTGGCAGTGGTCATAATTTTCGCAGCCGCAAATTCAGAACTCGCTAATTTTCGCAGTTGCGAAATTTTCATGCCGCCACCGCTCAATCCTCGCAAAGACTGCTCATGTCTCCGCACTCATTCACCATTATGCTTGACGCTTTCACTCATTTTTGTCACTTCGTTTTCTTTCCTTTTTTCCCCATTGTAATAGTATTTAAGTGGTGTTGTTTTGTAATTTGTAAAGGGGTTTGGCTATAAAAGTTCCCAAGACAAGCACTATCGATATCTCCTCGACAATAAAAACTGGGGCGAAGATTTACCCCTTCCCGTCTTCTGAGTTTCATTTTCTTCCTTTTCTTATTTTCGCTACCAAACACTTCCGAGGATGACAACTCGAGGATGGTTGGCTAGGCTCTTCATCCTGCAGTTATGGTGGTCACGGGCTAGGGTTCGAGGAACTAATCTGGGTTTCGTTTTAACGCACGCATTTATGGGCATGTTCTATTTCAATCTAGGTTTAAATCTCTTAAATGTACTGATGGACCTGATTTATAATTCTTAGGGTTCAATGGATGCTTATCGCTAGATCCACTCCGAGATTCATTAGTTTCCTCATTTGTCACCGTAGGGTAGATTTATGAGATATTATTCATCGGGCCGGGAGCATTTATGCTCAATAAATGTTGTGTTTTTCAAAAGGAAAATCATGTGGTTTAGTTTCTAAAGCTAAATGAAGATCCTGGGTCGAAATGACTATAGTCATCCTCCAACGTGAGGGAATGAACCCGAGAACCCCTACGTCTTGGGACCTTTCAAACCAAGAACCCAATGCTTCAAGGAGTTTTTTTCATTTTATTTCAATTTATTTTCAATCAGAAACCAATCACCCCACCGTTTACAAAATCCCAAAATCCAAAGTGAAATCACTATTTCTTTAATCAATCGTAAATCACTTTGCAATTCGAAGAAAACCCATCCCTTACCGACCTTTAGAGCTACCATACCGCAATAGCTAGGCTACGATAAAAGAGGAGTTTTAGGATATAAATATTGTTGATTCCAATACACCTACTGTGGCACAACCAATGGCGCTATTGCCGGTGATTGCGCTCTAAGTGCAATCGATGAGCCGTTGAACACTTGTGACCTCATCACAAGTTCTCGTGAATTTTCCTTATCATCATTTTTTGTATTTTATAGCAGTTTTTTTTAGTCGGGGCCACCGCTGCAAAAAAATTGCTACACGATTATGTTTCGTGGTCGTCTCAGGCCGCCTCGCTTCGCCGCAGGAGTGATGTTCCAAAGGAACTCGAATACCACCAAATCTGGAAGAGGGAGAGCAACAAGGCCGCACCAATGGAAAGAAATCCCACCGTGACATAAATGTCCATGAGGGACTATAGAAACCCCTCCACAGACAAAGGTCTTCATGCATGGCCTCCAACAATCGCAATTCATATGGAAATACTTACAACCCTAGTCGAGAAACCACCTAAACCTCTATGGGTACCAACCCATATACAATATGCACCTCCACATCCACAAGATGCCTCTTCATCTCATCTCAACCACCATTGGCCAACCTTCCAAATAACAATATCCCCGAGCCTCACCAAGCTAGTGGTGACTTCATGGAAGAGCAGTAAGATATTCAATGCCCAATTGTCAAAGAATTCATACCGTGGAGAACTCCCCGAACTAAGAATTAGATGGGCTTCAGTGAATGGGATAAGAAATTTGACAACCTACAAAGTCATCAAATTGATCGAATTTTGATAACCTCGCAAAGACTCTATTTCCAAGGATCACCAATCAGTAGCATGTTCACTCTGTAGAAGTGAATCCGTATAAAGAAAAAGGCCCGATTGACAATCTAATGGAGGAACAATGTAAACAGAAGATGAAGCAATTCCCCTATCACGACCGAGGGAGAAAGCGGAAAGGGAAACAAAATGAAGTGGACCCAAAAGCCTATCCTTCAACCAATCCCCATAAAATTGAATTCTAGTGCCACTGCCCAAGCCACCAAAGCCCATCAGGCTGTAAGACCCCTCCCGACTCAGTGTATATCCTGCCTTCACCTGCAGCACATTCAACACCTGAAACACCTACTGGAAAGGCTACCCCATTTGCACTGCCTACCCTACAAAACTTCAAGAAATTAGTGGCCACTGTACAAACTTTTGCCACATCAAACACGTTATTCACAATCGCATGGCACAACTGATAGAGCCAGTGGCCGGTTCAGATCGAGCACCCGAACCCCGCATTTCTACAGCCCAACTCAGCTTCAAAGAACCTCCAAAGGGTTAAGAAACTGTTTTATGGTGGGTCCATACCTCCACTTTTTGTTTTCATTTTTCTTATTTTATTTTATTTTGATTTAGTTAATTTTTCCCTTTAGATTTTCTCTAATTGTTAGTTAATCTTTGTTTCTAGATTATTTTTCAATTTTTTGTATTTTTGTTTTTATTTTTTTTTGTATTTATTTTTGCAGTTTTTGTCAAATTTTTGCTGCAATGGAAGGTCTAGTAAAGAGCAAAAAAATTTCGCAACCCGTAATTTTCAAGAACCTGCCTTGCAACGGATCGTACTAAAGGCTCCCCACAAGAAGACAAAACACGACAAGAAAGTTCTGTGTAAAAAATTTTTCTTTATATATATATATATATATATATATATATATGATTATATATTTTAATATATTTCCAAAAAACAAATTTGGTCTTCAAAATATTTTAAAAATAATAATAATAAATAAATAAATAAATAATATAAAATTTTTTTTTTTTTTGAAAAAGAAATTTTCGCAGTTACAAATTGGGGAGGTGAGGTTGCGAAAAATTTTGTTTTGACCATAACTTTTCATCCGGCATGCTTCGTACCGCTGAGCTTAGAGAGTGTATAATCTAAATATAACTAGAAAGAACACTTTTGAAATTTTTAGAAAAGTGAATTTTTCAAAATTCTCCAACTGGTCACTTTTTTTCCTCTCTTTTCTTCTCATAACTTGTTCATTTCAAGCCCAAATGGAGTGAATAAGGTCTTGATGGAAAGCTTGTGAAGTCTCATATCCAAAAACGAGTACATTTCATCGGGTGAGAATAATTCCCTTCTTCTAACTTCTTCAATCCAAGGCCCCATCGCTGGGACAATGTGACATTTGGTTGGGGAGAGAGTTAGCGAAGGAAGTGGCTTTTACATTTATGTTTTTGCTACTATTTTGAGCAAGCCCGTTTTCTATGTTCAATGACTTGCTGGTTTTCCTTGTTGTGAAGTTGTTATACTATACATCTTACTTTTTCAATTCAAATTGCACCCTTTTTTTTATGGTTTTGCCTTACCTGCAAATTGGAAAATTGAAACTTTGTCCAATCCTGTTGATGTTAGATTGATTCCATGCCTAGTTGAATGGATGATTAGTTGAATTCTTGTTGCTTTCGACCTTTTTCTTCCACCTCAATAACCACACACCCACATCAAGCTCAACAATAATGAAGAACTACGTGAACTTCTTAAACTTTGCAACCTACCCTAGTTTCAAGTGACTACCTTTAGCCAGGTTAAGGACCCCCATGAAAAGAAGGCTAATGTGTCTTCTAAAATAAAAAGAAGTGAAAAAGAAAAGAAAAGAAAAGAAAAATAAAGAAAGAAAAAGAAAAAAGAAGAAGATCAGAATGTTTCGTTTCAAACCCGAGCACCTGGGCCCGAGAGGTATATGACCTAAAGTCTTTAAAGCCTCTGTCTAAGCCAATCGGGTCAGAGCCACCGCCTGTCGCTACACTGTGGATGGGTGGAGTTTATGTGTTGTAGGTGTTGAGTCTCAAATCATTCTGAGTCCCGGTGAAACCTAAAGAAAGAAGGGTTTAAAGACTTGCAGATTGTGCCCTAAGCCTTAATCTCTGACGGGAGTCATCTAGAGATCCCTATTACATGGACTTTGGTGAGGTTTCCATTCCTCAGCATCGCACCCCTATAACATAAAAGAGTCAGGAATAAGAGAAAGGTCCTGGATCTATTTAGGTTGGTTAGCGCATTTAGGTGATAGTTAAGCCAAGCTGGGGTGGGGAGAGTGCATTTCTGGGCAATTTATCACAAGGAGAGAACTTATCAAACAAACACTTAGGTTTTGGTGAAAGTCTCCTCAAGCAACCACCAAGAGGAGGTCTTTCGATACCACCGCATTCCATTCATTTCTCGAGGATAAGCTATCGGGCAAGGGTTTCAAAGGATTCTCATCGAGGGTTACGATTACTATTCACAACTCAAATATCATTTTTGTGAACATAATTTTGATTTTGTTTCAATTGCTCTCTTCTTTTCATCATAAGGGACTAGCAATGGTCATGTGGATAACAATAAGCTGCCATTTCAACCCCTGCTTATTGCAGTGTTTTCAGCACTTTTCAGGTACTCAATCAACAAGATGAACCCGACATTCGCACATTTAGGTCCCCGTTATTCGGGCCGATCGTATTTTCAAGGCTAATTTCATAGCTATAAATATTTATGCCAAAATTGTTTGAAGCCGATCCAAACACGAAGAATTGAAAGTCAACTCAAGATTTGCATCGTAAACCGAAGGAAAGAAGAAAGGTAAATGCATGGAATGGAGCCCGCAGTAGGCTTCGCAGGTCGCGAAATTTTTGCACTGGCGAAAATTTCGCAACCGCAATTTTCCTTCCGATGCCACTATTCATCATACAAAGACCGCTCATGTCTCATGCAATTCATTCACCATCTTCGCTTTTGACGCTTTGACTCATTTTTGTCACTTTGGTTTTCTTCCTTTTCGCCCCATTGTAATGGTATTTGATATGTTATTTTGGTAATTCAGAAGGGGTTTGGCTATAAAAGCCCCCAAGACAAGCACTCGTTGATATCCCCTTTGATTAATAAAAATCTTGGGAAGGGAAGATTGCAATTTTTCCCATTTTCTCCGCTTTTATTTCTTCCTTTCTTTATTTTCTCGCAACCAAACACCCTCGAGGATGACAACTCGTAGGATGGCTGGGCTGTGACTTCTTCATCCTGGAAGAGGAGGGCTGCTAGCTAGGGCTTAGAGGTAACTACCAGCTTCTTCTGCTTTTAACGCCCATCGTCATCATTGTCACGCGCTGGAGCCGGTAATTACATAGTTTTGTCTCTATGTGTCATATCATAATTACCCAAAGAACTTCATGCCTTTTGTTTGTATAGGTGGAAGCACGGTCGGGTCTCAAGATCGTGTGTCATCGGGTACGCTGAAGCATTTAATACCCTTTGAATCAACCCACAAACAATGATGGGATTTTAAAATAATCTCCACACTTTCCTTCGAGGTTTCGACGTTCTTCAAGTCTCTTTCTTCATCATTTCGCTCAGCTTCTAACTTCTACAAGTCATCACTATCTGACTCTTCGGCGTCATGGAGCTCCCGCACCCTTACTACCCAGGATTTTGTGTGCTATTGCATTGAAGGTACTCTCTGATTTTCAAAGTTTCTCTCATCCCCTCTTTTTGTTCTTTGCTACCCTCTTCACCTCCTAGGTTTGGTATTCAGGTTTTCTTCCAATCATCTTCTATTTTCTGTCCTTTTGCCTTTGGGAGGGGTTTTGTTTGTGTTGAGCGCTTGGCTCAAGCAAAACCCACGATGTCTCCCCACTATTTTTTTCTAATTTAGGTTTTTGGGAAGCTTATTTTATCTCTTATGAGTCATTACTTTTCAGTGGATCAAGATAAGTGACCCCGATGGCTTCTGACTTCCTCCTCGCATCAATGATGATGGTGCTCAAAGGTTGGTCAAAGGTTTCTGAGGGGTTAATCCTAGACGGCCTTGTGGTTGATCTGGGGAGAGATCTCATCATTTTCCAACTCCTGGGGTGGAACACTCATACTCGCAAGCACGACGACTTCGGTTAACGTGGTCTTCAACCCTACTGGGAACGCCGTACAAACACCTTTTAGAATAAGTATTCGTTCCCGCCCAATGTCCGTGTGTCCTTCCCACCATTTAGGCCTCAGTCGGTGGATTGTATGAAGGAGGACCAAGGTGGGATGAATTTTGTCTACTGGCCCGAGGTTCATATCAACAAAGGGCTAAGGTTCCCTTTACCCACGTTAGTGCACAAGTTCTTCCATTACACCCGTCTCTACCCAGTTCACACCCATGTGAACATTATCTGGGTTCTTCTGGGAGTAAATCGCCGGTATGGCGTACGCTTGGGATTGGAGGAGGTTCTGTATGCTTACACAATAAAGAGACATACCAAGGTAGTAATTACTGCGGATCGACGCCAAGCCAGCCTAACTCATCATCATCCTGCTTCGACACCAGTTAAGAATTAGCCGTGAAGACAACGTTATTCTATTCTATGCACCGTGGTTATGCCAGGACCCAATGCTTCCAAGAGTTCACAAACTGACTCGAGTCGCCTGCAAGTCAGGCACCAACATTTGTTTTGGTTTGTTCGATTTTACTTAAACCACTGACATGGCTGTTTTCACTTCGTGCGCACAATCGAGGTCAAAGAAGTGATTCATCTCTCCTCTTCTACTGTTTAACTCTTGGTGTGGGTTTCATACCCGAATTCCTCAAGAGACTTCCAATCTCTTATGACACTGAGAACATCAGAGGTCGTCAGATAATCTTGAAGAGTTCGCTCCTGGCGACGCCCTCGAGGCTAAACTTTATCGCTCTACAAACGCTCATGGCAGGTAACGGGTACAAAGTAACTTGCTTAAACTATCAAAGAAGGAAATCCGAGGAGATGATTGGGAGGACTGGGAGCAGTTCCCTTATCTCGACTAACCCGACATTATCGTCGGCTGCGCCAGGATGCAAAGCATGAATCCGTATCTCAACCACGGCAAGCGCATGAATTGCCTCTCGGTAGCCGCATTGGGTGCCGAGACGCAGGGAGAAGGCTAAAGACCTCTCTATTCTAACCGAGGCTCGTGGGCCCCAGACTCAATCCAAGGCGGAGTATGGATCTTAGAGGAGAGAGGGGACCGGCCTTAGTAGAGGGAGTCTACACGGACTAAAGGGAAAGTAAGGCCGCATATGTTCACGGAGATCCTCGATAGTAACGAATGTGTGTATAAAAATCACGCCATGTAAAAGTGTCGCACACATCGCCTCAAGTAATATAATGTGTAAAAAGTAAGAGTGTCGATCCCATGAGGAATAGTTACTGGTAATCAAATTGGTTTTAGTCTCCGAGATTATATGGATCACGGATTTGATGGTGATGTAAGAAAACAACCAAAATCATAATCTATCATGCAAATATATGAAATAAAAACGGAAAAACCTGTGGTTTAGATTTACTGACAATCCTATGCACATGGATCAATTTATTCAATTAATATTCTAATCACTAATTTTATAGTAAGCCTTCACTTATTGCACATGAATTTCCTCTTTAATGACCCACATTCTAATTCCTGTGGACTTTAGGTATTTGCATCTCTTACTCAACCCCAAAGTCCTAAGGTGTAATAAACCCAGAGATCTAATCTTACCAATACAAGACCATGGTCATTCTTAAACTATAGTGAAATGTGGATACCCAATTTGTGTCTAATCCAACTCTCACTTCTCATGATCTCGAATTGAACCATCACATATCAATGGTATCTTAATCATCACATGCATTAATAGGATGAAACAATTTGGACTAGAAAATGTCTCAAATATAAATTAGAATATAAACCCATGTTTAAATACATAAATCAAAATCAAACTACATTTAAAACCCTAGAAAAAAAAATCAAAACATGAGGGGAAGAAATACAACTGAAGAACAACCAGAAAACTCGAAATAAACTTCTTCTTCAATCTTTCTTCCTCCAGAGCTCGCCTGTGTTAGGAACCCTAGGGGCTTATTCATGTCTCCTCCTATAAGAGACCTCTCCAAAACTGTCCTCTTAATACCTAAGATCAAGCTCTCTTTTATAGGCCTCCCGAGAATGGACAGAATATGGGCTAAAATAGTGTCATAAAGAATTTGTCAAGGGTCGCAACATGAATGTTTCGATATTACACCACAACGATGAGATGAAACACGCTGGTTGGTGAAGACGCTGGTCTGACCGCGCCAGTTGAAGTGTTGTGGTCATGACCATGGATTTTCAATGCATCGCCGACCAGCAAATTGTCGAAGGTCATAACTTTCTCATCCATACTCCAAATTTGTCGTTTTCCGTACTCGCTGGAAAGATATTAAATTCTGTAATCCATTCATATAACCATGCCACTGAGGTCACTATAAATAAAAGGTTTAAATACGAGTCGCTACACTAATATGTGTTTGTTGATTTTCCACCTGTTTTCGTTGTTTTTTCGTCGATGCATTCATTGGTCAATTTGACAAAATAAGATGATCATTTACGCGATTAAACACCATTACAAAAACTACAAAATAACACACAAAACATAGGATAAAAATGAGTATAAAGCATAACACATCAACCCCCTGGATAAGTCATATGACACTCTACTCCAGGCCTCTTATCCTAATCTTCTTGTTTGAGGAGGCCCTTAGATATCCCGATTTAGATACAAGTAACTCCTCTGGGACTTGTCAGTGGGAATAAGATGAGGCGTGGAGGCTCTGATGCAGAAGGATTACACCCTTTCAAATTAGTCGCCATTGTAAGTCCTACTTCTTTTCTTATTTGAATAACAATTATCTCCTGACTCATCGACTTATGTCATTCCAGCCACAGGGCATTTAGCTTCAGACTGGGAGGTATCAGGTCATCAACAAAGATCGCTAGACGCCCAACCCACATGAAAGTGGCGTTCTGATACTTGTACCTAATGTCAAAGCCAAGTCCTTAGGTGCCTGATATGGAAAACAGAGTCAGAGAAGGGGCCAGTTAGAATGGTCAATGTTTGTTAAAGAATGCGCCACCTAGGGTCGCTATGTTAAGAAAAATGAAGAAGTCGGGAAAGGGATAATGGCCGATAGCGGAGACAACTGCCATCTCTCAACTTTATAAAGATCCGATGAGTCTTAACCCCATCTATGTTTAATCCATTTTTCTAGCATGTTTAGTATTTTTTAAATCATTTTAATGCAAAATTAAGTGAATATTCACCAACTTTGTGTTTGTAGTGTATTTAATTGAAAAAGGAGTGATAATCAAGATAAAAGAAGAAAAAGTGGTAATCAGTATTTCGTCATGACATAGCTTATTTGTCATGCATTTAATTTCAAATCAGATCAAAAGAACTATGTCAACAGCTGAACTATATGTCGTGAACAGCCCAGCGTGAACTAAGGCCGAAGAGCATTTATGTCACCACATTACTGAAGAAGATTGTGAAGAAGACTATCGTGACAATGATCAAGGCAAATGGAAAAGGAACTTGTTTGACAATCCTTCCTCTCACGCAGAACATAAAGTCAAGATTAATTATTGAACTCCGTCACTTCAAGAAAGATGTACTTCCGCTTTTAAGGATGTAAATGGTAACAATATAAATACAAGTCACAAGACAGCGTTTTTATGTCGCGACAAGGTTTTAGCATGAAGCCAACTCAAAGAAGACTTATTGCCAGAACAAAGAAAATCTGTATCACTGACATTTACATTCGACCATAACAAAGATACAAAATTCGGGCCATGGCAAAGATTTTTCCTCGACAAACAAAACATATGGGAAGCGAATTTCATCATGAAAAGAAATTAAAGATAAACACAAGAGGGGAATGGTGACAAAGAAATTCATATCATGACAAAGTAAAGAATTGAAGGTAGAATCTTTGTCGCGACAAAGAATTTTTATGTTACAACAATAAAAGCTAGAGAGTGATAGAATTTTGTAAATGAGAAGAAAATCTTAAGAGTTACTTAAATTGGAAGAGAATTAAGATGAGCTGTTGGGCATGTCACATGGAAGATCTCTATGTCAGAACAAACAACTTAGCTAGCAACAAGGACCGTAAAGTTAGAAACTGTCACGATTTAAAGAAAATTATGTCATGACAAATTGTGAATAAACTAATAATCCTATCACACATAGAAACTAAGGCCCTGAGCAGTAGACAAGTTGAAAAATCGTTTGTCGCGATAGTTTACAAGAGGCAAGAGTGTAAAATGAACCTGGTTGTAATTGAATTGTGTCATGACACTAGACATTCTCAGTCAAGAACACGACTACAGATCCAAATTACAAGCTCGGATATTAATGTGTTCACAGATTTAATCCAACAAAGAATAGGCTCACATAGAACTGCATGCTACTGGCTGTGAGGCTGAAGGATTAAATATTTAAAACTGAGTTTTGTGATAGAACTTTCTTTCTATGTCGGATTTATGACCAATTTGGGTTAAAATTTTACTTGATCCATT
This sequence comes from Tetrastigma voinierianum, assembly GCA_016808115.1. Taxonomy (NCBI): domain Eukaryota; kingdom Viridiplantae; phylum Streptophyta; class Magnoliopsida; order Vitales; family Vitaceae; genus Tetrastigma; species Tetrastigma voinierianum. The sequence goes on along the minus strand of JAEQBH010000029.1, from coordinate 21,309 downwards.
GAAGAATTATCAAGTACTACCAACATTAGAAAGTTTATAACAGACGATCTAGGGCAATTCCATGTAGCTTCTCGAAAACTAGACTTCAAGTAATAAGACTCTATGTATATTATTTTTATTTTATTTTTATTTATTTTTATTTATTTCCTTTAGTAGATTTAGTTCGAGCGTAGTCTTTAGTTATTTTTCTTTTTATTTTCAAGGTTAATGAATTGTGAAAAATGAGCTTTAATTTTCTTATTAAATTTTTCATTAACGCTGAATTAAATGGAGTTTGAAAATTACGGATTTTATTGTGGTTTCACATGGTTAATTTTCAATGAATCTTTCCCCGAGTTAGTTACTAGATATGAGTGAATCGCTTTTGAAAGGATGAAATTATCCGAATGGGTCGATGATGATCGCCATTTTTCACAAAGTGGAAAACGCCTTAGTTAGATTTCAATTTATTTGATCGGGTATTATTTTGAACTTAATTGAGCTCGGAGATTTAGTATATAATCAATATGAATTATAGGTTTTGTTACGAGGCTGTGGGATAATAAGATAGAGAATTAGGTATCAGACTTTATATACAGTGGACTCACACTAAACTAACGAACCATGAGTGATCACCCATAAGATCACTGACTGATTAGACTACATTTACATCTGACAGTCATTAATTAACAGTATCCCATAGATTTGATCTGGCATAATGACTGAATTAAGAATGAGACTTTACAGATTGAGTGATGCTAAACGTTTTTGCACACCCACATTTATCCGTGATCGGTATAAAGTGACTGGTGCGGTAACACCCAACCTGTGGTGATGACAACTTAGTAGTTGATTGTCATAACTAACACTGATCCCAATTGTGAATAATGATGGCGTGAAACTAACCACACTCTCATGAATCACATCTCATGGCTTAAATGCAAGATTCAAAATGATGCGTAAATTGACAATTATTCATTAATCTTATGTTCCAAAAGATCGTCTCACTAAAAGGAACTCTCAACTCTATTCTTATTAATATTTTATGTACACTAATGAATTTTACTAGTATTATTTTATTCGCTTTCCAATCATCTTAATATTTGAGTTCAAATAGTAAGGATCTTGAGTAGTCAGTAGTTGGATTTTGTGGTTCATCCTTAATCCTTCAAGTGGAAACTATATCCTGACTTTTAATGAAAATCCACTTTTATTACTTAATGATTCGTAAAATTCTTGTAAAGGATTAAGATCAATCAAAATCTTTAAAAATCTCATTTACTTAAAACAAAGAGACAAACATATTTTCATCACATTTTAGTCTCAATAAGTTTTTTTTGTGCCTTTAAGCAAGGATTAGATAATAGTCCTTTCGTAGTAGCCCATAAATTTGTTTATATATAACTTGCTGTTCATCGGGCTATCTATATCACATTTTAGTTGAATGTGTTTTAAATACACATCTGTGGACTTATTTAGTCCTGATAGCAAGAGTCATAACTTCTTGCTTACGTGAGTTTAGTCTATACAACAAAAACGATCAACAAGTTTTTGGCGTCATACCTGAATAGATAATATTCCTCGTAATGTTATCATAAAATTTTATATATACAGATTGTCCGAACAAAGATCTACCAGCAAGAGTTGGAAAGAAAGGATAATCTTCTAATGGCGGCTATTAGGTTGTTGGCATATAACACCAAAAATGTGTTTATGGAAATGAAACAACCTAAGCTCGCAAGTGCACGGGTCACAAGTAATAAACTAACTTTCTTTTAAAACCAAGTATCGCTCCCATGAGGAGGTGTGGTTTTCTTCAGGATTAAGTACCTCAACTACTAAATTTGTTCACTATTTGAGTGACTTAACTATTTGAGATGAAATTATAAAAATAATAAAAACAAAACTAAACCAAATCAACGGTTGATTTGTGAAAACTAGATTACATTGACTAAAACCAGGAGGAAACTACTTATACAGGAACTAGGGTTGGTTATCGTCATTGATGTCAAATGATTCATCCAGATAAGGTCGGGGATGAATGATTTACAACTTAAGTTGGTATGAGGATACGATATAAGGATCCCACTTCATGTCCTCATTTTCTCATACTATCCACCTATTCATATTACATCCATCTATGTCAATAGGACAATACTTTTCGAAGGCATTTTTCCTCGCGACTTATTGCAACCCACGCCTACAATAGAACTAGTCGAACCAAGTTTAGATCGGGTCACGCTTATGTCCTCGCCAATCGTCACTTAATATGTTCGTGTCCGCCAGTGCGAAATCCGCGCAGTACTGGGACCACCTTCTAATCCCTAAGTCTCTTTAACTAAGCTAATTCGAATCTCGATTAAATTGATTCACGCATTAAGATAATCAGAACTAGATTTTAGGATGTAATCCAAGTGTCACCAAGGATACCCTAGTAAGAGGATCGAAGATCCAATTCTCGTGATGCATCGACAACTGCAAAACCTTATTATTCTGGCATTAACACCAAATACAACAAACATAAACATGCAACCAACTAATATATTAGATGAATCAAACACCAAATTTGATAACCAACCCTATGTGAAAATGCTTAAATTTTTATAATTTCAGCCATCAAAACCACAAATTTATATAAATAACAAACATAAAACTGTGACCAAGAAGGAGAAGAGATAAATTAATACAAAACGTAGGATTAAGTCAGAAATATATTAAAATCCTAGCTCCAAGATAAAATCCACAATTCACAAATAAAGCTTAAATCTAAGAAATCTAAAGAAAACCTAACCTAAAAATGAAACAAAACTTCAAGGAGAAGAACCCTTAGAAGAGAGCCCCTCCCAAAGTTCAAACCTTAGGGAAAGCAGAAAATCGTCCCAAATACACCTTGAAAATGGGACAAAATCAAGTTCTGGTGGTCGACTATAAATTGCCAGGGTCGCAACCACATAGAAAATGATAAAATAAGGCAAAGAAGAAAATTCGTCGTGGTCGTGGACCACACCGAGAGTGTCAGATAGTTGTTATAGAGCAAAGTGGTTACGTGTCACCCGCATTTGAGTCCAAAACTCATTATTAGATTTTTAATCCATTTTTCGAAAGATATTGCAAGATAAATGTTGATTTGTATGTTAAATGTGATATTTTACTCAAATTTAATTTTTGCGTGAAAATACAAAGATAATCTAAAATCTCAAAGAAAATCGAAGAAACCAGCCTACAAAGACCAAGTCAAAGAATCGCACCGAGTCACGACATGAAGTGTTGTCAAGAGTTTCAAGTCACTTATCACCAAATTCACTTTTGAGGAAGAAATAGAAGACCTTTAACAAGTGAAGTCGTGATCAAGAAAGAGCTTGCATAAAGCGAAAATGTGGTCGGTGACTAAATAAATATCCAAAAGAAGAATCTTCGCGTCGCGACACCACTGGAGCGTCGCGACACCAATTGAATATAATCGAGGTCGACATCACCCGAATGTTGCACGCTGATCCATCAATGAAGCCACAAGAGAAGTCTTCTTTGCAAACGGCTGCAAACTAGTTTTTAATGAAAGGTTCCATTCGAGGTCGCCATGTCGTCGTGTCGCTACATAAAAACAGAACTGAGTCTCACTGTGAAAATCAAGTTGCAAACTACATTAAGAGTTGAAGAAATGTAAAAGGAGGTCGCAACCCGAAAGAAGCCAAATGAAGTCTAATAAGTGAAACTGTCGCGACTCATTTAATGATCAGACTGAGAACAAATGTCGCCAATTCACTCATTTAGGTCACATTCAAGAAGAGCTAAGCGCAGAAATTGAAGCTCGACATCAACTTCTGAGGCTCACACTCCGGTAGGAAGGAAGAGGAAATTGTTGCAACAAAGAACTCGAAGTTGTGACTTAAGAAAAGAAATGTGCAAAGAGGTCGCTGACATCAATTTTCGAGGTCGATGATAAAATTGAACCGGAGCGTAATGACCACCAACACAATCGCGACCAGAAAAGAAAGTCACAACATGATGTCATCTTACAAACTGAAAGGTGGTCGCAACCTAAATCTGTTGTCGCAACTCGGCCAAGAAGAGAAAGCACAAACGATGCTGCTGGCGATGTGAAATCAGGCCGACATCAACTCGAGAATATCAGCAAATAAAGGTCACGATCACAAACGAGGTCGCGACCATTGATCCAAGCAGCGAAAACCGGTCGCAATGGGCTAAACGTCGCCAATCAACCGAGCAAAGAAGAGTTCATGTCGCTGACATCAACTGAGGTCGCATATAGACAAAGAGCCGGGCTTTTCTTTCGGGGAATTCCACCGAACTTAGGATTCACCCAATTTCCTTTTACAAGATAAATAGACCATGTTAGAATAGTAAAGGAGAGTTAGCTCGCCTTCACTACCTGTAAAAGGGGAAAGGAGAGGAACTCAAAGGTATAGTTTGCAGTGTATTTTTATTTTTTTCTTTATTTCTATATTTTTCTTTCTTTTCTGGATTTAATCGCGAACTCAAAAGGGCAGAGACAAGTGTAGTCGATTTTATTTATGTTACTTTTCTTTCTAAAATTAATGCACTAAAATTTATGAAATCTAGACAAATTTCCGAATTATTTCGTCATTATTGCAGAATTAATAGTTAGTCAGACGGATCTAGTTTACTTTAATTGCAATGCACACTGTATACTGCCGGATTTGATTTACATTTAGTTACAGCCTTTTCCTCGCATAACCACGAGAATTAATTTGGGTTCGGTTTCACTTATTTGATGTCATTTTGAATGGATAAGTTCTGGTCAGTAGCAATCGGCTAAGGAGGGAATTTATCTCGCCTAATTTACGTGATGCCCTCTCAGCAAGGCGGATTACTGCAGACTCGAGATTCTCGAGAGCCGAGAAAATTCTTTCTCGGGTATGCTCGACTACCATTGATGAATCCATCGAGCTCTGAGAGTCATTTTGATAACCATTCGGGCCATAATTGAAGTCATGGGTGTATTTAACAATATAATAATCGTAGAGTTCACCTTAATCTAAAGGTAAGTTCCTAACCCCGCGGTTAGCCGAGATCTAATCGTGAGCTGGACGAACCATAGATTCGAGGTTCGAAAGCCACCACTATGATAGAAACTTTGTGAAAATCCTAAGAAGGAAATGCAAAAGGTCCGTCACATCGTGAAATAGGTGTGAAGTATCGAGGAAAGAAAATAAATTCCGATCTCGCAAGAGGATTTGAATACGTGTACCGGTTTGATCTCTGTCGAGAGAAGCAAGGGTATCCAACCTGAATATGGAGAAACTAATTCCAACAATTAGGAAATCTGACAAATCCGGCATCCATGGCACGTAAAAGATATAATGTACATAGGTGTAGGAACTGGATCGCTTCATCAGGATTTCACTGATAGTTTTCGTTTCTCAGAAACCGATTCACCAGATTTATTTACAATTTATTTTTATTCATTTACTGCATCCTAGTTTAACATGATTCAATAGTCTAGGATCTTAATTTTTATGCATTTAGATAAAACTTTCACTATGTGTTCTTTTAGTCCAAATAAGATGAATTTTAGTAGTTTGGGTAATTTGATCTTTAATTGCCAATCTCTCAGAATGATACCTCGACTTACATTCGTATTTTACTACTAGATGACATGTGCACTTGCAGTGTCATATACTTGACTTTATTTTTAAATCATGAACATAAAGAAAAGTTATTTTATCAAGCACTTTATCTAAAGGAGATGGATGTAAGAGAAGTGTAAGGCTCTTTATAACTATGTTAATTTCGAGGGGTTTTTAGTCTATGTATGTAAAAGGCAAACAAGTTTTTACATGGCGCCTTTGCTGTCGGGGATTGAGAATTTAAATAGATCAATATTCGACAAAAGAGGGAAATGCTAATTTGACATTTTATAAAAGAAAAGAACAAAATAGTTTTTCAAGAATTAATACACCAACCACCATCTTTAACAAGCCATGCTATGCACTTTTTTTGGGCTTGATTCATCTTTTATTAATCTGAGTGTGTTGATTTCAGTGAAACTTTAATGATAGAAATAAGATTCTGGACTCCACACAGAGACACTAAATTGGAAAGAACACCGTGCTTAAGAAAGACAAAAAATAGCAAAAACACAATTTATGACGTATTTGCAGACAATTTAACGTATTTAGGAACAGAGACGCGAGTTTCAGGCGCCCTATTACTGACACAATGGAGGATTGAGGCCTATTATTCAGAAGAATATTCGCAATCGCATACCACCGTGGACAACAACTTCTAACCAGCGCCTCGAGCAACAATGGCGCAAAGAAGACGCTCACTCCGGTCACCCACCGCCACCCAACGAAAGACCCGGGTAGATTTCTCAGATGGCAAATACGTTAGTCAATGGTGTGAGGCTAAGCAATGAGAAAGTCATGATCTCTTCCCATTCTCCTACGAGATAGCTTCCACTTGGTATGAATCATTACCATACTGGTCGTACCGATACTGGGGAAGAAATTTCAGAGAAGCATACTGGGGTAGATTCTTTCCATCTCTCACCCTTATAAGAAGAGAGATAATAGTTCCAAAGAAGGGCAAAAATGAGTATCATATATATAGCCCGGGAGAGATTCAAGAGGTTGTCAAGAGGTGTCGAGTGTGATGGAATTGATTTAAAACCCGGGATGGATATAGTGTATCATGCCTTAAATGATACATCTAAAGGCATTATCGATGCTTCATGCTGTGGAGCATTCGAAAGAAAAAGTGCTAAAGAGGCTCGAGATCTGATAGAAGACCTTGCCAAATGCAATATGAAAGCTCCATATGAGTTTTCAAGGGGTAATAGCAGAGGAAAAGGGGTCATGGAACTGAGGAAAATCGATGTACTACTAAGCAAAGTTAGATGCCATCATGCATGATGACAAACAAGAAAAGAAATGCACACCGCTCATGAAATAGAGCAATGGAAAGAGAATGTATGAGAAGAAGTGTTGATGTACCAATGTATGAAGATTCCATGGTGCTAAGGAGGTTATGACTGAATGAACTAAGAAATACCATTTCAAGCCAAATCCCAATCCTGCCCACACATTGCAGCACCCATCGAGGAACCATGAGAATTTCATGGTGGAGGGCATTACGTGGCCCAAAGGCATGGACATAATACTCAACAGGATATCACTCACCGCTGCCCAGCCAGAAGATCATCAAGTAGGTGAAGGCAGTAAATGAATGTGGTCAAAGGAGGACTCAACCATTCAAGAACAAATGTCAGCCACGGGGGACAACAAGAGACTTATACACCTCCATGAACAGAAATCACCGACTTGAAGCTTTCAAGTCCGACACTCAAGTGTTCAGAATACAAGTGCCTCTAGCTTGAAAACTTGGAGACAACACAAGTAGGCAAACACTCGAATATGCCAAATCGTAGCCAAGGGTACATTCCCTAAAGACACTCAAAAGAATCCAAAGATCGCATAAGTAACGTTACAGTTAAGAAGTGGGAAAGAAGTGAGCAACAAATGTATGAAAGAAAGGAAAGAAGAAGAAACTCGAGGCGTAACAAGAAGAGACTGGAAAGGAAGGAGAGAAGAGCATTCACGTAATGAACAAATCGGGGCGAGAATGAAAGTGTAATGTATGAAGGAGTACCAAATTATACACCTACAATGCCATTTCCTGTGAGGCTTAAGGCAAAAGGAAGAGCGCTTAAATTCTCGACATTTTCATGAAAATAGAAATCAATATCCCATTTTGCAGTGTAGGTAATCTACCAAATGCCTATTAGAAAAATTTCAAAGAGATACCGAAAGCAAGAAAATGAAGGTAGTCAAGAGAATAAGACCTTGATCAAGTACCGCAAAGGCAAAGCTTATCCAAGAAAAGATCCCAAAGAAATGAAGGACTCGGGCAGCTTTCACCATTCCTTGCCCATAAGGAAATATATGAATTCAAGAAGGCGTTTTTATGTAATTCACGCAAAAGATAAATTCTGATGTCTCTATCACACAGAAGATTTAGCCTTGGGAAACTTTACCTCAACAAAGAATTTACATTACAAATGGCCGACGATCAATGGCACAACCGCAGGTATCTTTGAAGATGTACTTCGTCATGTTTGGAAGTTCATCTTCCCAAGAGATTTTGTTACTGGGCATTTTGAGAAGATACCCAAGTTCCTTTCATTGGGTAGAAGACCTTCTTAGCAATCAAGTCGCCTCGATGTGATGCATGTAAAGGTGAACTGACACTAAGGGTGGGAAATGAAGAAGTGCACTTGAATTGAATTTTGACTGTATTCTTCAACATTCTATCAATGAAATTGAGATGAATTTTTAAGATTCGAGGAGTCTTGACAGGGAATATTGCCTTCAAATTTGTTTAACAAAGTACCATTTCAAGCATAAATGAAACAATGCAAGAGCGGTAGTATGCATCCGTAAACAGAAACTCATGAGCAGGAAACTAGCGATAAGGGTTAACATTGAAAGAATTGCCTAGTCATTCAAATATGAGTTCTTAGAACCGTAAAAGAGAAACTACCATCATATCACCGCATCGACGTCGAAGAACATGTTGCCGAAATTCGAGAAAATACAAGGAACTACGCTAGTCAATCGAGGACTGGGCGGCATCGGCCCCTCCATTCGCATGCACAAAATATCACGAATGATAATGCAAAACTTCTATTAAGCATCAAAGGAGGTCGAATCCTAATGATGAAAGAAGTCAGTGAAAAGAAGTTCAAATGGTTAAATGTAGGTTTTTATATGCTATATCATGTAGTTCTCAAGAGTCTAATGCATGTGGTTTTAAGAAAGGTGGATTCACCGTGGATCGAAATGAAAAGAAGGAACTGATTCCATAAGAACCTGGATGTGATGCAGGGTGTGTATCACATTTAAAACCTAATACCGCAACAAGAAACGATCATTTTCCCCGCCTTCACGATCGGGACAAGCCGGATAGTCAAGTAGACACCCTCACTTTTGCTCGATGGATACTCGATATAACCAAATTACCATCAAGACCGAGGATCAGGAGAAAACCACTTTTACATGCCCATTTGTACTTTTGCTTTTAGAGAATGCCATTTGGTTTATGTAATGCTCGGTACCCTTCCAAAGATGCAAGGATGTCTATATTTCGATTTAGTAGAAGAAGTTATGAGATCTTCATGGATGATTTACAAGGTATGATCCAATGGAACAAAGGCCTGCAGATAACTGGGACAAGACTTCAAAGGTGCAAGGACAAGAATCTAGCTCCGAATTGGGAAAATGCCATTTATGGTCACAAGAATTGTTCGAGTAACATGATTTTCAAAGCAGGCTGAGGTAGACCAAGCAAAGTTTCAATTATAAGAATTTAATGCCACTCACTACTACCAAGGAATTAGAAGTTTCTAGACATGCCGGATTTTGGCGTAAGATTTATCGCATTTCTCAAAATTGCTGCACTACACTCATGCATTGTTGGAAAAGGATACTGAAGTTCTATTTCATGAATCCTCGCCGTAATTTCTTTTGATGAAATCAAATCCGTGATCAGTTGAAGCTCCCATCATGGCAAAACCAGATTGGAACAAAGAATTTGAAATCATGTGTGATGCTGATTTTGCACGGAGTTATATTCGACGTAGAGCTTCGAAAGTGTTAAAGGCCATATACTATTAACAAAACCTTCAACGTAAGCTCAGAAAATTATCTTTACTACCGAAAAGGAGATGCTTATATAGTATTTTGCATGAAAAATTTAAAGCATACATTGGGTCCTATGTTATTATACACACCGATCACGCAAAGAATTAAGTATCTAATGACAAAGGTTAAGGTGCCAAGACTGACGCAGCGGTATTGTTATCAGAATTTGATTTAGAAATAAAGACAAGAAAGTTGTGACAATGTGATAGCTGATCACTGTCAAGAGTGAAGAAACCCCAAGAAGATGCTAGTTAAGGAAAGAGAAATAGCGCAGGGCCTTCCGTGATGAGCAGCTATTCCAACTCATTACTCCGCAAACACCCGTATGTCGATATTGTGAACTTAGCTTCAGAGACCATGCCACCGTGAATTCAACGCCACCGTGAGAGAAAAGCTAAGGACTCCACAACAGTACTACATCCTGGACGACCCATTATCGCTAAAAGAGGAGTCAGACCGATTATAAGGAGATAGGTACTTTAAGGTGAGCAGTTAAAGATTTTATTAAGAATGTCATGCATCACCATATGGAGGATATTTCATAGAGATAAAACAAATTTCACAAAATTTCCAATGATTTTACGCCCACTATTTTTAAGGACTGTTGAATGGTGAAGTCATGATCAATGCTAAAGAATGGGAATATCAGCAAAGGCAATGAAATTTCACAAGGTAAATTGTAAGTAATTGCTCGATGTATGGGGAATGGATTTTATGGGCCTTTTCCAGCTTTATTTAAATATATACATACCTCTGGGGCCTGTGGATTATGTGTATCAAACGGGTCGAGTACTAGCTACTGTCTCAAGAATGATGCCAATACAATAGTGGATTTTTATAAAGAAATATTCTTTACTGATTGGGACACCCGTAACTATAATCGCTGATGATGGAGCTTATTTGTAACAAGGTGTTTGACAAACACAGTAGATATGGTGGTATCAAACACACATGAGTTTCGCTTATCATCCTCAAACAAATGGCAAGCTGAAATTAACTGGAGATAAAAATTCTTTAAAAGACTGTAAGTTCCAACATAAGAGATTGGTCTGCTTGATGATGCACTTCCGCATAGATCGTTTAAAACTCCCATCGAATGTCCCCATACGTGCTCGTCTTTGAAAACCATGTCACCTACCTCTCAGCTAGAATATAAAGCCATATGTGGGCCATCAAGAAGCTAAATTTTGATTTCAAGGTCGCTAAAGAAGAGAGGCTACCCACTAAATGACTGAAGAGTTGGTGGAACGTAAGCCATGATAAGGTCGTAATCTACAAAGACAAAACAAAGAAATGGCATGATCAATGAATTTTGAGGAGGGAATTCAAGGCAGAGATCGTGTCCCGTTATTAAACCTGCATCAAGACTCTTTCCAGAAAGCTTAAATCCAAACTGAGTGGGCCATATACGCAGAGTCTCAAGCATCAATTAGTTAAAGGATTAATTTGTGAACCAGCAATCATGAGGAATTCAAAGTTAATGGTAAGAGATTAAAGCACTACCTTGAGAGAAAGCAATTTGAAGAATAACCCTTAGTTCTGAATGAAAAAAAAAATTGAAGAAATAGAACAATGGCAAGAGTGAGTCCGCCAAATGCTAAAGACTAAAATCGAAAGCAATGCCAGGAAGGCAATCCACATCAAATAATGAAAGATGTGCAAAAGGGGGAGCATCTACAATCAAGCTTCCAATCTGCATCAGAGACAAAAAAAAAAAAAAAAAAGGGCAGTACACTCTTCTCGATTTTATTTAAATTTTGTCTTGATACATGATTGAAAGTTTGGGGAATTTATTTTGTTCCGGTGCTTAAATTCTGAATGTGATGCATAGTGGATGATTTTGTTAAATATTTGTACGATGAAGATGAATGAGTTGTGCTGTTCTGATTGGATTAACAAATTGAAATTGCCGTGAATTTGATTGCTTAGAGAGACTCCAAATTCTTCGGTCGCAACACTAATCCAAAAGTTGCAAACCAAGAATGCCGGATGTGGAAACAATAAAATAGAAAAGAAAGCTCAAATAGTGAAACTAGGTCATGACTAAAATAAAGCAAGAAAGTGAAAAAGAAAAGCTCAGGATATAAAAATTCCCTTGTCAGGACTACATGTTATCGTGTCAGAATAAAATCTTGAAGGCGACTTAATAATCCAAAATTCAATAAAAGTTTTTTTTTTTTTTTATTTAAACTTTTCATTTTGGGTATTCCATGCATTAAAAATAAGATTCCTTGAAAATAAAATCATCAATTAAAAGGCTTAAAAATTTGATGACGTGAAATAAATTGAGCCAAAAGTCCACTCCAATTTCAAGGTCATTTCCAATTCATCTTAACCCTTCCAGTTCTGCATCAATCATTCAAAACCTCTTAAATAAATAGTTACTAATGCAGAAACAGAAACCAATGTCTTAATTAAACAACGGCTTGTCCGCCGCTAAAGAGAATAATTCGAGGAATTTAATAACCCAAGAAAACGTATCAAAATTCTCCACCAAATTCTCAAAACCTCTGGAAATAGCAAAGAAGCATGAATCGAGAAACCTCATTTAATTCATTCATCGAAAATATTAAAGAATAAATAGCCTCAGAAATTCCTAAGAGACGAAATCACTATAAAAGGATGGGAGAACAAAGGAAAAACCTCTGTTGGAAATAGCAAAGAAGCATGAATTCGAGAAACCTCATTTAATTCATTCATCGAAAATATTAAGAAAGAATAAATAGCCTTGTAGTTCCCAAGAGACGCAAAATCACTATAAAAGGATAGGAGAACAAAGGAAAAATAAACAAAGAGAATGAAGGGAAGGGAGAATGAGAGAAAAAGAAGAGTCTTGTGGCTGCAAACACGTAGAGTTTATGTAATGAACGGAGCCTAAACAAACCAATTCATTCATTATTCATAAACGCCGTGTAATCAAGAGAGTGGTTGATGGAAGGGAATCGGTGTTATGGTTAATTAGAACCCATCATCCGCAGAAGCTCCAAAGAAAAGGCGAAGGGCAATTCAATTTACGAACAAACTCGTTAACAGCCGATCACTGGAGCAAGCTCAAGGTCTCGGGAGAAACCAAAATGAAGTAGGTTACAACCTTCGGAGGGAAGATATGGAGTTTTAGATCAAGAAATAGAGTAGTTTTTCAATTTGTTATACCTTATTCATAGAAAAGCAAGATCGCATAATATCGAAATGTTTTGATATTTGAATAAATTTCATGACTACAAATTGGCCACAGTTCTTAATCGACATATTAAATTTTGTGCCTGTGTCATTTTCGTTTAGTATGAAAGAAAAGTGCCTCATCAGGTGTGCGATCAAAAACAATTCTGCTCTTCCCAAGAACAAAATTTGGTGAAAATAAGGGCGTAGATCTGGGTGAACCTGAAATTAGAATTGCAAATTGCATATTAAATTCAATTTAGATTGTAAAAACCGAAAAATGGTTATTGCTGATAGAATGCAATTGGTTGAAATAGTGTAAATGCATGTTGAATAAGTACAAGTTCAAGAAATAATACACTGTCAACAAACTCAAGAAACTTGAGAGGAATTAGGAACATCTGGGAAATTGTGACTGAGAGTCCATAGTCCTAAGAGCTAGATTATTTGCTTGAGGCTAAATCTAGGTAAATATAGCCAACAAGAAGTGATGCAGGCCATCTCGTGCGCTTGAGCTTTCTAAGCCTACCCTCAATATATGCTAAAACATATTCTCTTATTCGATTTGAGCCAAATAAGCCTATTTATCTCATTAAACAGCAACCGAAAACTAAAATTCCATTCTCGCAATAATCCTAAGGAAGAAGAGCCCAAATTATCCAGCTCGGGGCCGTAAAAGTCTAATATAAATAAGAAACAAGTCGGGGAAAATATTTCCAAATGTTACGAGGGTATATGAGAAGAACAGAGAAGCAAAATTAATGAAAAGTGGAATAAGTTTTGTCTTGTGGCCTATTTCCCTTGAACACCAGTCAGAGGGGTGTTTCAACACCCAAGAATTTAATAAATTAACCGGTATTGAGTCGCTAGCCCCAAAGTTCTCTAAGAGCGACAGAAAAGCCTAAGAAGACAAAAAATTGCCTTATTCCCAACCTGTAAAAATAGAAGCAAAAGAGTTCAAGAAATCAAAGGAATTGGCCCGAATAAAGAGCATATGGGAATTAAAACTCCATAAAAAGAATTCAAAAGATGAATCAAAAAGCAAGATCGGGAGGAGAATCAGCAAGTACAGTTACAGAAAAAGGTGAAAGCTCTCGAAGCAACAAGTACGAGAAAAGGTGGAAATCGGTGGATTCAGAACTTAAATTCTTCCCATTATCTACCCAATTACCTAAGCCCAACATTAAGCCTAAAGACCTCATCGATTCGGCGTCGACCACCTACATTAATGGAGGATCAATATGAAAACAAGTCTATGGGACTTCACCAATGTACCAAGAAACTCCTAGAAGATTAACTAACTAAATACGAAGATGAAAAGGATCAAGACCCGCACACAGAGAACAAGACTTGTTGAATAAACTGTTTAAATACATTAGTTCATCAAGAAATTTATGATAGAAGTATACCATTTCTTATTCTTGAATCGAAACTGAAATTTAAAATGATGTTGGTATCTCTTATTTCCAGTTAGAAGGTGGAATAAGAAAGATGGTGGTATGAATCAGAAAAATGTCCTTAAAAATTTTTAAGCTTATTTGTTTGAGGACAAACAATTCTTTCTTTTCTTTGCTCGGGGACAGCAAATTTTAAGTTTCTGGGAGCAACTGGTCGTGACCACACCGAGAGTTTCCTCAAAACAAATTCCTATGGTAAATTCACCACAATGTGATCTTTGCTAAAGATCTTGCTCTGCGGGTCACGAATTACACTAAGCTTTGGTCGCAAAGTCTTCTTTGTATTTGATCTATGGTCGTGACCATAAATGAAGGCGGTCGCCAATTTACGACTTCATCAGATAACTTCTTCAATTTTTTCCCAAATTGCTTGCATTTCGTCTTGTTTCCTTGTTATTAAAAATACACAAATATAGGGGGTTAGACATGAAAAAGAGTAATAAGGGTGCTTAGTTAGCATCAAAAACATGAATTATTCTATGTTTTATATTAATAAAAGCACACCTAAAGCACACCTAACAGAGGTTAAGAAGGAAAGGGTTGCCAAGGTGTTGGAAGAGACCTATAATGCCATGCTGCCCTCAAGAGATGCAGGAGCACGAGACTCGGCACATAAGTTACCTGAGACCATGGAGGAGCACTGAGCTGTGGTTATTAATGCACGATTCCCATACAGGACAGGTTTCAACAAGTCAGATTGAAAGCCCGCACGTGAGGCGCCGGCTGCAAAGGGGGGCTCTGTGTGGCTCAAGGTGTTTCATCTCTGATCCTCCGTGGCTATGTTATTGATGTCCTCAACCAATGCCCCCTCCTCTTAAATGTAATGGAACCTATTCCCCGACTCGTCAGGTTTGGGTGATGATATTTTTCAATGAATTTGAAATTTTCTTAACAACAAATTAAAGAGATTTTCTACTGCGTATGGTTTCTTTCAACAACTTTATGTTTAAATTTCTCAAGGTGAGTTTTTAAACCTAATATCAGGATGTCTATGGAGGTGTAAGTTATTAAAGGCCTCAGCTTAATGAGGGCTGGGCCGCTTTTGGGGGCCAAGAGCCCTTTCGAGGATAAGATGCCCGAGGCTTCGGTCGCGAGGGTTAGCTACCCAAGCTAGGGGCCTATTTAAAGGTCAGAGCCGCCAAGGCATACGACACCGCTGAGACACAACCTAAGCCAGGCCTTTCGAGGTTAGGTCGCCCAAGGCCTCGGGCCTCAGGCAACCGCTTGCAGCCCCGGCCTCTCGGGAGGCTAAATCAACAAGGCCCAGCCTCTCGAGGACTAACTACCAAGTCAGGTCATTGGAGGTTGAGCCGCCTGAGGCCTCAAGCCACTAAGGTCTAGTCAGCTTAGCCATGGGCCTCTAATGCTGGGTTTCTCAAGCCTCGGGTCAGCTGAAAGGCTAGTCATTTTAAAGCCGTGTGGACCTCTTCGAGGATTACCATTTGACGCCGAAAGTGTTGAGTTTTTTAATGGCATATCATAAAGATAATCGGTGAAAAACTACCGAGATCTTTATTCGCCTACGTCAACCGGGGTTCGCTCTACCAACGCAGTGTGCTCGCACATCGGAAACATTTCTTTGATGTCGTAGAAGGTTCCAAGGACGCAGGTTTTGTTTTTCCACAGATGGAGGATCGAATCTACAAGCACCCTTTGATTCATCATCGAAGACTATAAAGGGCCTTCCTAGTTTGGCTTAAGTTTGCCTTTGTCAAAGGTCCATTGAAGCACAAGGTCACCCCTCTTCAAGGCTCTAGGTCTGATTAATTTGTTCCTCTTACATGTTGCTCGATGTTCGTATTCGGCCATTTGGATGGCTACTCTGTTCTTCTTTTCTTCCAACTCATCCTATGGAAGGGAGAACTCGGTGGTATTGCCAATGCTAAGGACAGTCTAGTCCGACTCTCAGGATTGGGCCGCTTCTTCTCCAAAGGTGGCATAAGGAGTTTCACTGTAAACCAGTGTCACGACAGCTCCGCATTGTGATAGGTAGCTCGTTGACCCATTTGACTTTAGCCGGCGTTAGTATCTTCTTTAGGTAGTTGAGCAAGGTCTTGTTTGTGACTTCATCTTGGCCATTTGATTGGGGGTCTCTAGGAGTAGAGTAGAAATTTTTTATTCCAAATTCTAAACAAAATTACTGAAATGACTTACTTATGAACTCGTAAGCCACTGGTTGGTTCGAGACTATGGTGTGTGAGATTTTAAACCACTTAAGGATATTTTGTTGCACGAATCGGGTCAAGTGTCTTGCCTTAACTGCGGTTTAAGCCTTAGCTCACCATTTTGTAAAATAATTTGTAGCAACGAGAAAGAACTTTCTTTGCCCTGTAGCTTGAGGCAACGATCCCATGATATCGATCCCCCACATACATCATAACTCTTGGTGAACTGCTCGGATTCTTGTTTCATTGTTGGCTAGTAGAAGCCCTATATCATAATTTTGTGGCATAACGACCTCTTGCTGAAGTGAGTATCACAAATGCCTCCGTGTATTTGCTCCATGATGTGTTCGACTTCCTCTGGTGGCATGCAAATTTGGTAAGGGCCTGAAGGGTATCATTTATAATGGCATACCTGGCTACTCGGGCTTTTGTTTTGATGGTGACTTTCATGTCTTACGGTAGGATCCCATTTTTCAAGTATCCGACTATCAGAGTTATCCATAAATCATCAATTTGGATCTTAGCGGGCTACTTCTTCATAATTTGAAGAATGTGCTAGGACATTAAACTCCAAGTGGTAGGGGTATGGAGCATTGGAGGCTAAATTTGCTAAGGCGTCGACCATTATGTCTTCTAATCTTAGGACTTAAGCAACTTCAAATTTTATAAACTAGTTTTATAAGCGACTTTATAAGAGTCTGGATATCGAGCTATTCTTTTCTCACCTCAGACTCTCTAACATGACACCAACAATCGTGAATCACACCAAAGCTCTAAGCTCGATTGAGGAGTGAAGCTTACAGGGGTGAATGCCGAGCATGGAAAAACCTTTCTTACCTACCTCGCTATTTGAAATTAGAAACGAACATAATCACCGAGTGACTCCAGCGAGCCTTCTAGAGACTATAATACCATGCTCACTTTTGCCTCCTCTTTGATTTGATGACCCGTCGTTTCGAGTATCCAAAGAGGCTCGGGGGAGGGGGAAAAACTAGACATGTTTGATAACTCGACAATGAAATCGGTGAGCACTTGACCCTTGATGGCGGACCTTAGGCAATACACGATGTCGAACTCACTCAGCTTAACTGCACACTTTAGGAGCCTTCTTGATGCATCATGCTTATGGAGTATGGCCTTGATCGCATAGCTAGACATAACGACTATTGTGTAGGCCTAAGAGTAGGGACGTAGCTTTTTAACTACCACTCTTAGGGTCAAAGCGTTTCGCTCAAATTCTGTGTAGCGAGTCTCAATATCTGTCAACATCTTGCTCACAAAGTACACTAGCCTCTGTCTTCCTTCGCTATTTGTTTTTACCTAGGCAGCGCTAATCACCACTGTAGAAGCTGCAATGTAAAGGTAGAGTTATTCTCATTCGACGGACTAGGACAAGACTCGAGGAGAGGCAAGATATTCCTTGATGGCCTAGAAGGCCTTGTCACATTCTGTCTCATTCCGCGAGGCGGGGCGCCTTTGAGGGACCTTGAAGGGGGTGCAGGTGATCTAAATGCAGGATGAACCCATTCGGTGCGGCCCAGCTTTCCCGCGGGGGCTTGTATGCGTTTCTGGTTTTGGGGTTGCATTAATAGAATGGCTTGGGCCTGCTTGGATGCCATTTTGATTCCTTACTCCATGACCAAGGAATTTCCGCATTCGACCTCGAAGAGGCGCATTAGTGCAGGTTCGATCATCGGTGGTGCAACCTCATCAATTAAAACACCTCCCACATATGAACTAGATGGTCACTGCAGGACTTTGATTTTACAAGCATATCATCTATAAACACTTCCATTGTTTTCCCGAGAAAAGGTCCTAACATCCGGGACATTATGCACTGGTAAGTTGCTTTTGCATTCTTAAGACCGAAAAGCATTACGTTGTAGTAGTACATACTTGTCGACCTTATGAAGGCCGTGTTTTTCTAATCAGGAAGGAACATAGGGATCTAATTGTAACCTGAGTAGGTGTCCAAAAAGGAAAACTAATCATGCCTTGTAGTTATATCCACTATCTGATCAATCTAAGGAAAGGGGAATGTGTCTTTTGGACAAGTATTATTGAGGTCAGAGTAATCAACGCAAACCCACCACTTCCATTCTTTTTGGGGAAAACAACAACATTAGCTATCCATTTGAGGTATTGAATTTCATGGATTAACCCCGTTACTAGGAGCCTATAAAATTCATCTTCAATTATTTCCTAGCATTGGGGGTGAAAGCTCCTAAGCTTTTACCTTATCGACCTCCGCCTTGCTTGAAGATTACGCTTATGTTGTGTTATAGTTAGGGAAACGCCTATCATATCTTTATGTGAAAAATGAATACATCAGAATGCTCTTACAAGAGTGATAAGAATGAGTCAACTTCTTCCTTAGATATGGAGGTTCCGAGATAAACCTATTCAGGTCGGTCGAGCCCGAATAGAGGATAAGATTTTAGAGGCTTCGTTATTCTAGACTCATCTTATTCGTTCAAGTAGGCCTCGAGCTGTCTTTACTATTTGGAAGGTTAGTCTTTCTAAGGTGACTTAACTGTACAGCAGGCCCTGTCGGCTTTCTATTCCCCTTGAATATCGATTTTGCCCAACAGGGTCAGCAAACTCAATGTTTGGTGGTAAGACCAAGGTAGGGCCTTCTTAGCATAGATCCAGTGCAACCTAAGATGGCTTTGAAGGATGAAGGTTAATCAATCACTGTAAAGGGACCGGGCGATGATTGACTTTGGTGCTACGGACAATACTACCTCCCCAAGCGAGGTGGTTTATGTTCCATTGAAACCCACTAAGATTCTCCTTGGATTGAGGGAGTTTGTTAGGTTGGTACCCTAGTCGGAGCAATGTGGGGAGGTAGAGAAGGTCGGTAGTGCTGCTATGATCGATTAAGATACTTCACATTAGGTAACATCTGATTTCTAAATTCAGGACGAGCGCATCATCATGGGGGTGTGGACAACTACCATAAGGGAGACTTGGAGAGCGTTATGGTAGTGTCAATGGGGCGCAACTATACTGAACTCTGGTCACTAATGTACTTGCTAAAGGTCGACCCTGGGTCCTACGAGCCATTGGGCGAGAATGGATTATGTCAATTATGGGCCAAGAACTTGCCAGTGTGGAAGATCGAGGAGATCTAGTGCCCGACCTTGCGTTGATAGGGCTCGACTCTTCAAGGTATTGTAAGAGGAGTCCCCTTTTAGCCATGAAATCCAGTAACCTTTGCAGTTAGAAACGCTTTTCGGTTAGGTGTCTATGCTCTTTATGGTAATCATAGAATCTGGATTTGCCAGCAGGTTAATTTTCCAATAGTACTGGTGAGAGAAA
The DNA here is from genome assembly GCA_016808115.1 of Tetrastigma voinierianum. Lineage (NCBI taxonomy): Eukaryota > Viridiplantae > Streptophyta > Magnoliopsida > Vitales > Vitaceae > Tetrastigma > Tetrastigma voinierianum. The sequence continues at coordinate 1,545 of JAEQBH010000029.1, read as the reverse complement.
AATAAGAAATTGTTGTGGAAGGCCTACTTTTCAGCCTTTCCATTTTAGTATACAATTATGCTCTTAAATGTATGTCAATAGGCAAAAATTTAACTCTCACGTGAGTAACTTACCTTAAATGTTTGAAAATTCAAACATTCAAATATGTGGTACAAATGTTGCATCCATTAGTGAAGGGTTGGAGGTGGTAACAATTCAAGCATTGTTCTTGAAATGATGTAGTTTTTTATGGAAGAACCTGTAAATATAGGAGGGTCATCTCTTCCTTCTTTCACTTGAAAATTCACATTTTCTGTATACCATCAACATGTGAAAGTAAGGCAAAGGAAAGTTAGACGGGTTCTTGAAAATCAACGGGCTTATTTATGGTTCCTTTATGGTCCAAAATTTCAAACGACAATGGTTGGAGGTATGTATGATTCTATGTTTTTTGTTCCAATTTCATAAACATGTTTTTGATGAAATTATGTATCGTACATTTGGTATTAGAGCAAGTAAATCTCACGCCTTTATATGTTTTTTGCGGAGTTTCTGGGTAAAATTCATCGTTTTCAAATTACGGATTTTTAGTTTTCTTTTTCCCTTGGTTTTTATTTGCACCAACTACTTTATATTCTTTAATTTATATCTCGATAAAAGTAGCATCAAGCGATTGAAAAAATGGTGCTTTTGAAACCCAGTTGCCAGTCATACTTTGGGGGTTTCACAGGAATGAGTATCTGAAGAAGATGACCTCTTAAACAATAATAATAATGATAATAATAATAAGATTGGGCTTGTTTAAAGGGTTTTTTTTTTTTTTTAAAGCCTTGGCCTAGTTTCTAAAGCTTGGGCTTAGGCCTGTTGTAAAGCCCCCTTTTAAAGCCTTGGGCTTGTAGAAATGACCTTATTTTTGGCATTGTGCTTAAAGGTATGGGGCATCCTAACCTTAAGTCATTGGGCCTAGTTTTTGGGCTAAGCCACTTCAAAATTGGCTTGAATAAAGTTTCAAGACCAAGGATTCAGTAGCCCTTTGGCTTTAACGCAAATTAAACGTCTAATGTGTTGAAATGTTTATATGCTGAATCTTATACGCTTTTCGTATTATTAATTATATGAGCATTATTTATTATATTTGCTCAAATAGTATGCATTAAAATATATTTAGTCAATTTTAATGCTTTACTTGTAAGAATGTTTTATATCTTTTCATATTTATACTTGAATTGTTTATATATAAGTCATTTTATAATATTTATGATTGATTATGCAATTCATGTTTATTTGTAGCATAATATTATGATTCAATTATGCTCATTAATTACTATGTTATTGGATTCATTTTTGAAAATTTTATTTTCACAAATTATATTATATCCTTTAGTTTAGATATTTAGAATTTTTGAAAACTTAGGTTTTCTCATAAAATTTGATTTTATACATAAAACTTAAGTTTAGGACCTAAATTAGAAAACACAATCAAGACTTATAAAATGTCCAAGTGATTGATATAATTTTAGTTAGTTAGAGAGTGGGCATAGGGTTGGTTCTCAGCGAGGGAAGGAG